>MU226838.1:4221149-4232408 GCA_018584345.1 Thuja plicata | reverse complement strand
CACCATGACCCCTTTTGACACATTAGAACAATCAAGTGTGTCCTAAGGGGTCATACGACCCCTTGGGATGCACTTGAGTGTACTATTTTGTCAAAAGGGGTCATGGAGACTTTCTAGGGGTCCTAATGCATGATAAGGCATAATAGGACCCCTAGGAAGTCTCTATGACCCCTTTCAACACATTGGAACACTCAAGTGTCTCCCAAGGGGTCGTAAGATCCCTTAGGACACACTTGAGAGTTCTAATGTGTTGAAAGGTTTCACGCTGGACTTTCTAGGGGTCCTAATGCAGGATAAAGTATACTAGGACCCCTTAGGTCCCTTTGTGACCCCTGAGAACACATTGGAACACTCAATTATATCCTCGGTGGTCACAGAGGCACCTAAGGGATCCTAGTACACCTTCTTATGTGTTAAGACCCCTAGGAAGTCCCTATGACTGCTTTTGATGCATTTCAACTCTAAAGTTTGTCTCAAGGGCTCGTACAATCCCTTGGAACACAATTGAGTGTAGAAATGTGTTGTCGGGGGCTACAGAGGGACCTAAGGGGTCCTAGTACACTTTCTCAATCGTTAGGACCCCTAGGAACCCTCTATGACCCCTCATACTAGTGTAATTAACCTATATATTAATATGTCCTATATAATATATATATTATATATATACTATACTTGATTTTATTATATATACAATAATATTTTATATATAATATATTTTACATACAATTTAAATATGAGGATATCATGTGATATATTGTTAAATACATATTAATATATATAATACATATAAAATAATATATAATATATGATTTATAATGTAACATTTAATATTAATATATATTATACAATATTTAATGTCAAATGTATGTTATATAATATTTAATATATAATATATAATCTAATATTATATATCTAATATATAATATCAAAAAATGAGAGGGAGAAAGGGGTTGAAAACAAATTTAGAGGGAGAAATGGGAGGGAATCTTCAAAATTCAAAATTCTGCCGGGATTTTTGGGTACCCGATTAGGCTCGGTATTGCTTTGTGCACCAAACCTACCTGGTCAACTCTTCAAATGTCCCAAAAATGGGTTTTCCCCCTATTTCTCTAAGTTTTAGACTTCGACCATGTAGCTGACGACCTTTTCTTCACCCAAAATTGAAGAAATGAAAATGGTATTTTAAGGAGATTATCAGCTTTCTATCGATATAATTGCTGTCAAATTTTGAATTCGGTAAGTAATTATTAGTTATTTTCTAATTGAGTTACCTCTAAAGTGTTGATTTACATACTGATTGAAAAATGGCTATAACTTTCAGACGGTATAACATTTTTGAAATCCAAAAAATGCGGCACATTCTATGCTTCACCTACTATAAGGGAATTTTTTTTTTTGAATTTGGTAAAGTTTTCAATGAGTTAAGGTGGTCAGACACGGGAGGTTTTTTATTCAGAAAATGTTGTAGAAAAAAATTCATAATTAATTATTTTTTTGGAATAAAATTACACAAAAATATGTGTCACATCCTGGCATGAGTCTACTATGTATATCTAAAATATTATAAAAGAATATTATCATTTGATCATGATTAAGGTGGTCAGCCATATACCTACTTCTTATTTTTTTCCTGAAATTTTTGTAATACTGCATTGAAATCTATACTTTTCACCAATTATATTAATCTTTTTTCAGAAAAGGCCTAGTATTTTAGAAACTACATTCAATTTTCTACAGATTCTATTCTTACAAATCTTTGGTATTAGGTTGATAGCTAGTTCAAATTTGCATGTCAAATTGACTAACCCTGATTTGCTGATTTTTCATTGCCACTTAAGGGCATAGTTTGGCCCCTCATGATCTTGCACATACCCAATAGTCACACTACAAGGAATGCGTGAATTTTTTTATCATAAACTTTAAGTTGAGATTAAATTCAATGTAATTCATTCCTAATTAAAGGCTAATTCAACTTGACAATATTATATGAATGCCAGAGACATTCAAACTATTGAAAGTTAGTTGTTAAAGGAAGCATGAATCCAAAATTTTGATAGAATAAGAGTTTATGAATAGGAGTTTACGATAAGTACAATTGACTAAGGCCAGTGACTATGAAATCATAATGAGAAAAGTCTAAAAGAACTCCCAATATTCCCAAAATTAGGAGCCAAAAGGTCTAGATTCCTTATAATCTAAATTTTAGTGCTCCTCCTTTATAAATTGAATATATTCTTTATAAAAATATAAATATCTTTTAGTTGGATTTTTTTCTATCCTAAAATTCCTTGAACTAATTAAAATCCTTTAAATTGCCCATGATAAAGTATACCCAATTCTACCTAGAGAAATGATTAACAAAAGTAAAATACTATATGGATACTCTAATAAGGAATATCTACTTGACACTATACATAACTATGTAAGTTAAAGGAAAAATCCAAATAGATATATGAGAGTTCAATAAAATTTTAATAAAAAATTATTTTCTATAAATAGAATGCTCCCATAAGTAACATTTAAAAGAAAAATTAACAAGATTTTCGAAGAACTACTTTTAAATAAAAATAACAAGTTACAATTGCATGAAATACTAAGCCCCAAATTGCTAGTGGTTGTCAAAAAGATGTTGCAGAAAATTATTAAGAAAACACTAAAGAAAAAATGCTATAAGATGCACTCATATTATGGTTATAGTATTACGATAGTAAGGTCATAGATGGGAAGATAAAGGATAATTTTAGATACGGATACAAGCTTTAGTTATAGGAGAACTTATCCTAAGAATTGTAGGATACCTTATCCTATAATACTTTTTGTTACAACTTTAAACTCCATAGGTCTAGGTTTTTGCATCTCTCTTTATTATATAGGTATATAAGAACTATTGATTTATATGTATTGGATACCATTAAGCTACAAGATGTTACAATTCAAACTCTCTTTATAAGAATCATATATCACTTTCCATCATCTTGTATTATTCCCTATAAAAGGATACATTCACAACCACATTATTCATCTTGTTAATATAAATGAGGTTACATTATTGCCCACCTAAAATGTTTATAATTCATTCACTCATATATTATATTGAGTTTACTTTCCTTCGATCTATCTTTGCAAAAATAATGATACTTTCCCATTTTTTGTTGCCAATCTCCTTATTTAACACCCATTCAATCCCTTTCTCTAGGTGGTAATAGAAAAATTTAACTACTTGAGGGACTAATCCTATGCTAGCTATTTACATTATATTACAATATTTACAGCCAGTACTAACTGCACTATCAGAATTACCCTGATATAATATAATTATTTGAGAAGAAAAGAGAAGGAATAATGAAAGAGGCTCCAAAAAAGCCACCATCAAAAAAAGTGTCCCTATACTTGCATATGTGATGGTGCTTCCCTAAGAGACTTGGGCCATACATCCCCATTAATTCTTTTCTAAGTCTTAGTGATTGAGTGGGGCTCCATATGCTAGATATTAAATGCTAGAATGATGTCTTGGGACCCGAGAGACGTCTGCAGTGAACCTTTGGACTAATAGTGACCTTTCATGCCAAGAAGGACAACCATGGATCTAACAAAAATTCATAGACAGTGATCGGTTGGCTAAGAAGAGATGTCGATGCTTATCACTAAAAAGAATACAAAACTAGGAATCTAGAGTTCTAGAGTCTGGGAGCTTATGCTCAAAGAATAAAGAATGAATCTATAGTTTACCTTTGGTGAAGGATTCCCTAAAGTCTGAGAAAATTTACTGGCCTTTGAACTTTTCATATGCCTCCAATATATGGATTATTTCATCTTCTTCTACATCCTTCAGGAAGTCTCGATGATCAACGAAACTTTCTAAGTGATCGTCGACATCCTTGACCCTTTCCTTTAACTTTGCAGCCACCTTGGGTGCATCATGGGACTTGAGTACCATCTAGGAGAGTTCCACCATTCGGGCACTATTGAAATCTCCCTCAGACTAGAATTGAACCTTGGCCACTTCGTCATACTTGTCAAGTATAGAATATACAGGAGTATAAGTCCCGGGGCTAAGAGGATCAACCAATGTAATATCCTTGATGAGAGTAGTATAACAGTCTAATGGGGTCTGGACCACCTATAGTTCTTCCTCCAGTACCCTTACCAGTTTCTTGCCTATTTTGACTTTAAATGCAAGTCTGGAGTATTTAATCCTGAGGAGCCCATATGAATCTTCCCATAGGATGCCCGTAATTGCCACATTATCCTCCCTGATATTCAGAATCTCCAATGAGGCATCCCTCCACTCTTCATATTTCTCAATCTCTATTGGTCACTGAGGAATGGTGGCCTCCATTTAATTCATTGTAGGATCTGCCCAAAATAAGTCTGGGAGAGACTCGAATAGAAAAATTTCTATGGTCCCCATCTTTTGGGATATCCATTCATCCACCTCCAGTGCCTTCTTTTTCATATCCCTAAGTGCACCAAAATCACCTTGAGGGAGCAGTGTCCCGGAGACCAAAGGTCTGGGTGTTTTGGAAGTGAGGGGGCGCACTAACTCTATGAGGAGTCTGAGGAGATTGGCATTAGTAACCTTCAAATCCTTTACCTTTTGGTATTTCTTTTCATACCGGGCATGAATATCCTGGCTCACTTCATTAAAGAGGTCCAATTCCCCTTCCTGAGTTCTCTTGCCAAGAGGAACCTTCGTGATTACATACTCTTTGGAGGAAATCTCTAAGTCTTCTTTTCCTACTAGAGGGGCAGAATTTATTGCCACTACATTACCGCCTGGGGCCCTTCGGGTGTTGTGAAGGGTGTGAGTCATCTTAATCTTCTTGGGTACTTGGCCTTCGGCCAATATTTCTACTAGTGATAGTGGAGCTGTGATGGTCATCAGATCTTTTCTTTTTTGGTACTCCACTAGCCACTGCAGTGGGGTGAATGGACCGCTTATTAAAATCCCCAAACTTGAAGTATCCCCGAGGTTCAATTCAGGTTCTCCCTTAGACACGTTGTCTTTTGTATTGATGGGATCTTTAGCCTCATTTATTTTCTCTCGATGTATCCCACCTCCTAACATATCATCTGCAGGTGGGCTAGGTGGTGGAGGTGGCTGAGGCAACTCATTTAGGTCTACTTATTAGAATATGGGCACAAAGTTTTTGGTCATTGCATCAGGTGGTGTCAGCAAAATTTGATCACCGATTGGGCTCAGGAGCACTGCATCAGAGGTTAGGGGTTTTCCCAGAGGTCTGGTTTCCTCATCTGCCAAAAATTTCTATGTGGCTAGATTAATTTCCTTATCTTGTTGTATCCCTCTTTCTTTTTTGACCTCTTCTGGTTAGGATACATCTCCTCCTTGGACCGCTAACTCTTTAGGCCTTATTGATTCTTGTGTGGGAACCTTAGTTTTTGGTTTTTTTGTTTCTTCCATTGTGCTATCAACCATATCATGCAACTCTTCAAGATCATGTAACTCTCAATGTTGATCTACACTATTTCTAGGGGACTTTCTAGGTGATCCTTTTTTTGGAGTAGGAGGAAGAGAGAACCTCGATAACAAATACATTCCTGGGCTTGAGGTATGGGTTTCTATTTCACGGGGGCCACTCTACCTTCTACTTCTTTCTTCTTTTGAGTAGCAACCCAGGATTTGTGGCTGTTGCAGTTCTAGAAATCTCTACTTCACATGCTGCATTTAGAAAAATGACCAGGGAAGGAGAATATCCTGGTGTGGGATAGGAGCCTACTGGGGTAGCTCTGAGACCAAAACTCACTCTAGAGTTTGTTGCATCCAATAATTTCTAGGAGTGTTCAAATTTCTCACCTAACTGCTCCATTAGGGGGGCCAAAATGGGGTCTGAGACCTAAGGTGGGGTGCCAACATTCTTCTTTCCTTGGGCTTTGGATTGATCCATGGCCTAGGATCTTAAGGCTTGCAAAAGTTGGTTTTCCAGCTGGACACTCTTTGGGTAGACACTTGAGAAATATGCATCGCTACATTGAATTACTGTTCTTGAGATGGCCTCAATACTCAAAATATATGGCGTATCCTAATTTGTCAGAGGGAGGCCCATCTTGTTTATACCTGTATTTTTTTACTTAGGGTCTTCTTAAGGTCTGGTGTCTACAAAATTCCATGGGAATGTCCATATTTTAAGATGTTCCATCATTCCTTTTGGCATCCTGGTCGATTTCCACTTCCATATGTCATAGTCATCTTGGGAGTTGGTCCAAAAATCTTCTAAGTGTCAAACATGGGGGTTGACTCCTCTGGGCATCACCCTTCCCAGTCTCTAGAGTGGATCATAATCCTTGCAACAGAAATAATATTTGGCTAATTTTAGGCTACTTAGCTCATTTTATTCTTTGGGCCATGGCGAGGGAGCAGGTGTATTCTCCACAAATGAATGGGAACATTGGAGCATTGACTTTTTTAACAAAGGTCAAGGCATGAACCTCCAAAATATTCCTACAAAATTCCAATAAAATGATCCTGTCCCCATATTGTTTGGGTAACAGGAAGGGTTTCCCAAAAAAATTGGACACCCGAATATAGCTATCCTGGGAAAAATTGTTGAAATAACATCCTCACGCACCAACCATGCTCATAGCTTGTTGAGATAGTTTGTACCCCTAGTCACCAGTGATTGCCTTTATCTCATGGAAGATGAAGGTGTCATTGACTCTGCAAAAATGGGGAAAACTCTGGTCCCACTGAGTCTGGGGGAAGTAGTCCCATGGGGTGTCTTGACCAGCTTGCTCCCCAAGGACACCAACTGTTGTTAAACCCTAGATCATCGGGTTCTACCAAGCAAGGGGCCAGAGGATGTAGGAGGTCATATAAAGTTTTTGTTCTGCCTCAACCTTCCTCATTTGTATGCCTACATTCTTGAAGATGATTCTGGCCCAGTCAAAGTGCACCTTGTTTGTAGTCATTAAATATAAAAAGTAATACATCCAGGAGGAGAATTCCTGGGCATGGAGCTCCCCAAAAATCATGCACAAGAACATGATTCCTTCCTAGATGAGCTTCTTGAAGTTAGAGAGAGGGATATGTGTCCACATTTTATTGGGGTCTCAGCCTGAACATTTTAGCCATTTGGATTTAAGATGGCATCAGGCTAGATTGAATGCTCCTCAAAATATTTGAGAGAAGCGGCCTTGGTGAGAGTAGTAGCACCTATGAAGCATGGCATGTGCCACCCTGTGGCAGTTGCATCATGGTCAAAAGTGATAATGGGCACCGAGTTTCCAAGGGGGTAGGGAGAACCCAACACAATAGCCAAAATTCCCAGATTGTAACATCTAGCCAGGAGAAAAATTAACTTTGGTGCTTTCACTAAGCACAAAAAACAAACCACTTGAATGATACCAGAAGCACTAAGTTAACTGAGACAGAGTCATTCACCCATCATAGTTGACAAATTTCCTGAATGAAGCCCTATAATTCAGCCTAGGTACCGACATCTATGTCAATGATCTCTTTAAGCATAGACTCAATTCTGGACCCCAGAATTGTCCCATTTTTTTATATTTCTGGGTTAGTGGGAGCTTCACCAATGCCTGCTCTATCTTGTCTTCTTGCCAGTACCTATAGTGGTATTTAGGAGTTTGGCACTCTCGGGAGGTCAAGATTCTAAATCCATTCCTTTCTTTCTTTACCCTATACCTACAAAATGAAAAACCGTCAAGGTATAAACATTAAAAGATTCTGAACTCCAAAAGTTTTGAGAGTGATCTTAATTTTCACCTAAAATAGTCAAAATGTTAGGGCATCTTATAGGGGATCATATTTCCAAGAATTGTATGCAATTTTAACACATGAAACATTTCTTGCGCACCAAAGACCCATAATGATGACAAAAAGGGGGTCACATGAGGTGAATAAGTCTGGGTTTACTGACACACTCGACATTAAATTTAAAAGATAGCAATCATTAAAGACAAGATAGGTGGGTCTCCTATAGTACTTTGACACGTGCATGCCCACTCGGCTAAGTAATGATATTTAATAGACAACTATTTTGGCGTGAGTGGCATGAATGCCACTTGTGATAAATTTTAAATTCTCATTCATGAGAACTAATTCCTCCATTAAGAAGGAAAGGACAAAGGAGAGAGAAAATTAATGGTTTGCTAGTGAGATGGCCTCTACAGCTAGCATACCCATCACCTCGACATCTACAGCTACACCAACCAGGATGGTGAACCTGCTTATTGGGTGGACATGCTTTTCAGACCTCATAAAGAATTTGGATTGAAAAAGGGTCCTTAGGAACTAGCTCCATAAGAACCAAACTAGGCAAGGCCATCAGAGATGCAACATCCCCTTAGCATAGAAAAATAAAGCTTTATAGACTCAACAAATGCACAAAACAACTTGCAGAGACTACCCACGATGTGCAGAGCATCAAAACATTCACATGGCCAAAATATGACTTACAAGACATGACCAAGTATTTACAGAGAGCTACCCTACTCTACAGACCAAGATTTACTAAATTTACATGTTATACAGGAGGATGAAAACCACTATCTATAGAAAATTTATAATCCAAAGGGCAGGCATCTCACCTTTGAGTCGGATGACCACAAAGGGAAAGGAGATGCATTAGGCTAAAGGATGCTATCATGCCGAATGGAAGATGCGAATTGAATGACAAAGGTGAACAAACACCTAGAAAACATGAGAAACACACCAAACAAAACATGAACAACAAAGACAAAAATAGATGGACAAAAGAAAAAAACTAGGCACACAACGAAACAAAAATCAACAAAAACCAAGAAAAATGAAGAACATACAGAGAAAGAAAAGGAAACTGAATGAAACACAAAGAAAAGGAACCGAAGAGCCTACTTGGAACTCAAAATGTTGAAAGGGGGTACTGTAAATGACCTCACTCTGTTGTGTAGGAGCACACCTAACTCAAACCCTTAGCTCTTTATTTCTAGAATGTACTGACTCTAGCCAAGTCAGGAGAGTGTGTGTGGACCTTAGAAGGTCATTTGTTTTTTTTCCGTAAGATTGGTATGACTAGGTCAATCCATGTCTAGATAGGTTGCTTAGTTGGTTTCCTTTAGTTGTGTGTGTGTGTGTGAGGTAGTTTGTGAGCCTATGGAAATCCAACCAAGGCATCAAGAACCTTGGATAAGCTTCTTGGTATCACTGACACTTGGCCTACACTGGTGCCTAGTAGCTTGGCATACATTGCCTAGTAGCTCGACATACATTGCCTAGCAGCTCGGCTAACACCACAGCTCAGCTAACACTATAGCTCAGATAACACTACACCTCGGCTAACACTTCAGCTCGTCTAACACTTCAGCTTAGCTAACACTGCAGCTCAGATAACACTACAGCTTGGCTAACACTGCTGCTTGACAAACACTGATTGTGACTGGTGCTCGGCTTGCATTACTGTTGCTCAACAATATTCAGTCATAAAAGCCCATGAAAAGTGGATCTTGCCTTTTATGGACATTATGGTTAGTGTACCTATTCTTGAAGAGATTCTTGCGAAGGAGTGGACCATTGGGGTTGTTTCCTATGAGAGGATGGTTACTAATAACATTTAAAAGCATTCATTTTGGAGATTGTAGAAGAGGAGAAGCTACAGGAAAGTTAGAGATTTTTAGATTATTGTATTGTTTTGTTTTGTTTCCAGTAATGAGAATTTGCATACTTTGTGTTTAGTGCATATCAAGTTTCTTTGTTGTTCCTTTTACATGCAAGTAGATTAGTTACTTTATTTTTCTGTTTTGCAAGCTATTAGTTCTTCACTCATTCTGGGTTGTAAAAAGTAATGGCCCCTTGAGATTCTTGAATCCATGATGAGAATAATGTGTTGGGATGGAACTTGAGAGGAGCCCTTGTACATAGTTTCCATTTTGTTTTAGGTAGGAGTAGAAACAGGAGTGAATCTGGAGATCTTACCCTAGGCGCGGTCGGTGATAGTTCGGCTAGGGAAGAGAATGAGAACAATATTCTGAAAACATTGGTTGAATGAATCTATTTGTGTAGGTTTAGTAAGGAGGAGATGAAAAGCATTTTGATGGGGAATGAGTCTTGAAGAGGAGGTAAAGTTGAGAGTGGCTTACCTCAGTTTAGGGCTGTGAATACCCTAAGGGTTCTAGGAAAAAGATCTCAGAACAGAGCCAAGCAAGTTCTGTAGAAGCAACAAGACTCCTGTCCCCATCAGATAGGTATCAGAGCCCTAAATGATTTGGGTGTGTGTTGTTTGGATGTTATCCACATAAATGTCTATCAACTCATCCAAGATGGTGACCAATGCAGAACTCGCAATAGATGTGGAAGAGCAAAAGGAGGAGAATAGACTCCTAAAGGAACAGTTAGCTAAAATGGTGACTAACTTGGAAGGAGTGCAACTTAGGATTGTAGCAGTCAGTGAATGGATGAGAGAAGTTGATGGAAAGGGTAAAGCAGTGGCAGAGGAAGACATTATTCTAAAGCCAGACCCTGTGCTTCAAGAAGAGCCATTCTTGAAAGCATTGAAGGCAATGAGTAGTAAGTCCTTAGAAGGTGTGCCTCTATTTAGTGGCAAGATGGAAGCATAATTAATCATGGAATGGATAGAAGGTATTGAAAATCACTTTGACTATGATAATGTGACCGAAGCTCAGAAAGTAAGAATAGCCAAGACAAGGTTGAGAGGTACTGCTCTCACTTGGTGGAAGTTTGTCCAAGATGAGAGGGAAAAAGAAGGAAAGAACCCCATAACCAGTTGGAAAGGTATGGTGGCCAAGATGAAGGAAACTTATCTTCCTGATGATTATGAAGTGCAGTTACAAAAAGAGAGACATAATTTGAGACAAAAAATTTAGAAGTTAGTTCCTACACCGAAGAATTTCACAAACTATGCTTAAGGTCGCATGTGATGGAAGAATAAAGCTTGAAAGTGGCTAGGTACTTGAATGGACTCAAGTGGAGTATCCAAGAGGAAATTATTCTCTTAAACCCAAAGACTATACACCAATGTTACCAGCTATCCCTCAAGGTGGAGGAAAAATTCAAGAAGAAGCAAGATTCAAATAGCAGAGGAAGAGGAAGAGACAAAAAAGGTGTAATGTCCCTCCAACCCTATCAAGTCCTGGTTATGCTCACTAGAAATTAGGAAGATCTATATGTGAGAATGATCCTTCTTGAGACGGTTGCTTAAACCGAACCTCTTACAACTCACCATAACTTCACATTTTAATAAGGGAAATAATAATATTTACATAAATATGTTCCTTAATATCTTCATG
>MU226838.1:4191870-4217332 GCA_018584345.1 Thuja plicata | reverse complement strand
AAGGACCAATTCAAGATGCTGATCAGAACCTTCAAGAGGTAATACAAGAGGTAAAAGATCTAAAATTAACCCCTACTCCATCTATGATAGCTGAAAAGATACTAGACTCAAGGGTCTACAAGAAGACAAGGAGCAGAGACTATATGGAGCACCTTATCAAATGGCATGGCAAAGAAGATGTTGATGCTACTTGGATCAGAGAAATAGACTTCAAGAGGTTGGGCATTGATCCAAACATGCTCAATCCAAGGATGGATTAACCTTTCTTTTGTCTGGGGGAGTATGGTGTAGAATCACACCTAACTCAAACCCTTAGCTCTTTATTTCTAGCATGTACTGACTCTAGCCAAGTCAGAAGAGTGTGTGTGGACCTTAGAAGGTCATTTGTTTTATTTCCCTAAGATGGATATGACTAGGTCAATCCATGTCTAGATAGGTTGCTTAGTTGGTTTCCTTTATTTGTGTGTGTGTGTGAGGTAGTTTGTGAGCCTCTGGAAATCCAACCAAGGAATCAAGAACCTTGGATAAGCTTCTTAGTATCACTGGAACTCGGCCTACATTGGTGCCTAGTAGCTCAGCATACATTGCCTAGTAGCTCGGCATACATTGCCTAGCAGCTTGACTAACACTGTAGCTCAGCTAACACTATAGCTTGACTAACACTTTAGCTTGGCTAACACTTTAGCTCAGCTAACACTACAGCTCGACTAACACTACAGCTTGGCTAACATTACTTCTTGGCAAACACTGATTGCGACTGGTGCTCATTTTGCATTACTATTCTCAGAAATATTCAGTCGTAATGGCCTATGAAAAGCGGATCTTGTCTTTTATAGATAGTATGGTTAGTGTAACGGTTCTTGAAGAGATTCTTGCAAAGGAGTGGACCATTAGGGTTATTTCCTATGAGAGGATGGTTACTAATAACATCCAAAAGCATTCATTTTGGAGATCTAGAAGGTAGAGATTGTAGACGAGGAGAAGCTACAGGAAAGTTAGAGATGCAGATTATTGTACTATTTTTTTTTGTTTCCAGTAATGAGAAGATGTAGACTGTGTGTTTAGTGGATATCAAGTTTCATTGTGGTTCCTTTTACATGCAAGTAGATTAGTTACTTTACTTTTCTATTTTTCAAGCTATTAGTTCTTCACTCATTTTGGGTTGTAAACAGTAATGGCCCCTTGAGATTCCTAAATCCAAGGTGAGAATAATGTGTTGGGATGGAACTCGAGAGGAGCCCTTGTACATAGTTTCCTTTTTGTTTTTGGTAGGAGTAGCAACAGGTGTGAATCTAGAGATCTTACCCTAGGTGAGCTCGGTGGTAGTCCAGCTAGGGAAGAGAATGAGAACAATGTTCTGAAAACATTGGTTGAATGAATCTATTTGTGTAGGTTTAGTAAGGAGGAGATGAAAATAATTTTGATGGGAATTGAGTCTTGAAGAGGAGGTAAATTTGAGAGTGGCTTACCTCAGTTTAGGGCTGTGAATACCCTAAGGGATCTAGGAAAAAGATCTCAGAATAGAGCCAAGCTAGTTCTGTAGCAGCAACAAGACTCCTATCCACATCACTCTATGACCTAAATGCTCCACCAGGATCATCGAACACACCTATGCACCTTCTAGCTTAGAAAATCAATTTCTTCACTCTTAAGATAATTCGCCAGAAAGTAATTAGTTTGTGGTAAATGTAAAAGTGACAAGATAAAATTCCTTAAATAATGCCTAGAAGAGTAAATTAGTTACCAAAATTAATTTCAAGAAACACATCGGCAAACGGAGTCTGGACCCCAGAATACCTAACAATCATTCACCTTTGAGAGAAGAAGAATGGTCCCCGAGTCTCAGAGGTCCAAAACCACTAGCTTGAGATTGACACACCAGGAACCAGATCCTAGAAAAAATAGACACAAAGGAAAGACAAATACCAAACAAGGGAAAAGGCCCAAAGAAAAGGGAAGAAATGAAAACCAAGACAAAACTAAAAAGAAAGGAAAACAAAACAAAGGGGGACTTGACATTTAGCACACAAAATGTAGGGATGAGTATGCAGGGCATAATAGGATCTATAAAACTTTTAAACTTATGAAACCAAGTGATTCAACGTATAAACATAAATATAAACTATAATGTTGTAATAGATCTAACATCTAATCACATCCATAATGAACACATAACACAAATATTTGGTAACCCCAGAACACTTGAAAGGTAAAATTGGGGTTGGGATGACACCCACAAATATTCACTACTGCAGTAACAAAGTGTTCCTATTAAGGCTACAAAGTTTGATCACTTCTGATGATCTACTCTGTGAGGGGTATGCCCTATTAAAAGATTATAGACATATACAATATACCTTGATTGAAGGATTTAAACTTACAACTAAGTAAGAACTCTTTTAAGAGATTTACAAAGGCATGTTAGGACCACTCTATTAAGATATATATTTACCCTAATTCACTTTCTATAATGTATTAGTACCCGATCCTTCAGTCTTCACTTAAAAAGCTAATAACGGATCTCCTCTTTTCAACTCTTAGTTGATCTCAAAAGGTGATGTATCTCTTTTCTGTCCTTCACTAATCTTCTCGGTCACTATTCATGGTCTATGCTTTAGATATGTGTAAAGGAAGAAAATTGATTTTAAAATATTTAGTGTTTGTGTTGCATTTCCTTAACCTTTACATTTAATTGTAATTTTTGTGTGTGTTTTAATGTGACTATGAATATAAGGGGAAGGAAGATAAGATGCTCCTCTTTTATCCCCAAATGTGAAAATGAAAGATCCAAATTGATTAACCCAACAGATGGATCAATTCATAAATGAACCAACCATTTGGAAATGAGAGTAAGGAATAATATATTAAATTATGTTTTATGAATAATGAGATATGATATATTACAGTAATTGAAAAGGATGAGAGGAAGTACCAACCTTGAAGAATTGCAGATCTAAAGAATGTTGTTTTCTGAGGTCTGTGCTCTATTTCTAGAAAATCTGAAGTATGATCCAGAATAGAAACGTAGAGACAAACAAAACCTAGAAATCATTTTCCGATCTGACACCATCTTGTGAAAAATGTTGACCTTGAACCACAAATGTCACCCTTGACCCAATAATCTTGACCTTGACCTACACAGGTCCGAAAGAAAATCTTTTTTCCGATCTTGATAGTTCGCTGAAAAGGGTATCCAGATCTGAGTTCAAATCCACAGTCCTGAACCTATGCCTGCAAGAAAAAGAGATTTGTTTGTTGGGGGGAGGGGTTTACCTTAGTCAAACCCTGATTTAGGAATTAACCTTGAAATCAATAAAGTATAGAATGCTAGCAAGTAGTAGAATTGAATCTAAGAATGAAGCTATGATATTAAATAGATATGCAATGGTAATTCAAATGTAAGCAAGTATGTAAATATGAAATCTTGGACTCAATAGAAACCATAAACCTCCATGACTGTATGCTTTGAATCCACCTTGAAGATAATGAATAAGACTTGAGGATGCACAAAGGATCTTGAAGGAAGATCACACCACCATGATGGCTAGATCTAGGGTTTGAATGATGAATCTTGAATGTTGGAACCAAATCCCTTCAAAAGCTTGAAACCTTGAATCCTTGATCTTCAATGGAGAGCTTGAGTGTTTGAGAGGAAGAATTGAACACCTTGAGAGATTTAAAACATGTAGAAAAAATAGATTCTTGAACTTTTTGCTTGATGAATTCTTTCTAGATTGCTCAATAATGCTTTTGCTGGGATATATGACTTAGTGATAGATATCTTGGTTAGAGAAAATGAGAGGAAAAAACTTCATTTTATATGAAATTAGGGCACAATCTTCTAAGGAGGTCAATATAGGAGAATTAAATTCCAATTAGACCCATGCCCCTAGAAGAGGACCTACATTAAATATAATTTAGGATTTGTCACTTTGGAACCCAAAACAGCCGACCTGAAAGTGGGAAAATGAATTTTTGATGACCTTCGGTAGCCAACAAGCTTCCATACTTGGAAGGGGAAACCAGGTCAAGGTCGAGGTGGACATTGACCTAGGTAAATTTTGAGTTTGAACCTTACCTAGGTCAAGGTCAACATTGACCTTGACCCAGGGGGTCAAAACCCCTGTAAAATATGCCAGGTGGGATAGCAGGTGCCTGGAGAGACCCAATCAGGGTCCTAAACATGCACAAAAGAAGGAGATGATAGAGAAATGAGGGGATAGTATGATAGTAGTAAAAAAAATCCCCTAAGGAGGGCTAAACATTCTTATCATAGAAGTGCTTCTATTTTAAGACGATACATTAAGCCCCCACTTTAGATGAAGTGTGAAAATCAAACATGCTTTCGGTAAAGTTAGAAGAAAGACTCTGGTGGATCACAACAAGGTAGAACATCACTAAGTCAAGGACACAATCCCCCAGACCAAGGATTATAACACAAAATACATACATAAAGATATGAAAGTAAAGAGTAATTATTCATAGAAAATATACATGATTACATAAGAAAGAGAAGAGCAACACTATAGATAACATAGCTTCATGATCTAATCCTACTAGCATGAAAGAGAAAGAGAGAAAAGAGATAGTGATTACCTCACCTAGTAACATGCCCACCTTAATATGAATCACCAAGGAGGGAGATCCTAATAGGTTCACCCATAAACTATGCTTGTAATTGTAATGCATCTTCTTACGGCTTTTGAAGTATCTATAGATCCACATTCTTGTATCACTATGAATATAAAATGTGTGTCTTTTCAGGATTTAGCAACTTATTTCCATTACCTTCCAAGGATTTAGCATATTGAAAATTTAAAAGGGTGCATATCTCTTTAGGATTTAGCAACTTAAGTCTGCTGCCTTCCGAGGGTTTAGCAAAAATAAAAGTAAAATGTGTGTCTCTTAACGATTTAGCAACTTATGTGCGTTACCTTCCAAGGATTTAGCATTCTGAAAAATGTAAATTAATGTAAACTATAGTACAAGGGAGACCCTATATATGCCCCCCTCCTTATCATGAATACCCACTAGGTAGGATAAGGAAGAGAAAGAGGATACCACCTTCAATAGGTAAGGAGATATCTAGCTTAACAACAATGTATACTATATTCTTAGTGAAGAGTATTGACCCTTACATCCAAGAGCAGAGATAATCATGAAATGGATATGTCACTTATGGAAAAAGGATCCTCAAAGAGGAAGAGATATTATCAACAAGGCCCTCACCATAGAGGAGTGCCTAGGATAAAATGTCATCTTCTTAAGACAAGAGGGATCCAAGATTCAATCATCAAGCCCCCTGCAATGAAGAGGAAGAGGAATCTCAGAATGAAGGAGTCAAACTCTAACCCAAAGAAAAGGAAAGAGTTTATTAAAAACATAGTTTGAAATATAAAGGAGAGATGATGACCTAGGAAAATCACATCCCATAAGAGGGTATCCATAGTCAAAACATAAATCTTTATAAGGAAAAAATGTTATATGATAAAAAAATGCCACTAAGCTAATGAAATTAAATCCTTAGATAGAGGAAGAAAGAAAAATACATTTCCCCGCAGGTGTGAAAGCAAGGGATATATCAAATTATATCAAGAGATTTCATAAAAAAGAGATATCTTTACAAAACAAATGTCCTAGAAAATATATCGTGAATTATTTATAGGGTTAGAATATAGAAAGAATAACCAATTAAACTCAAAAAAATATATATGCTAAGAGAAAAATGGATCCTAGAAGACTGGAATAAAATACCTCTTGCCCCCGAGTGAAGAGACAAGAGGAAAAATGCAATCCAACTTGTAGAAGAATGAGGGGAATGCCCTATATCAGAATTATGAAGAAATTGTAATACTGCACAGGAATGAGATATAATTCCCAAAGCAGCTCTTTCTCTAACATATAACTTGAAATGCACACAATCAACAAGTAAATGTTTATTACTATAATGAAAAGGAAATTTATATTTAGAGAGACCATTTCTCAGAATAGGTTTGAAGATTTATTTCTTGGAATTCATTAACTGGACATACACTTTCTTAGCCACATCTTGAGGAGTATCATGGTGATCTAAAGAAGGTGTTGGAAGAAGAACATGAAGAGGAGGATGGTGGTTAAGATCCACTACATTGAATGGAGGAGGTGGGAAGCCTATACCATGCATATCTTGTTTAGAAGATGAATGAATCAATTTTTTCATGCCTTTGATCATTGATACCAAGCCCTAAACCTTTATAGCCTTGTTTATCCACCATAGTATATTCGGTAGTGTACCTATCTTGCAAAGCTTCAATAGGAGGAGATTGATTATGGTGTTCATGAGAAAATGTTGTGTATAGTGGAATGATAGGAATAGAAGAGGTTTCCTTGTTTTTTTCTTTATCATCATCATGGATTGGATAGAGAGGTGAAGTTAAATGAAATAATTCTCGAACATCAGTATCATGAACCTTAGCTTGAGCCCCATCATAAGTGTGGGAAGAACTAGGGATTGAAGGTGGAGAAATAGAAATAGGAATATTTGTAATTGGATTAGGATTGATAAGAAAATGATTAGGAAGATTAGTAGGTGGATTAGGAATGATAGGATTAGGATTAGGAAGATTAGTAGATGGGGTATCATCTACCCAATTCTTCACAAAATCCAGAAGAGCAATAAGTCCACTAAGCAAATCCTTAATGAAAGTTTTGAAAGTAGGAAGACTAGTATTAGTTAATCTCAAAATAGCATAAGCAAGTGAAATATGAAGATTAACAAACATGATGAAATGGATGATACTCTCATAGACATCATAAGTACTATAAATGGATGATAAAAGAAGCATAATAAGAAAAATAACCATACACCAAAAGATCTTCATAATGAATGAGATGCAAGAAGTGTTGTTGTATTTTTATGAATATTCAGATATATATATATAAGAGCATAAAAGAAAACTAATTTAATATGCATGGAAGAGATAATGTGAGAAGAAAAGCATCTAACACCAACAAGAAAGAGTTGTCTATCGCGGGCTCACAAAAATGAAAAGGAGAAAAATTGATTTTAAAATATTTAGTGTTTGTGTTGCATTTCCTTAACCTTTACATTTAATTGTATTTTTTGTGTGTGTTGTAATGTTATTATGCATATAAGGGGAAGGAGGATAAGATGCTCCTCTTTTATCCCCAAATGTACAAATGAAAGATCCAAATTGATTAACCTAAAAGATGGATCAATACACAAATGAATCAACCATTTGGAAATGAGAGTAAGGAAGAAGATCTTAAATTCTATTTTATGATTAAGGAGATATGATATATTACAGTAATTGAAAAGGATGAGAGGAAGTACCAACCTTGAAGAATTGTAGATCTAAAGAATGTTGTTTTCTGAGGTCTGTACTCTGTTTCTGGAAAATTTGAAGTATGATCCAGAATAGAAATGCGGAGATGAATAAAACCCATAAATATTTTTCTGATCCGACACCATCTTGTGAAAAAGGTCGACCTTGACCCACAAATGTCACCCCTAACCCAATAATCTCAACCCTGACCTACACAGGTCTGATAGAAAATCTATTGTCCGATCCTGATAGTTCACTGAAAAGGGTATCCAGATCTGAGTTCAAATCCACAGTCCTGAACCTGTACTTGCAAGAAAAAGATATTTGTATGTTGGGGGGAGGGGTTTGTCATAGTCAAACCCTGATTTAGGAATTAAATTTGAAATCAATAAAGTATATAATTCTAGCAAGTAGTACAATTGAATCTAAGAATGAAGCTATGATATTGAATAGATATGCAATGGTAATTCAAATGTAATGAAGTATGTAAATATGAAAGCTTGGACTCAATAGAAACCATAAACCTCCATGATTGTATGCTTGGAATCCACCTTGAAGAGAATAAATAAGACTTGAGGATGCAAAAAGGATCTTGAAGGAAGATCACACGACCATGATGGCTAGATCTATGGTTTGAATGATGAATCTTGAATGTTGGAACCAAATCCCTTCAAAAGCTTGAAAGCTTGAATCCTTGATCTTCAATGGAGAGCTTGAGTGTTTGAGATGAAGACTTGAACACCTTGAGAGCTTGAAAACATGTAGAAAAAATGTATGCTTGAAATTTTTTCTTGATGACTTCTTTCTTGATTTGTCAATAATGATTTTTCTTGGATAGATGACTTAGTGATAGATATCTTGGTTAGAGAAAATGAGGGGAAAAAACTTCCTTTTATATGAAATTAGGGCACAATATTCTAAGGAGGCCAACATAGGAGAATTAAATTACAATTAGACCCATGCCCCTATCAGAGGACCTATATTAAATATAATTTAGGATTTGCCACTTCGGAACCCAAAATATCCGACCCGAAAGTGGGAAAATGAATTTTTGATGACCTTTGGTAGCCGACAAGCTTCCAGATTTGGAAGGGGGACCCAGGTCAAGGTCGAGGTCAACCCTCACCTAGGTCAAGGTCAAATTTGACCCTTACCTAGGTCAAGGTAAATTTTTACCCTAACCTAGGTCAAGGTCGAGGTTGACCTTGACCCAGGGGGTCAGAACCCCTAGCAAATATACCAGGTGGGATAGAAGGTGCCTGAAGAGGCCCAATCAGGGTCCTAAACAGGTACAAAAGTAGGAGATGATGAAAAAATAAGGGGACAAAATTATAGTGGTAAAAAACATCCCCTAAGGAGGGATAAACATTCTTATTGTGGAAGTGCTTCCATTTTAAGATGATACATTAAGCCCCCACTTTAGCAGAAGCATGGAAATCAAACATTCTTATGGTAAAGTTAGAAGAAAGAATCTGGTGGATCACAACGAGGTCAAACATCACTAAGTCAAGGACATGAGCCCTTAGACCAAGGATTCTAACTCAACATACATACATAAAGATATGAAAGTAAAGAGCAATTATTCATAGAAAACATACATGATTAGATAAGCAAGACAAGAGAAATGCTATAGATAACATAGCTTCATGATCTAATCCTACTAGCTTGAAAGAGAAAGAGAGAAAAGGGATAGTGATTACCTCACCTAGTAAGATACCCACCTTACTATGAATCACCAAGGAGGAAGAGCCCAACAGGTTCACCCATAAACTATACTTGTAATTGTAATGCGTCTTCTGACAGCTTTTGAAATATCCATAGATCCACATTCTTGTGTCACTATGAATATAAAATGCGCATCTTTTCAAGATTTAGAAACTTATGTGTGTTACCTTCCAAGGATTTAGCATATTTAAAATTCAAAAGGTTGCGTATCTCTTCATGATTTAGCAACTTATGTGTGTTACCTTCTGAGGATTTAGTGAAAATAAAAGTAAAATGCGTGTCTCTTCAGGATTTAGCAACTTATGTGTGTTACCTTCTAGGGATTTACCATACTGCAAAATGTAAATTACTATAAAATATAGTAAAATGGATACCCTATATATTCCCCCCTCCTTATCATGACTACCCACTACGAAGGATAAGGAAGAGGAAGTGGATATCAACTTCACAAGGTAAGGAGATATCTAGCTTAACAACAATGTATACCATATTCTTAGTGAAGAGTATAGACCCTTACATCCAAGAGCATAGATAATCATGAAATGGATACGTCACTTATGGAAAAAGGATCCTCAAAGAGGAAGAGATCATATCAAAAAGACCCTCACCATAGAGGAGTGCCTAGGATAAAATGTCATCTTCTTAAGACAAGAGAGATCCAAGATTCAATCATCAAGTGATGTAGCCCAAAACCACAGAAACAACAATTCAGAGAAAATAACACAATGCCAGAATAATAGAACCTCAAATTATCATTAACTACTTCCAATCTACTCTGCCTCTACAATGAAAGAAAACTCCTACTTATTACAATTTTGAAAATTACCATATTTGGCAGATTTTTGAGAAAAACCAATTTTTCCATTTTTGGCAACTTTTAAAACTCATCCTAATAAACTCAAATTTTCCCAAGAAAATATCTCAACTAAGGCAAGATGAATTGCCAACTAATCCAGGAAATCAGAAACATAATTTTGGATTTATTACAAAAGCAAAACTCAAAAAACTAGAAAAAAATAGAAAAAGCTAATTTTGGAGGTCGAGATGAAACTTTAGGCTCCCAAAAAGATGTCAAAATGGCCACCAATAGAGTTGTCTGAGTTGGAATTGCCATTAACTCTAGCTCACGAATCTGCCTGTAAATTTTTAGTGAAAACCCACATCCGAGTCAAAATTTATGACCTCTAGAAGTTGCTGCATCATCAAGCCCCTGCAATGAAGAGGAAGAGGAATCTCAAAATGAAGGAGTTAAACTCTAACCCAAAGAAAATGAAAGATTTTATTAAAAATATAGTTTGCAATATAAATGAGATATGATGACCTAGGATAATCACCTCCCATAAGAGGGTATCCATAGTCAAAACATAAATCTTTATAAGGAAATAATGTTATATGATAAACAAATGCCACTAAGCTAAAGAAAGTAAATCCTTAGATAGAGAAAGAAGGGAAAATACCTTGCCCCCCAAGTGTGAAAGAAAGGGATATATCAAATTATATCAAGATATTTCATAGAAAAGAGATATCTTTACAAACAAAATGTCCTAGAAAAGATATCATGAATGATTTATAGGGTTAGAATATATAAAGAATAACCAATTAAACTCAAAACAAAATATATGGTAAGAGAAAAATGGATCCTAGAAGACTGGAATAAAATACCTCTTGCCCCCTAGTGAAGAGACAAGAGGAAAAATGCAATCTAACTTGTAGAAGATCGAGGGGAATGCCCTATATCAAAATTATGAAGAAATTGTAATACTGCACGGGAATGAGATGTAATTCCCAAAGGAGCTCTTTCTCTAACATATAGCTTGAAATGCACACAATCAGAAAGTAAATGTTTATTACTATAATGAAAAGGACATTTATATTTAGAGAGAGCATTTCTTGGAATAGGTTTGATGATTTCTTTCTTGGAATTCATTAACTGGACATACACTTTCTTAGCCACATCTTGAGGAATATCATGGTGATCTAAAGGTGGTGTTGGAAAAAGAACATGAAGAGGAGGATAGTGGTTAAGATCCACTACCTTGATTGGAGGAGGTGGGAAACCTATACCATGCATATCTTGTTTAGGAGATGAATGAATCAGGTTTTTAATGCCTTGTTCATTGATACCAAGCCCTAAACCTTTATAGCCTTGTTTATCCACCATAGTATATCTGGTAGTATACCTATCTTGAAAAGCTTCAATAGGAGGAGATTGATTATGGTGTTCATGAGAAAATGTTTTGTATGCTAGAATGATAGGATTAGAAGAGGTTTCCTTGTTTTTTTCTTTATCATCATCATGAATTGGATAGGGAGGTGAAGGTAAATGAAAGAATTCTTGAACCTTAGCTTGAGCCCCATCATAAGTGTGGGAAGAACTAGGGATTGAAGGTGGAGAAATAGAAATAGGAATATTTGGAATTGGATTAGGATTGGTAAGATAAGGATTAGGAATATTAGTAGGTGGATTAGGAATGATAGGATTAGGATTAGGAATATTATTAGATGGGGTATCATATACCCAATTCATCACAAAATTTAGAAGAGCAATAAGTCCACTACACAAATCCTTAATGAAAGCTTTGAAAGTAGGAAGACTAGTATTAGTTAATCTCAAAATAGCATAAGCAAGTGAAATATGAAGATTAACAAACATGATGAAATTGATGATACTATCATAAACATCATAAGTACTATAAAGAGATGCTAAAAGAAGCATAATAAGAAAAATAGCCATACAACAAAAGATCTTCATAATGAATGAGATGCAAGAAGTGTTGTTGTATATATATATATATATATATATGTATGTATGTATGTATGTATGTATGTATGTATATATGTAAGAGCATAAAAGAAAACTAATTTAATATGCATGAAAGAGCTAATGTGAGAGGAAAAGCATCTAACACCAACAAGAAAGAGTTTTCTATCGTGGGTTCACCAAAATGTAAAGGAAGAGAATTGATTTTAAAATATTTGGTGTTTGTGTTGCATTTCCTTAACCTTTACATTTAATTGTAATTTTTGTGTGTGTTGTAATGTGATTATGCATATAAGGGGAAGGAAGATAAGATGCTCCTCTTTTATCCCCAAATGTACAAATGAAAGATCCAAATTGATTAACCCAACAGATGGATCAATACACAAATCAATCAACCATTTGGAAATGAGAGTAACAAAGAAGATCTTAAATTCTATTTTATGATTAAGGAGATATGATATATTACAATAATTGAAAATAATGAGAGGAAGTACCAACCTTGAAGAATTGTAGATATGAAGAATGCTATTTTCTAAGGTCTGTACTCTATTTTTGGAAAATCTAAAGTATGATCTGAACATAAACGTAGAGACGAACAAAACCCAGAAATATTTTTCTGATCCGACATTGTCTTGTGAAAAAGGTTGACCTTGACCCACAAATGTCACCCCTGACCCAATAATCTTGACCCTGACCTACACAATTTTGACATAAAATCTATTTTCCGATCCTAATAGTTTTCTGAAAAGGGATTTGAGTTCAAATCCACAGTCCTAAACCTGTATCTGCAGGAAAAAGA
The DNA here is from genome assembly GCA_018584345.1 of Thuja plicata. Classification (NCBI taxonomy): domain Eukaryota; kingdom Viridiplantae; phylum Streptophyta; class Pinopsida; order Cupressales; family Cupressaceae; genus Thuja; species Thuja plicata. The sequence continues at coordinate 4,204,722 of MU226838.1, read as the reverse complement.
TATTTGTTTGTTGGGGGGAGGGGTTTGTCTTAGTCAAACCCTAATTTAGGAATTAACCTTGAAATCAATAAAGTATAGAATGCTAGCAATTAGTAGAATTGAATCTGAAAATGAAGCTATGATATTGAATAGATATGCAATGATAATTGAAATGTAAGAAAGTATGTAACTATGAAAGCATGGACTCAATAGAAACCATAAACCTCCATGATTGTATTCTTGGAATCCACCTTGAAGAGAATGAATAAGACTTGAGGATGCACAAAGGATCTTGAAGGAAGATCACACCACCATGATGGCTAGATCTAGGGTTTGAATGATTAATCTTGAATGTTGGAACCAAATCCCTTCAAAATCTTGAAAACTTGAATCCTTGATCTTCAATGGAGAGCTTGAGTGTTTGAGAGGAAGACTTGAACACCTTGAGAGCTTGAAAACATGTAGAAAAAATGGATGCTTGAAATTTTTTCTTGATGACTTCTTTCTTGATTTCTCAAAAATGCTTTTTCTTGGATAGATGACTTAGTGATAGTTATCTTGGTTAGAGAAAATGAGAGGAGAAAACTTCCTTTTATATGAAATTAGGGAACAATATTCTAAGGAATCTGGCATAGGAGAATTAAATTCCAATTAGACCCATGCCCCTATAAGAGGACCTATATTAAATATAATTTAAGATTTGCCACTTTGGAACCCAAAACAGCCGACCCGAAAGTGGGAAAATGAATTTTTTATGACCTCCAGTAGTCGACAAGCTTCCAAATTTGGAAGGGGGACCTAGGTCAAGGTCGAGGTCAACCTTGACCTAGGTCAAGGTTGATTTTGACCTTGACCTAGGTCAAGGTTGAGGTCAACCTTGACCCAGGGGGTCACAATCCCTGGAAAATATGCCAGGTGGGATAGAAGGTGCATGGAGAGGCCCAATTAAGGTCCTAAATAGGCACATAACTAGGAGATGATGTAGAAATTAGGGGATAGTATGATATTGGTGAAAAAAATCCCCTAAGAAGGGATAAATGTTCTTATCACGGAAGTGCTTCCATTTTAAGATGATACAATATGCAAAAATATGCTTCACATGCATACACACCTGATCTCTTCCCTTCACATCTGCTTCTACACACACATATTAGGGTTTGAAGTATTATATATATAGAAAATTAATTAAGCATCTAGATCAAGATCAATGATCTAGATTCATTTCTTTTTCAACTTAAGCATCCCTAATTTTGATTGGTTGCATTACTTGCATAGGGATTAATGATTCACAAATAATGTGTAGTTAATGCATTAAATATCTTCAAAAATATCTAAATGATACATAAAAGTTAGTGAAAATGATTTACCTAGGTGTTTGTGCCATTCCAAGAACATATAATAAAATTTTGTCACTTGGCATATGTAATCTCTAATGCTCGCTCAAAATAGTTACTTGGCACTGGATGTCTATGCAAATTAGGAATCAGTCTGGTCAGAAACTACTGAGTACTTTGAGACCCGTGACTTGCTCGGAAATAACTACTGCTCAGTCAATACATAATTTTTACACAAGTCATTTACATTACTTGGCCTTAGTGGGATGGCTCAGTCACAATGATGACCGACCAACCTGCCTTGACTATGACTAAGTGTGTGACACAAATAGACACCATAACTTGGAGATCAAAAATCTCCCCCTTTGGCATTAGTGGAAAATACAGTTTGTCATGACTCTTCGATCCCTTAAAAAAATAGTACTCAAGTATAGGTCAAAAATTCCCCCTCAGATTATAACTCGGTCTTCATTAAGACTTGACTACATATACACCATAATGTTAAGCACATGACTCCTAAAAATATAAAAATAGTATGTTATATCTTTTCTACTCAAATTATTCTATTAATTCCCTTGTCTGCATATTTTTCATTTCCCCCTTGATTATATCTTATTGCATTTCCCCTTGTTTCTATCACTCTTGTCTTCTGGGGTTGTAGGGGTCAGACCATACTTGTACAAAAATGGATTTTGAATCTGTAGAATCATGGCCAATGCATAATCCCAACTAGATCTGATAGACTCCAAAACCTGTAACTTAATCTATAGCTTGGCAGCTAGATCAATCAAACTCTCTAAAATATTGAGAGGCGGCTCTCTCTAGGATAATTCTTTTGTAGCTAAAAACTCTCTTTACATGACCTCCAAATGAGGTATCAACATAGTCTGAATAGAAATCAATTTATCCCTTATTCTACTATCATTATTCATGAGCTTAGCTAATCTGCCTTGGGCATGAGTCAACCTGGTAAAATGAATAGAGTTGGCATTTGCATCCATGCTCAGTGAATTTCATGATGACTTCGAGTCAGATTGTAGCTTCTCAATAAGCTATTGATTCTCCTTTGTAAAACATTTGACATCACAAAGTTGTTCATACAAAGAAAGAACATTTTCTACAACTTCTTCTAGGTTACTTACCAGATCAGAAATTACAACCTATTTGATAGTAATTTTTGTTAGCTCTTTTTCTTGTATCCTTCAGTTCTAAAAGAGAATATGCAAACTAGACTTGGGGATCTTAGTCCAACTCACATGAATTTGCTTCTTCATACAAATTGAGGGGAAAGAAAAAGCTAATTGATGAGGATTTGATCCTCCTTCTGCTTCGAGTTCCACACACTCAGGTGGGTGCACCTAAAACATACTAAATATGCATACATAAACACTTTCTCACTCAAACCTTTTATGCAGACATGAAAATCAGTGGATAGTTCTCAGACTTATAAGATATGATAGTTCAACTCAACCAATCTAATACAAGATCCTACCTACATGTTTTGCTAAGAATTAGGAAAATGGTCAATGTGACAACAAGGATATTCACTCTTCTTCTCTTTGAACCTGGAAGCTCAGGCAGGCTAACCTATCAGATTCACTTCTACAAGGAATCACCAAAAGCATTTGCACTATTCAATGCAACTCATACACATTTCTACTCTTGAACAGGAAAGGGAAAATGGTTTGAATTTAATGATTTGATGATGAAATTGCATAACCAGCAAAGGACCAGTGCCTTATCTATTGGGAAACAAAGTCAAACAAATATGCATTCCCAGAAAACCCCAACTTCAAAATCAAAGAATCTGAATGAAATGCCTTACAATCCATTCTTATCATTTCTATATCTGGACATCAAATTTATGTGTTGATCCTAAACTCTCAGAAATTTCATTCAAGATTTAATCTCTCCTTGAAAGAAACTTGGAAAACAAAATCATAGCCACCTTGTAACTAGTGTATTAACATGCCTTACAGACTAATAAACAAGAATTAATACCAAGCACACAAAGACATCAAACATATATTTGAAGAGGGATTCCATCATTCTTTATTGAAATCCATCTGGAACTGAACATTGCAAGACCATGAACACCAAGAAATAAAGCTCAAAAAGCCAGAATACTGCCTAGCAGCATAATTTTCACCATCCTCTGTTACAGTGGAGAAAAAACGAGATATAGGAGAAAGGAAAAAACAAAATTCATCACCGACACCTGTCTGTCCTCAGAAAATATCTACAACTGTTCAAATAGAAACTGTGAAAATTTGATTTGATTTTCCTTCAATTGGTCTGCAAAATCATCTTCTTCATTTTGAGACCTTTCCGGAAAAATATAATACTCCATGGTTTGGACAAGATTTGCCCTCTGAAACTTTAATTCAAGCTTGCTCTCCCGTGCAGATTTTCAGTTTTGAAGTTTGAAATATTAGCATTTGAATTTAATTATTTTTCAATAGTTTAACTATTGAAATGAGACAAATTTAACTTAAATATTTCCCCTTTTCCATATTTTGTGTCATTGTGACACTTGTCACCAAGGCTTAATGGCTTAATGGGTAGATAGTGTGCATCTTTCCATTAAGAAAACCCTTAGATCCTTTTGAAGTTGCACACTTTTTAACCACTTGCCATTTGTGATGGATTTAATTGATTATTTCCCCAGGATGCACCAGAATGTGACACTTATCACATGTTGTTTTGCTGTTCTAAACTGGCCTTGGAACTCCTCCTTTAACCCTGGTTCCTTTTGGAGACTTGGAGACTACATAGTCTCTAAGTCTCTAAGAGATTTCCTTTACCATGGTTAGATCTAGAGACTTGTAGACAAGCCTTAGTCTCTAAGTCTCTGAATAGGCTTAACTCGACCACCTTTTAACCACACTCTAACCATGGTTATCATTTTCTTTAGTCTCAAAGTCTCTAAATGATTTTCTTAACCATGATTCAATCTGGAGACTTGGAGACTACTTGATCTAGAGACTTGGAGACTACTTTATCTGGATACTTGGAGACTGCTTCATCTGGAGACTTGGAGACTACTTGATCTGGAGACTTGGAGACTACTTTAGTCTCTAAGTCTCTGAATGAATTTCTTAACCATGATTTGATTTGGAGACTTAGAGACTACTTGATCTGGAGACTTGGAGACTACTTTATCTGGAGACTTGGAGACTACTTAATCTGGAGAATTGGAGACAACTTTAGTCTCTAAGTCTCTGAATGAATTTCTTAACCATGATTTGATCTAGAGACTTGGAGACTACTTAGTCTCTAAGTCTATGAATGAATTTGCTAACCATGGGTTTGTTGGGAGACTTGGAGACTACCTTTAGTCTCTAATTCTCTGAATTAGCTTAACTTGACTGCACCTTGACCATGGTCAACTTTTGCTCATTTTCTCTAAGTATCTTGAAGTTTTTATTAACTTTGGTTAGATCTGGAGACTTGGAGACAACTCTTTAGTCTCTAATTCTCTGAAATAATTTTCTTGGATTTGGAGACTTGGAGACATGGAGGCTACCTTTAAAATTAACTCAACCATTAACCATACCTCAACTGTGGTTAACTTGGATAGTGTAGTCTCTAAGTCTCTGAATCAATTCGCCAACTATGGTTAGATTTGGAGACTTGGAGACAAGCTTTAGTCTCTAAGTCTCTGAATGATTTTCTTGGCTTTGGAGACTTGGAAACTTGGAGACTAACTTTATGCATTTTTACTCAAAAATAATGGGGCCCACAAGAATTTCAAAATTTCAACAAAGAGACCCACCAAATGGCCTCTTGGTTCTTTCTTCAAATCATATACTAAGTGCCGGAGTATATAAATGTTAAAAACTTTCACAGCCCCATGCATGTGGGATATATCTCTATGCATTTTCGAAACTTTGTTATTTCTCCCAATACTCAAAGATCCATAACTTTTTCATTTCAACTTAGATTTGTCTCAAATTTTTATTGTATATTTTTGGCATGGTCGTTTCAATCATATCCAAAATTCTGCCCGACCCAGTTCATATTTTTTGAGATATGACCAATAATGTGGCTGGCTGTGCTCTTGCATTTTTAAATTTCTGAATGTTTCCTCCAAGTGCTTCTCATTAATGGCCTTGTCTTCTTGCCTTTTAAAACCACCAATCTCTTCCATAGGCTTGGACGTCCCTCTCTATGGATCCACTTTGCAATTTAAAGCTTAAAATTTTAAAAAACCTCTCCTCCTTGGCTGGGCACAACATGCTCTCTATTGTCATTTGAAATGTTTTTTTTTTTAATTTCTTCCACAGTCAACACAATGGAATGCCACTTTAGTCTTTGACATACCAAACTTCAATCAACTATGCAACTTGGATTACCCAACTGAAAATTACTTAAAATCAACTTTCATAATCTTGCAATTTTTCTGATTTTGCACTCAGCAAATATGCAGAAATTGGATTTGGAATCAAGTTGGGAAAGTGAACAACTGGATTGGTATGAGTCTGAAACTCTTCAAATGGGTAAACTTTCATGTTTTCAACATGGGGGAACATTCAATTATGCAATGCATTCAACTGGGTACATTTTGCAGAAGCTCAAAGTAGGCTATTTGAAAATTTGGGTAATCAGAGAAACAAGACAGTTCTGTAGGACCAACTTTGGATGAACTGAAAACTTATCAAATAGATTCAAAATGACTTAGAATTTAAAACATAAGCTCTCTAATATACATGTTAAACATTCCCAAAGTGGTGAACTATGAAACTCAACAAAGCACAAGTTATTCAGATGCAAAGTAGGCTAGTTACAATAATTTGACACTATAATCAGCATATGCAAAAAGGACAAGTGCTCAAAACAAGACATCACTAAATGACTCAAAACTTGAATCTGACGATCTGGGATGTCTTCTTATGTCTAAAAAAGAGTGATGAACATCTGATATGCATGAAAAAATTTAGAATTGCATTTGGGCAAAAAGGCTCAAAAGTTCTCATAAGGGGCCAAAATGCAAAAATTTTAACAAGGTACTCAAAAACCTTGTTATATTTTTGAGTACCAACAAGATCTTTTGAAACTTTCTAAATAACATTGGCCTTAAAATTTCTCTCCGACCATAGCATGAGCTTCTCATTAGCATCAATATCATCATTGTTCACCTTTTGAACACTATGAACCAATTGATCTATAACATGTGCTTGCTAATTTATATCCTAAAGCTCAAATGCATAAACAAATATACCTTTTATGTCATGTAATACTTGCTTTTGTTGATCTTCTCTTTTCATTTTCTCTTGTTTTCTCTTATTTTATAGTAAACTTTGCAAAATTTTCACTTGCTCATAAGATAAGTTAATGTCCTATTTTGGAATCACTATAACTTCATCAAGTGTCACATCTGTGCTCAGAGACTTGTCCTTTCTCTTATGTGACTTCTTCTTCTTAGTCTCTGGTGTGCTTCTACTTGATTTCTTCTCTACTTGCATTGTACTGGTGTCACTACTAATTGAAACTAACTCCTTTTGAGTAAAAATTACTTGTTGTTCAGGTGTATCAGAAATCTTAGTTCTAGTAAGTGGTAGCTTTATCAATCATTGAATTGCCTCTTGATCTATAGGCTCATGTGTCTCCTCAATATTTATATGTTTAGAGTCCTCTATTTCTTCACTATGATGTCATGTGACATATGTTGAAGACTTATCTGCTTTATCTTCTTTACTCTTATCTTCTTCTTCATTAATTTCAAAATTTTCCCCAGTAGGGGAATATGGAATGTTGATTTTAGCCTCACCCTACTCCTTAGCATTCAAACCTTCTATATCCTCACTAGTGATTATGGTTGAGTCATAAATTGCTAAATCCTCTATTTGAACATCCTCAACCTTCTCCCTTATTTCATCCTCAATATTATCAGGCTCATCAATATCTTCTTTATTATCAAGCTCAACTTGTTCTGATGTGCCTTCATCTTTGATTGTAGAATTATCAACTAACAATCCAAAAATTATCTTCCATATTATTTGGATTTTTTGAACAACTCCTTCAACATCCTTCCTTATTATTGAATATACTCTTAATTTAGGAATGAATCTATTCATATTTTTCTCCATGAATTTTGTTCTTTGTTTCTATATTAATTCAGGAATTACTCGGGCTAATGCCCCTTCTTTGATCTGCCTTTCATTCTTAATAGAAAACCGCCATCTCTCATCAATATTTTTGAACAATTCATCAGGGACTAGATTCCCAATCTCTAAAGGTGTCATCTTGTATGATGCTAAAATATCCATCATTTCCTCTTCTATTTTTTCCTTATCCTCAATACTCAACTATTCAAACTTAATGAGCTTAAATCCAGAAAAACCTATAGAATTCCTGATGTTGTGGAAAATCTCATCAACATTTGTAGGATGTTTATGTGTGGAAACTTTGAATTTGTTGATGTCTTATGTATCTTCCATCTCTTCATCTTCATCATCTTTTCCCAATATGTATTTTCTTCTTGGCTTTTTCTTAGGGTTTCCCAACTCAACTTCTGTTTGAACTTGTTTCATTTTCCTTGAGCTCTACCCTTCATCTTTCTTTAATAGAATTTTCTTTGGTGGCTTGGCTGTTATTGTAGTTGTTGATGCCTGGTTCTTGGTCTAGATGTGGTAAGAGGAGTAGGTTTCTAACTTTGAACTCCTCCTCATAGTTAACTCAGAAACCATCACTTTCTTACCCTTCTTATCTACTTCCACATCTTCATCTTCACTCTCTTATGAATCAGTACATTGGTCCTCACCTTGACCTTGCGTGATCTGTATTGGTGCATCATTTTCTTCTTCTTGTTTTCCTAACATATTCTCAATATTTTTCACTATTTTCTTTCTTTTCCTATCCATGGTTGTAGCCTTCAATCGCATGGTTATCTTTGATTTTACTTCTTCATATTTCCAAAATATCTTATCCTTTTTATCAACTTCCTCTACAAATAATGTTGTGATAGCTGCAGATTTTTCATCAATATTGACTTCATAGGGTAATAGTCTCAACCCTGCTACCCTTGGTACTAAAACTTGTACATAGGTATAATCAGTATCAACTAGAAAAAAAACATCATCATAATGCTTTTCTACTAGTGAAATAGGGAGTTTTCTCCTTATTGTCATCTTCTTCTTATACTCAACAAAATAGTTTCCCATGATATTATCAAAATTCTCTCCTATCTGTTGTATAAAATCATTGATCTATTGTGTTATTGATCACTCCTAACTCCATACTACATCTCCTATAGTAGGAAAAGTATTCTGAACATAGAAAAATAAACATACTATCAGTGATCTGAGCTTACACATAGAATTCTTTGCCTTCCTGATTGATGATAGATTCTCAGCAAGTTGAATCATTTATAGCTCATCAAGATCATATGTATGATCCTTTTTCACTATCTTTCATGCTTGATCAAGTGCAACATATGGAACACTATCCAATCTTCTTGACTAATAAAAATTGTGTACAATTACTCCAACTACAAAGTCAATCTTAGGATTTGTGATCATTGAAATTTTTATTCCCCTCTTGTTCCACTCAGACAAAGTGTTCTTCTCAATATATTTATTACTCTAACAAAACATGGTCCTTTTCCCTTGAAAAATAGGGTAACCAGTGACTCAGTGGATGATATCCTTGGTAATATTCACCAGTTCATTCTCCAGCCATAAACTCATATCATGTATTTTTCTCACAACTATCCTGATCCATTCCACTTTGAAGTCCTGAGGGAATTCTAGCGCACAGACTAACGCTTTGTTAGAAATGTGTTGATGCTCAACCTTCAATGCCCCATTCTTATATTTTTTTTTTAAATGTTCCCTCAACTCAAAGTCTCCAACTTCACTGATCTTACACATGTAGCATGCTCTCACATCATGGATCATTAGTGTTAGATTTGGTGGTTTCCATTGCACCAAAAGCTCAAACTGTTAATGCTTGATACAACAATTTGACTTATAGAATCCACAAGAGGCTATTAAAACCTTATCATCAACCATTGCATGGAATTCCCAAGACCAAGGGCACACACCTTGCAACAATCTCTCCCTCAAGAAATGTACTCGGTTGGAACCTGTGACCTAGGCTCTCATACCAATTTTTAGATTGGGTGGTTTTTGTTGCACCAAAAGATCAAACTCTTAATGCCTAATACAACCAATAGCCTTATAGAATACATAGGAGGTTGTTAAACCCTTGTCACCAAACCACTACATCTCCTAATCGAGACCAAGGGCACACACCTTGCAAAAATTAGAACTTTTAGCGAGATCGATGACAGGGCTCCCGAAAGATATCCTTTTACTACAGTCTCAACTACATCTCAGAAATTAGGCATTGCACATGCATCACTCTTAACTAATTGAACATTCTTAATTTCCTTGTCTTGTCTCTTCACTTTAGAAAATTAAATGGCAGCCATTTCTCAAATTAGGGTTCATAAAATAGATTCTGGATAACTTAGCAACAATGGGTCTTCAACCTTTCATAGTATTTGCTGATGATACACATTGGAATCTTCACAAAATTTTCTCAAATTTCTCTTCAAATCACTCTTGAATCACTCTACAAACTCTAATCACTTTGTCAAATGAAAATGAATGATAAAATCCATTATATACCTTCAAACGATGAAATTAGGTCTTCATGTTCCATAAAGTTGTAGGTGTAAAGTAGTTGTCTCAGTCCTTGAATAAATATCTTAGTTAACTCATTCCATCACTCGGTCAGGATAGTGACTCGGTTACTACTGACACTCGGTCAATATATCAGCTCGATCTATATGGGGCCTCACAACATACTAATAGTGATACTTGACACCAATTGTGCATATCAATTCTTTACTTGGTTCTTGCCTTAGATCTTCCCTAATGCATCTTTCCTTATGCAGATATGGACTTTAATATATCTTATGTTAGGAACTAGTGTAAAATATATCATTAGAGAAAATAGTTCCTTACATACCTTCTTTTCTTAATTGGAAGTAGTGTAATCACCTGATCCATTAGATTGGGTGATTTCAGCTTCACTAGTTCCACTACTTCTTGCTTCTTCTTTTTTTCTCCATGTTAGATTCATTTGGTTCTTTATTTTTTCAATAGTAGGTGTAGGGGCCCTACTCTTGCAGTCTCTCCTAGTATGACCAATCTTGTGACAACTATAACAGACCAAACTTCGATTCATGCAACTCTTTGATTTACCTCTAAAGTGTGTCATTATACAATTTTCTGCAATATGACCATATTCACCACAATAATGACAACTCTTCCTTGTATTGTAATCCCAATTAGATGTGTTACCTTTCCTTTGTGCATTTCCTCATTTCTTGGATGTCCACTTAGATTTTTCATTAGATCTACAATCTTGGGTTCTATGACTATACTTCTAGCAATTGTAACAATGTGCTTGAAATCTAGGTAAAGTAGGTGTATTTCTAGTCTTTGAACTACATTCATGTGCTCGATGTCCATGCTTCTTATAGTTAAAGCAATATCCATTTAATTTAGGGTTAGGATTGGACTTACCATTCTTGCTTCAGAAAATTTTTGTTGTGCGACCTGGTTTCCCACAATGATGACATGTAGGTTTTATGTTCTTCATCTTTGCATTCCTCTATTCTCCACTCTTTGATGATTCTCCTTCTTCAGTGGATGATAGGTTCTTGGTATATCCAATTCTAGATGTTTCATTAGTCCTTTTTGGTTATCTCATCAGTTACTCAAAGTATCTAAAGGCTTCATTAGGTTTATTAATCCTCTCAATGATTTCTCTTTCAGATCTTAACTCATTTTTAGTTGATTCTTCTCTGATCTTAGATATCTAATTTTGATTTCTTTTCTATTTACCTCTTGATTTGAAAACAATAATTGGTTGACCATGTTCAACTAATTATTTGTGAGCTTATACACATCACTTATCCTTTCATCAAGTCTAGTATCCATCTATATCTTATCTTCTTTTTCCATTGTCTTGTCTTCCTCGGCTTTCTTCTTCTAATAAACACCTCACATAGTGTTATTGATTGATTTTCTTGTTCTATCTTTAGACTTTTGACTTGTTCTTTCATTTTTTTGTTCTTTTCCAATAGATCTGAAATTTTTGTATTACTTTCTTTGGAATCTCCATTATCAAATAGACCTTCAGTGTCTTGTACTTTATATTGAGTATCATTTAGCGGAGTTGCGAATTCTTTCCTAGCCTTTAAGGATTTCCTCAATTCCTCTCTTGTTGTCTCAATCTTATGTAGTGCCAAATGGATATCAATATCTCAATATCCATCTCCAAGATCTCAACCCTCAAGTGGTTAGAATTCTTCTAAGAGAACAAGGCTCTGACACAAATTGTTGGAAGTCTAATATGGGAAAGTAGTATATTGAGAGGGGGGTGAATCAGGATCTATAAAACTTTAATACTTCTGAAACAAACTGATTCAACATGTAAACATAAATATTAACTATAATTTTGTAATAGATCTAACATCTAATCACATCCATAATGAACTCATAACACAAATATTTGGTAACCTAGAAACCCTTGAAAGGTAAAAATGGGGTGGGGATGACACCCACAAATCTTCACTACTGCAATAACAAAGTGTGCCTATAAGGGCTGAAATTTTTTATGACTTGTGATGATCTACCCTATGAGGGTTATGCCTTATTAAGAGGTTACAGACATACAATCTACCTTGATTAAAGGATTTAAACTTACAACTAAGTAAGCACTCTATTAAGAGATTTACAAAGTCCTATTAGGACCACTTTGTTAAGAGATTTACCCTGATACACTTGATAGAATGTATCAGTACCAGATCCTTTGGTCTACACTTCAAATGATGATAACAGATCACCTCTTTCCAACTATTAACTAGTCTCAAAAATTGATAATCTCTTTTATGTCCTCCACTACTCTTCTCAGTCACTCTGCCTAGTCTATGCTTCATAAATGGAAAAATCTACTTTACATGCATACACACCTAATCTATGTGCTTCACATTCACATCTACACACATATTAGGGTTCAAATCATTCCATATATAAAAATTTAATGAAGCATTCAAATCAAGATCAACAATCGATATTCATCACTTTTTCCGTTTAAGCATCCCTACTTTTGATTGGTTGCATCTCTTGCATAGGAATTATTGATCTCATAAATAACATGTAATTAATGCATTAAATATCTTCAAAAATCTCTAAGTGATACATAGAAGTCGGCCAAAATGGTTTACATATGTTTTTGTGCCATTCCAAATACATATAACAAATTGGTCTCACTTGGCATATGTAAACTCTCATGCTCAGTCAAAAATGTCACTCGACATTAACTATCTATGCAACTCAGCAATCATTCTTCTTGGCAACTATTGAGTACTCTGTTGACACTGAAAATTTCAGGTTAAAAAAGAACGAGATATCAGGGAAGTATAATATACATCTTTCACATTTTATAATTTCCCTATGTTAATAATTAGAATGATGAATAGGCGTGTAGGCATGTCCTTATTTTATTTTCAATAAATTCGATG
>MU226838.1:4165520-4182514 GCA_018584345.1 Thuja plicata | reverse complement strand
ATTAAAGGAAATACAAAATAGTGACATGTCCTCCTACTTGGACTAGAGGACAAATACAAATAAGGATACCTTGGTTTATCCTTTAATTACATAGTTTCAACCAAGGAAAGATTAAATTCTAACAACTATCTAGGAGGAGCTAGATACTTTACAAAGATAGATTTAAAAAGTGGTTACCACCAGATAAGGATGAATGAAGGGGATCAGTGGAAGAAAGCCTTCAAAACCACATAAGGACTATATGAATGGCTTGTCATGCCATTTGGGTTGTCAAATTCCCCATCAACATTCATGAGGTTGATGAATGTAGTACTTAAAGAGTAAAATGGGATGTTTATAGTTTTCTACTTACATGATATAATTTTCTATAGTAAGACAAGGGAAGAGCACCTCAAACACTTGGAATTGGTTTTTAAGAAGCTGCAGGAGAAGTTGATGATCAACTTAGAAAATTGTGAGTTCATCAAGACAAAGCTGGTGTACCTTCATTTTGTGCTATCACAGGGTAACTTAAAAATTGATCCAAGCAAGGTTGAGGCCATCATCAACTGGCCTACTCCAAGAACAAGCACTGAGGTAAGCAGCTTTCATGGTCTTGTACAATATTATAGAAAGTTTATCAAATAATTTAGTGCAATATGTGCTCCCATGCTAGATACAATTAAAGGAGGTATGAAGAATAAATTTGTTTTGAATGAGCAAGATAATAATGGCTTTGAAATACTAAAAAAGAAGATTGAAATGCAACCCATTTTGGTGTTTCCAAGTTTTGAAAAGTTGTTCACAATGGAGTGTGATGCCAACAATGTGGCAATTGGAGCTGTCTTAAGCCAGTAGGGAAGACCAGTGGCTTTCCATTCAGAGAATTTGAGTCAGGATAAGAAGAAGTATTCTTCTTATGACCTATAGATGTATGCTCTGGTCTAGTCACTGAGAAAAGGAAGGCATTACCTATTGCCAAAGAAGTTTATTGTCTATTCTGACAACCAAGCCTTAAGCTTCTTGAACTCACAAGAAAAATTGAGTCATAAGCACATGAAGTGGGTTGAATACCTACAAGCATATACATTCAACATCAAACAAAAGAAAGGGTTGCAAAATAAAGTTGTTGATGCTTTGAGCAGGAGAGAATTGACCATTCAAGAGATTCAACTACAGAGTATGGGAATTGACAACTTCAAGGACATTTATGAGGAAGATGAGGACTTTGCAGACATCTACAAGGTATGTCAAGAGTATAAAAACCACTTTCATAGTCAATACTCTGAATACACTTTGTAGTATGGTCTATTGTTTAAAGGGGGTCAGTTGTGTGTCCCTAGGGGGTCTATTAGAATGAATCTCATACAAGAGAAACACAATGGTGCACTTAGTGGCCATTTTGGGTTAATAAAACTTAGGAGTTAGTCCAAAGATTCTATTTTTGGCCCAAGATGAACTTGGATGTGAATATATATGTTGAGGGATGTGTTATCTATTAGAAGGCCAAAGGAAAATCTACAAATGTAGGCCTATATCAACCCTTACCCATTCCAACCAAGCCATGGGAATGTCTAAGCATGGGTTTTGTGGTAGGTTTCCCCAAAACAAGACATGGAATGGAGAGTGTCTATGTAATTATAGATAGATTCCATAAGATGGCTCGCTTTGTGCCATGCAAGACAACGAATGATGCTAGTCAAATAGCTTCTTTATTCTTAAAGGAAGTTGTTAGGATTCATGGTTTACCATTGAGTATAGTGTTTGACAGAGACACCAAGTTTATGAGCCACTTTTGGAAGGCTCTTTGGCAGAAGTTGGGCACCAACTTATCATTTGGATCTGCCTACCATCCTTGTTAGATGGTTAGACAGAGGTAGTAAATAGGAGGCTTGGAAATCTCCTAAGATGTTTGACAAAGGAGTATGGTCAGACATTGGACCAACTCCTAGGCCAAGCTGAATATGCCTACAATGATACTGTTAATAGGACCACAAGGAAAAGCCCTTTTGAAATTGTCTATGGCATACATCCTAGAGGCATTCATGAACTCAAAGACCTTAAATATGGAGCTAAAGGTAGTGGATATGCTAAGGATTTTGCATATTCTATGCAAGAAGTCCATGACATAGTTAGGAAGACTCTCATTGAGAATACAGAGAAGATCAAGACTAAAGTGGATGAGAGAAGAAGGGATATCCAATTCAAGATTGGAGATCTAGTGATGGTTCACCTTAATAAGGAAAGAATCAAGAAAGGAAAACCTTATAAACTTCAGATGAGGAGAATTGGTCCATGTGTCATCCTAGACAAGCATGGAGCCAATGCCTACAAGGTGGAACTTCTAGAGGATTTGGGTTTATCACTAGTCTTTAATGTTGCAGACTTGGTATAGTATAAAGTCCCAATCCCTAATTTTGATAAGAGTCTAAATGAATTAATATAGGAGGTTGAATAACTACATTTTCTATCTACACCAATCAAACAAGAAGAGACCATTCTGGATTCTAGAGTTTACAAGAAGACTAGGAAGGAGTATAAAGAAAATTTGGTAAAATGGAAAGGGAATCTTTATGCAATTGCTCTTTGGATCAAGGAAAGTGAGTTTAAAAAGTTGGGGGATGACACCAACTTACTCAATCCAAGGGTGGATTGAAGCTTTTTGTTTAGGGGAGGATGGTGTAGGAGCACCTAGGCAATCCTCAAGCCCTTAAGTTTTGGCTTGTATCTGACCTTAGCCAAGTTAGAGTGTGTATTTAAATTGGACCTTAGGAGGTCATTCAAGATGTGTTACTAGGTGGATAGATAGTTAGTATCTAATCCAACCTAGTATAGTTAGGTTTCTTTATTGTAATTTTGGTCTAAATGGGAAAAATGACCTAAATGTGTCCTAGACGCTAGAATTGAAGGAAAGATATTTTCTAGGAATTGATGAGTTTGGATAATATATCTATATGGGTTAGAGGCCCTAAGAGATATGGAGGAGGCATAAATGCAAAGATCCTAAAATTTGCTCAAAAGTTGTCATGACAACATTTGCAATTTTTGCAAATGTTGCATGCAAATCAACAACTTTGGATTCCACTAATTGTAGGAGTGGGAAAGTAATTAACCAAGCCTAGAAACAAGGAGGAATCATCTGAAGGATGTATTGGACCCATTTCCTAAGGCATGAGTTTTTGTAAGCAAGTTTTTGAATAGTGAAAGTGACTGCAATTCTATGTTAAGTGTGATTCTCAAGCATTTAGAGTTGCAGAGTGATTGAATGGATTTAATCTTGAGATATAACTATGGATTCATGTTGAGGGGTTTGTTCTAAGAACTTTTAATTTAGGTTGTTAGTCATTTTGAGTTAGTTTTCTATCTGTAGAAAAATAATCCTAAACTAGGTACTCTGCTGGTGTGATTCAGGGTAATTTTGCTTTCATGGCTCCCCCATGAAATTCAACTGTGGAAAACATAAAAGGTTGAATGAAATGCTTAGGGGAGCCACTATACATAGTGTATATAGAGGTAGAAGGTTAGGAGAGATGTTTTACTATTTTTGAAGTCAAGCCCTAGGCGAGTCAGGACATCCCAGTTAGGAGAATGACAGGGATAAATCCATTTGTAGGGACAAGGGAGTGAAATGGTGAATTGAACCAAGTGTGGTCTCAGTAAGGTTAGGGTCTCATAGGTTCCTAGTGTCAATTTCAGAGCTTAGATAGTCTATATGGATGGAGTTTTGAAGAGAAATCAGAGAGTTGGTAGCAGAGAGCCAAAATAGGCCTAAAACCCCTACTTTCTAGGACAATGGTGTACAGACAACTTGGGAACTATATTCCTTAGAAATATTTTAGGTCTCGCAAAATGTTACCTAGATCCCTCATTATTTTTGGGGGTTGTGAGCAAGTTTTGATAGTTAATCCAGAAAAACCCTCTACATAGGGCTAATAGGACCATTAGGCCTAATAGGACAGTTTGAAGGAAAATTGGGAACTCGACCAAATTGGGATTGAAGACTTATAGGAATGGATTTTTATGGATGAAGAGTGAACATTATAAGCATATACATGACCCTTGTGGCTGTTAGTAATAACTAAGAGGGGGGAGGGTGAATCAGTGGCCTCAAAAATTTATCCTTTTAAACTTCAATCCACCAATTAATACACCTCAGATCATTAAGTCCCTACAAGATGTATGCCTTTGAAATACTTGAAATAAATAATTGTCTATCGATTTACCTTGTCTGTCCTCCTTCTCCTTAATAACCGATAAGCAGTTAAACTTATTTACCGATACTCAGTAAATATGTAGAGTATACCAGTCAATCCATAAATGCATATGTGAAATGTAAAACAATAAAGTAATAAACCATACACACATAACACAAGGATTTTAACATGGAAACCTTGTTAAGGGAAAAACCACTAGGACCGGTACCCCAAATTTTCACTCTTCTAAACTGAGCCCTGTTAGGAGCCAACCCTATTAAAGGTTACAAACACACTGTTAAGTGCGACCTTGTTAGAGGATTTTTATACACAGGTTGTCACTTAGTATCTGGCATCTATGCTACCATCCTGGAATCAGCCTCTAGACTTTTAATAGGATTTATGCTAATCTTACTACCATCCTTGAATCAGCCTCCTTCTTAGACTGTCAACAGGCTTTAGGTAAGACCGATGCTACTATCATGAGTCAACCTTCTAGTAATCTATTAGGATATACCTCAATTACAAAAGATTGTTAAGTCCTACTCTGTTAAGAGACTTAATGCTTCAATGGTTAAACTAAAACACAATGACCTATTTCTAATGCAACTTTGAATTGCAGATATTTAGATCTATTTATGTACAATACCTTTCTGATCAATGTATCAATTCCATTCCTTTTTTCTTCATTCTTTCTGCTCTGTGATGTTGTGCTTTACTGTGTGTCGGTGTCTGCATAATTCTTTAGCTCTCCCTTAGCTTGATTGATCAGGACTGCATGAAGTTTAACCTTCATCAGTTTATCTTCAGCATCTTCTTTCAATTCACCCCCCCCATGTATTTGATTACTTACGGAAATGAATTATGCTTGTCTCTTATATAGACATGATATTCCTTAATTCTTGGTTCTTGATTCTTTATTCTTAGAATGAAAAACAATCCAGCCAAATTGATTTACGACTTTAACTCCTAATTTATCTTGTAGTTATCTTCTTGCCAACTGTATAAATCAATTTCTTAACTGTCGTTGAAAAAAATAAATAAAACAACTAATTAAGCCTATCCTTAAGCTCTGCCAGCTAGATATTTTGTCATTTTCTGATCTCTCTATTCTGTCGGTCAATTTTGTAGTTCATCGTCGGTGACAACTACCAGTTCCATCGGTACAACTTCAGTTAGCTTCAATATCTCCATCCATCAGGCATCATTGGATCTTGATCATCAGGAAACACTATTTTTAGCTCATTGGGCATCCTGTGATTCTTCTTCATCAGGAAACACTATCTTATGCTCAACAAGTATCACTATGACTTTATCTTTGTCTTTACCGATGGTGTGCACTCCACCGGTGTAGTCTGTCACTTGGTGAATACTTGAATTTTATGCATTGTTGAAAGCATAACCTCTGTTCCATTGATTCTCTAAAGTCTTTGGCATTATGTATATGACTATACAAATGATATCAAGTTGAAATCAATGACAATACAAACCATTAACTAATTTAATGTCTTGCATCATCTTCAACTTAACATTATCAAACATTCAATCAGCTACATGTCATCAGTGGCAAGAGAGAAGTTGGTATGAATAATTTGGCTTTGGGATCTTCAAACCATAAAAAGCATTAAGACAAAACTATGAGATAGTTGTCCCTTTTGAGTGAAACACAAAAGTGAGGACTCCTAAAGAAGAGATAGGAGTGGTCTTAGGTTCAGTACCTATAGACTAGAGAGGTCCTAAAGAGCTATTTGGATTCTAATTAGGCTAGAGGGAGCAAGATCAAGTCTAAGAGCATTGTGTAAGCACACTCACAAGGTTACTTCTATCAGTCTATGCAAAAACAAATTTTAAGCCCTTTAGAGTCATATGTTTAAAATTTTCAGTCCAGGTTCTATGTGGTTAAGTTTTGGTCTTAAGTTTTGGGAGTTTTTGGTTTAAAACCCTAAGTTTCCAGGGCGGGTTCTATTTTTAAGTTACTTTATATTACCACTTAAATTATTTTGAAGCTCATGTGTCTTTTTAACATTGGATGGGGCCATGTATTTTATCCTAAGTCCTTAGTGCTTTAATTTTTAATAAGTCTGGATACCTGCAAGCCTTTTACTCTAGTCATCATGTGTCGTGCTACTATGTTTTAATCTAATGGATGGAATAAAGGCTTATAAAAAAGATGCAGTTGATCTATCCTTTAAGAGATTAAGTCTGAGTGCCATGTGTCTCTAGCAGGCTTGAGATTTGTTAAAAGCTTGTGGATAAAGTGCAGTCAGATTCTTTTTAATCTAAAAATCCACATAATGGCTTAATCCTGAGATGCAATTCATCTATCTTTCAAGCCATTAATTCATGCCGATGTGTGTCTTGTAGGTGACGTGGGCCCTATTTGCATAAATTTGAATAAAGATTAAAGGGTTGATCAATCCAATGATCGACGTAATGGCTTATAGTAAAGATGCACAAGATCTAATGTATAAGTGATTAAGTCGTTGTGATGCGTGTCCCTATGGGTCCGGTTGAAGTCATAAAGAAGGATTTAAAAGGAAAACAAGTTAAGTTTGATCTGACAGTCAAATTAAAGACTTGATGATAAAATGATCAAGATCTAGCATATAAGCCATGAATTCTGAGTGACGTGTGGCAGTCGGCGGGCCTAGCACAGTGGTAAAGAAAATTTAAAGATGATGTAGCTTAAAGAAGATCCGACGAATTTCTTGAAGAATTAAAGAAAAGATGGGGTTGATCTAAATTATAAGCCATTAAGTCTAGCTGACACGTGTCCTCCCCGTTAAAATTATACCTGCAGTTAGTAAAGTGTTGGGTAAAGTAACCTAGGGTCAAGTTAAAGAAGATCTAATGGTTCACTGAAAGGCTTATAAAGGAGATGCATGATATCTAATGTATAAGCCATTAAGTCTGGCTGACACATGTCCAAGTAAATAGTGGTTTTCATGAATTTATAGAAGCTGCATGATAGATGAGATGTTGTTAAGATCTACAGTCATGATTTAAAGTTTTTTTGTATGTTAAAATGGTTGTAGTGAACAGTTGGGCCACAAAAGTTCAAACATGGTGAATTGATGATAGAATGTGTGGCCACTTCAGATGAAATTCAATGCAAGGAATTGAAAAGATTGTGTATATGATTCACCACTTGAGTTTTCAAAATGCCATAATTGTTGAAGTGATTGGAGCAGAGCTAAGGTTGCAGTATTGTCGCTTTGTGCTATAATTTTGCAAAACGGGTAAGTTATTCTACGACTATATTTCTGGGCATTGTAAGTCATAATTGTAGTAGGGTTTTGAGTTCTAAGAAGCAAGTAGATTTTGTGTAAAATTTGATACTGTTAATTGAGAAACCCTAGTTCAAAAATGGCTCCTCGAAGAGATTTCACTGGTAAAATAGATTACAAGGACAAGAACGTATGTGATGATCTTTTACAATAGTAAAATGAATCAACAAATGATGCCACTAAACTCAAACAATTAGTGCCTACAAATCCTCATTCAAAAGTTGGGGAGGGTTTGTATGATAGGGGAAGATGGGCTAGAGATGCCAAAACTAGCATAAGTGGTCTGAGCTTGTTTAGAATTTTCTTCAGCTAGAGGAATGCTTCTGCCCCGGATAGTAACATATGGTAGTTTGATGTGGGAAAGTTGATAGTCCCTGGGGTGTTCATGGACACAAATTTATTGATGATAATTGCAAAAAAACTATGACATTATCTCTAGGGTTCTAAGAGATATAAGTGGAAATATCCTAATCAACATTAAAGCTGAGGATTTAAGGGAGGTGTTTGATTTAAATGATCTCACTGTTCAAACAGAAAATATTGATATTGATTATTTCAAGGAAGTGTTTAAAGCCCAACGAAGTTACCTCAGAACTGGGCCTTTGTTAGAATATTCTAAAAAAATAGGAGGTTTGATTTTGGTAGGTCCTAACACACCAGAACCTTTCAAATTGGACTATTTCAATTCAAAAGCTAATGGAATATACAGTGTCCTATGTCACATTTCTGGAGAAGATAAAGAAACAATGATGCCTATCCATTACATGTTCATGATGGTCCAAATTCTACATCCGCATTTGGCTATCATTGTTTATTTTTCTACGTATATTGTTGAATTGATTCAACAAGGTTTAATAGGCATAAAAGAGGCATAAATAGTTAGGCCATTTGGATGGTACTCCATGCTGATGCAAATGATCCTTTACAAAAATGTTGATTATTTTGAGAAATAAATTGATCTTATGAGATTTCAAGATGATGAAGAGATTCCTATTCAATTATGGAGTACAAATTTTTCTTGGGATAGAAAAGAGGCCAGTTTTATCACTTTTGATAGGTGTTTTTCCTCTAGGCTTGGAGCATTATTATGCTTAGACAATCCAAGAATTCAGGAGGATCTGTTAAATCTTTTGAGACCAAAGGAATATGTCAAAAGTTTTCAAATTGTTCACAACTGGGGTAACATCATTTTATATCTTTTTTAAATAGTCATTAGGGTTTATGGTTTTGAGAGGAACTCCAAATGTTCTTCCATATAGAGTTCCACTTAAGATAGACCTTGCAGAAATACTCAGACAAATGGGTGGGCTACAAGAGGAAGCATTGACTGGAAAAATGAAAGGTAACATCTTCCCTACCATTGCAATTGCACACTAGTTCAATATCAGCAAAGGGGGTTGGACACAATTTCATAAGTACTTGGAACCTGTAGACACCTAAAATTCGGCAGGTGTTCTATTATCAAGCAAATATGCAAATCTCAGCCAAATGCTCTAAATTTCACCAAAATAGATCAAATCAATTTCAAATGGACATTTATCAATCAAATTGGACAAAAATCATTTAAAATAAAAGGATCAAATAAATAATGACATCAAATGATCAATTATAAGCCTAAATGGATTAATCAAACTACATAATTGATTTTAATCAATTAATTGTATAGTTTAAATCAAAAATAAAATTGAACCTATTCCCCTACATGGCTAATTTAATTGATTGATTGAGTTTAATTAATCCTAATATCCTTCAACATGAATTTGAGAAACCAATGAGAAGTGAGAACACAAAGCACATGGATCACTCCTAATTTGCAATCTCAATCACTCATTTTGAACTTTGAATCCTAATCACTCAAATTTGTCCCTTTGTCCAAACCTTTGAGACAATAATTTAAATTGTCCCCCCATTTGAAACCATTTAAAAGCCTCTCACTCAACCAAGGCTTAATCATTTAAAGTAACTCTACCCCCTACACTTGGAAAAATCCTATAAATACAAGCCATTTTGAGAGCATAAGGATCCTAGAAAATTTGAATGCAAAACATCCTTATTATAGGCATTTCATAGCAAATTGAGAGTATTTCAGAGCAAATTGAGCATAATTGAGAACATTTTGGAGAGCATTTGAATGAAATATCATAGAAATGGAGGGAATTGAGCTAGATTAAGAATATCATAATCAAAATTCTCATTTAGGATTGTCACTAGTAGAGATTAAGGCTGAGAGCTATATTAGAAAAGCCTAGTTAGAGATCCATGAGATGTTAAATGCTTTATTTGTCAATTCTTAGATTAAATTGTATTATTGTTTCCATAGAATTGATAGATAGAACCTTTATTTCATGAAGGTATGAATTATACATACATAAATGACACCCACTGTGGGGCTTTGAGCCTCTAAATCTCATTTTTTTGTCAATTTTCATGTTTTTTTGGTGCATTTTCTACTAACTTTGTAGGTTGCAGGTCCAAGTGATGCCTATCAATGGCAAAGTGACACCTACCAGCATCAAAATCATGCCTATGAATATGTGTCCTTTTCTGTCTTGAATTTCTTTCAACGCCTGCAAGACAAAGTGTCACACTAGTTCCCATAAAGTGATGCCTACGAGTTGGGAGATCACACCTATAAACACTCTTTTGTCGCTTGCTAACCTTTCTATTTTTCAATTTACACACTTTGCACCACCTGTGATTTAAATTTTAACACCTATAATTGATGAAGTCATGCCTAGTTGACTGCAAAGTCATGCCTAGCTCACTATAGTGTCACACGTAGGACACTGCAAAATAACCCCTGTTAGCTATAAAATGACACCTGATGCATTTTATGTGTTATTGCTTTCAGATTGATAAATTTAGATTTCTAACTCCCTGTTTCTGCATTTTTTGCAGATGAATAGACACCTAAAAGTATAGAAACCAGAGGTGCACATCAAAAGGCCAAACAAAGAGGTAAGGGTTCAAAATAAGTATTTCAAAGAACTTCATAATGCTTCAATTTTGAAAAAATTAGAGAGGGAACAAGAATTATATGAGCATTATATCAAAGTTATTAGTGCTTACAAACAAAAATTTCCATCTTTGAATTGATTTCATGCATTAATTTCTTAAGGTATTTTTTGCAAATCTTGCTTTAAAGACTTAATTGCATTTCAATTATCTTTTGTTTTGGTTCACTTTGGTTTTTTGTGTTGACTAACTTTCTTGTGTATCTGGAGAGGGAACAATATCCACTAGGTGAGTGAGCAAATTAAAAAAGCAAAAAACCTCAAAAAAGTGCCTAGCCTTTGCTAGCTTCGAAAGAGGTATTTTTCTCATCAAGTGTGCATGTGGGACGCCCACAAGGGGGTAAATGAACTTTTCATGATCTAGAATGGAGGTTTTAAATAAATCTTTGATAAGTGCAAGCTACCTTTTAGAGCCAAAAATGTTTAAAAGCACAATCTAACTCTAGGTAGATTGATTAGAATCTATTCTTCTTTAAGACTCATTGAGATCATCGAGAACATACACATTAGTGTGTTTTAGGGTTATGATGCAAACTTGATGTGTGTGTGTGTTGTGTTTGTATTTACATTTTCAGACAAGAATCCAATTAAACAAATCTGATCACAAACTTAACATTTTTAAAACCCTAAAAAATTTTGAAAACAATCCTGATCTACAAAGTGTTGCATACGAGCAGAACAACAATAAATACAACACTTTTTTTGACACCTACACATTTGAAATGATGCCTATTACTACTGAAGTGACACCTAAGTCCCTGGAAAATGCCACCTATAAACATTAAAATGTCTCCTACAAACATGAAAATACCACTTGCAACCCGTAGAGTGCTACGTAGACAAATTCCAGTTGACACCTATATGGTGTAAAGTGATGCCTAGATGAAAGGAAAGTGACACCCAGAAACAAATAAGGGAAGATAGTGGACATTTCCTGAGGGTGTGAAAACAACTTGATCACATTTTTGGATACCCTTTTGGCATAAAAGTACGGAGCTGTGTCACATTTGAGGACCATTTTGGTAGTTTTGGCCAGACCTGTTTCGGCTAGAGCTTGTCTAGCCATACATATGTGGTGCACACATGGCACCATGTAGCATCAATGTGGCATATGGGTTCCAGCTGAAATAGGTCCTGCCGAAATAGGTCCACCCAAAATAGTTTCTATCGGAATCCATAAAACTTATATATATCCCAACATTTGGTTTGAGCAGCTCATTTGCACTGACCGCCTTCCAAGAATTGCATAGCAGAATAAGGGTACTTCGACCGAAAATAGGTTGGTTTTTTTTATCATTTTTTTTAATGTTTTTTTAAATGTTTTTAAGTTTTCTTTAGTTAAATTAATGTAGTTGCACTATTATTTGATGTTTTTTGTATTAATTTTGTTATTTTTAATTTTAGAAAATATAAAATATTGTTTTATGTAGATTTAATGATTTTTTCAGTTAAGATTATATATTAGTTACTTAATTAATTTAGTTTTATTACAAATGTTACAAAATAGTAGGAAAGTATTACAAAATAGTTGGAAAATGTTACAAAAATAGTAGGAAAGTGTTACAAAACATTAGGAAAATGTTACATGAGGAAAGTGTTACAAAACTATAGGAAAATGTTACAAAATAGTAGGAAAGTGTTACAAAACACTTACCTGCACAACCATCAGACCAAATCCAGTGTTGTGAAGCTTTTATCTCGTGATTCAAAATATCTTCAAAATAGATTGCAAAATAATGAGCCACATAGCTCCTATCATGAACCTTATCATCGCTAATATAGAAATGAACCTCCTTCATGATAATGCATTCATTTGGATTGGTACTTTCTACCTCATCCAAATCAAACTGTGCATTTCTATAGGTCACTTGCAGAAATATTGCAACTTGGTCAGAAAGATAATATTGAGCTTGAAGCTCTAATTGATGGGAGAATGTATAGTTCTCAGAGAAATCTACAATTGAAAGAATATAACCAAGTGGAAAACAATTTTTGGAATTACAAAACTATTTAGCTTGCCATCTTTCACCATGACAATGCTGGATATGTGGATAAATTATAGTATAGAACCTGGTCATAAACTCAAGGTAGGGAAATTCACTCTCCTTCAATACAATTTTTTTAGATTCATCTCCAATCTTAGTTTGATATGTCTCATATTCAAATCTCTTCCACAAAACTGGTGTTGCAACATTAATATTCTCAATTTGCAATGGAAATTTATGTAAATCTCCAAAATCACTACATGCACTCTTTATACATTATACTTTGAACTCATCTAAATCTTATGATTTCTCACATAAAATAGACTTCACAAATTTTATCGTACTTCTAGGGATGACCATATCTGAATTAAGTACTGCCATAACCTTTTTATATGATTGCAAATATAGATGAAACTCAACATGATTTCGGCAACAAAAATTTTCACGTACCTTATTTATGCACGTACAAAGAAAGGGTGCAACCTCTCAAAGATTCGTTAACATATTTTCACATCTAAAAATTATTGTTTGAATGCTTCAAACAATTCACTTTGTGTTGTATCTATAAAATGTTTTGGATGTGTAGTTTTTATACCAGTCTCTTCATATTTCATATGTATAGTATCCCTTCTATTAGAAGTAACATGGGAGTGAGCGGTCCAATATTCAATGACCTGTCTTTTTACATCTTCAGAAATTTTGTCTTGTCAAGGAAGTCTACAAATATTAACCCAATTTATTTGAATATTTTCATCTAACATATTTATCTTCTTGATATATCTTTGAACAATTCTTCTAGATACATTCAATAAATCAAAAATTGTATGTACTTGTTTTCTCTGTGTCAACCTCCTACTAGATAAAGTAGTCATCAATGCTCTATGTGCAACACTTAAATTAGCTCCTCGACTTGAGTTGTTAATGTCGTTCAATGCATCTTGCAAATTTTCAACTATTGTTTCATTTACATTGTCTCCTGAGTTTTTCTTGTTATCAACACCTAACAACTCCAAAATAGGAGTCATTTATTTTTTCCTGAATAACCTAGCAAATAATTGTGCTTTTCCAATCAGACTTTTATTTTGAAAATGTTCATCCCAAATCTTTTTGCATTTTTTTTAATTGTTCTTTCATATACCAATTCGTCTGATAAAAATTGACTGAAAAATGAATCCTCATCCATCTCCATCAAATTTCCCAAGTCAAAAAATATATTTCCACCAATTTATTCCCTTACTTGAATTGGATCTTCTTGGACTTCAACAGGTTCATCTTCATTATGTTTTGTATGACCTTTCATTTTGTCATCGCTTATTTGAGCATATTTTCTTGTTTTGTTACTTTTATTCCCTATTGCACAAATTGTTGAAATTGAGAGCTTCAATCCACCTGCATACACAAAACCATATACTCTTGATAAAAATATAAAAAATAATATTGATAAGTTCATAATTTAGTATTGAACAATGCTTTAATTAAAAACATAAAAAAAAATCTCAAAAAACTAAAAAGAAAAAAATTGCAAATAATACAAACCTCCTTGATAATCGTAATTTGTAGTTGCCCTTTAACGCCCAAAAATATGCCTTTAAAACAATTAAAACAATGATTTTATTTAAAAAACATTTTCTAAGTCAGAATAATTGATAATTTATTTTAAATTTTTTAAAAAATATTTATATATATCAGCTTTGAGGGTCGTGGTCATCTACGCGAGCAGGTTTGGTTGGGTTTAGTTTTGGCCAAAATAGTTTTGGCCAAAATAGTTCTGGCCGAACAGGTTTTGGTTGGAACGGTGTTGGCCAAAACTACTTATGTGGCATCCCATGTGGCAGCCAAATAAGCAAAAAAAGAAAAAATTGGTAACACGTCACTTTTGGGGCTTAATTATCCACCAAAACTATTTTTTTTTTAAATCTAAAAATACCCTTTTGTAGAGCTCAGAGTCTAGATAATGGTCATATAATATTTATAGTCTTTTGATTACATATAATATATTATAAGTTAAAAAATTCTAAGTAGGAATTATAACATTAAAGAACATGCTTGTTTGAAAAAAGAAAAAAAAAATAGCAAATCATGTCAGAAAATTTTAAAACTTATATTTAACACTAGAGGAGAGAGTCCTCTTCAAGAATATATAATTTGTTTTGTATTTGGTATAGATTTTCTAGGGAAAATTAGGCAGGAGACAAAAACTATTAATTTCGGGTAACTCCGACTTTCAATAGTTATAACAGAAAAAATATATACCGAAAACCAATCTTTTTTTTTTTCTACACTAGCTGTACATGTCATCTAAAACATATTTTGAAATCAGAGGAAAAAAAAAGATTATTTACATATATTTTTTTGGTGGGAACCAGACCCTCAATTTTCAGCATTTTTCAACAATTAAAAAATGGACTTAAAAAATTAAAAACTATGTCAATTCTTATTCAAATTTTTTTAAAAACAATTATAGACATAAACTACATCCAATTTTACACATTTCATTAGTTTAAATAATTTTCAAATTGTAAACAAAATTGCCACTTTTATGTTGTTAAAGTTTAACTATTTTGCATGTTGTGGTCCTCTTCCTTTGTAAAAGTGTGACACAGGTTTATACTTTTACCCTTTGGATTTTCTACTTGTGCATACTTTCAGTTAGATCTGAATCCCCCATTGTTGGATAATTCA
The DNA here is from genome assembly GCA_018584345.1 of Thuja plicata. Taxonomy (NCBI): domain Eukaryota; kingdom Viridiplantae; phylum Streptophyta; class Pinopsida; order Cupressales; family Cupressaceae; genus Thuja; species Thuja plicata. The sequence goes on along the minus strand of MU226838.1, from coordinate 4,167,374 downwards.
AAAAATCATTAAGGGATTGATCAAAGAGGCAAAAAAGCCAAGTTTTATTGATCAACGCTCATGTCGGCTTTCACACGATCACATTATGTTAAGTCTACCCTTCAATCTGAAAGAACTTACCTAAGGCAGGAGTTTCCTTTTCGTAGTGATGATTTTACTTCTTTGCAAAAACCAAATCAAGAACCAACGAAATAAGTAGAACCAAACATGGCGTTTCCATTTGGAAACATGGATCCCGACCTAATCAACAATGCCAACAAAGATAAAACTAATAATAACAGAAATGGTGAGGTCAATAACAATGGGGCCCATGGAAGAGGAATAGACCCTAACAATCAAGGGGTGGACCCTAATAACAATGGTGGAAATGTGGACCCTAATGATGAAGAGGCAACCGAATAAAAGGTTAATGAGGTGGTCCAAAGCTCATTCTTCATGAAACTCATGGAGAAAGTGTTCGAAAGGGATAGGGAGAAGTATTTCCTAGACCTAGCACAAGCGGGGACTAAAATCACTCATAATTTTGATGTTGATCAACTCAAGAAAAAAAAAGAAGAAGAAAATCTGATTGACATAATGAAAAAAACAATTTAAATTATTCCAAATGCAATTGGACATGATGAAACTAAGTGGGGCTCCTAAACCCTTTTCTATTGAGGCTTTGTGTCCATTTTTGTTTGGCAAGACCCTAATTATGGTCCCATTCCCAAGTAATGTTGTTTTTCCTAAATAAGACAAGTATGAAGGAGCATCCAATCCCCAAGATCATTTAAGGGAATTTTTTGCATTGAGCTTGGAGTTTATGCATGACACGACATATTTAGTGAGGTTATTCCCTACAAGTTTAGAAGGCATGGCAATGGAGTGGTTTTCCAAGTTACCCTTCGGCATCCATACTTTCAAGGAATTAGCCTAAAAGTTTGTAACTCACTATTCCTATAATATCAAACACAAGGTTATGATGATAAATTTATGTAATACCAATCAAAGAGAGGGAGAAGGATTCCTACTTTTTTTACAAAGGTGGAGAGCGGTATTCACTAGATACCCTCGAAGTGTACCTGAAAAGGAGAATATGGATATCTTCATTAATAGCTTGAGTATTGAGATGAATTATTAGATGAGATTGCAATCTCCTAGGTCTTTCCAAGACCTAATTGAGAATGGAGTCACTATAGAGCAGGTATTGGTTAAAAGTGGAGAACTTAAGATTTACAAGGATAATAAGAATAACAACAAAAATACCTCCAATAAAGATCAAAATAGGAATCCTCCTAAAAATAACCAATTTTGGATGAGGAAAAATTTAAAAGGTGTGGTCAATGATGGAGATGTGGAAGCTAATAATTTGAAGGCCACTTCTTTTACTCTTACAAGAAGACCTACTCAAGTTAACAATTCAGTTAAAGCACCCAAAGTTCCTCTCAACAACAACAATAATAATAACAACTTTTGGAATAATCAAGGGGCTAACAAGCCTAAACCTTTCTTTGCACCAATGCCTAGAATGAAATTCACACCTTTGGGTGACCCACTTGAGAATGCATTGAGAACCCTAATTGCTAATAATATTATTTACTTACCAAGGGCTCAACCCTATGAACCACAAATCAAGCCTGATTGGTGGAGTGAGTCCAACCATTGTGAATACCATAGGAATCGAGGACACAAAACCAATGATTGCATGCACCTAAGACATGTGCTGCAAGATTTGATTGAAAATGGTGTAATTGTAAGGAAACTTAGGTGCGGAAACAGCTTCCTACGCTAATCTCTATAGGAAAGTATTGTGCAAATTCTTTTCAATCCTTACAATTACAGATTCATTAACTACTTTAACAAAGATATTGCAAC
>MU226838.1:4145465-4160756 GCA_018584345.1 Thuja plicata | reverse complement strand
CACTCGCATCGCTTATCTTTGCAACCCTAAAAAATGCTTATATCATGCGCTTCACTTTTTAGGGCTACTCCTAACGATAACCGTATTAGGGTTTTTACCATTCTCCGAGAAAATAGGAAACCCGAACCCCACGATTGGGGAAGAGTGTACAGTACTCACATTTATCAATTGCCACAAGTCTTCACCTGTCATTGAATCTTCCTAACATAGCTCTTACGTGTCATAGGAATTCATCATAACCGTTTTAGCCATGATCTCCTTACACACAATTCAAGATGCCGACACATCAACATTATTTGCAAGAAATACATTTTACAAAACAAATAATAAGAATAGGAATTATCCAAGGTTGAGACACCTTATTCCTAACAGTAATTAAGATAGAGGGGCCCCAAAACAATGATTATCATATGACCTTTAAACAAAATTTCTATAATCATGAGAAAGGTGAGTCTTAAACTTTGAACAATCAAAGCAACAACTCTAAAGGTAAAAACAATGTCAATTTTGCTCATCATTTTGACAATGCTATCAATACCTTATCCAGACATGAGCATGTTGTTAATGTTTTGGTGATTAAGGAACAACCCAAAGTGAAGACTTCTAATGCCATCACTAGGGGAAAAGCATCAAGGATTACCCTAAAAGTGGGTGCTCCTAAACCTATTTCCCCTACACAATCAAGTATTTTGGCTAGACAACTATCCACTACAACAAATATTTATAGTTTGGTTGATCAATTGCAAAAGACTCTAGCACAAATTTCTATTTTGGAGTTACTAAACTTTCTCCCAATCAAAAGGAGATCTTGGAAAAATCCCTAGTGGAGACTATTATTCATATAACTTTGGAGGAAGATAAGTTTCAAAACATGGTAGGAAATCTCATTATACCACATTGCCTTTCATTTTTTGAGCAAGATGATACGTCCATTACTCATCCTCAAAATTTTCCCTTGCCTATAGAATTTTTAATCCAAAGTCAAAGGGTCAAGAGAGATCTCATTGATGGGGGATTTGGTCTTAACATTTGCACATTGAACCTTGTCAAGTCTTTAGGAATCATCCATTGATCCTAAAAACTAGATTACCATTAAAGCTTATGATGAGGAAGAAAGATATTTTAAAAGCATGATTTTTTTACCTATTCAAGTTGGACCTATCAAGAAAGACACCATATGTCAAGTCCTTGACATGAAGTAAACTTATAATTTCTTATTAGGGAGACCATGGATTTATGAGATGCAAGCGGTGCCTTCCACCTATCATCAATGTATTGAATTTCCACACATGGGTGAAGAAATCACAATTGGAGGATATTCTAATCCCTTTCAATATTGCAACACATTGAAACCTAGTCATGAGTTATTTATTCCTCATAATAAGGAATGACTCATCCCTAATGTCACCATTGAAGCTAAAGAGGAAGGTCCTAAGTTAACATAAAATGCTACATCTACCTCAAACCCTAGTCAAACTAACTCAACTACATCAACTAAGGGAAAGGAGAAAGTGAGTTATGAAGGTCAAAGTTCAAATGAAAATTCAGTTAAAACATTTACATAAAAGGTAGAAATTTTGAAACCTTCCAAGGATGAGAGAGAACACGCCAAGAAGGACCAATACCAAAAGATGAATGAAATCATGCATAACTTTGAAAAGCAATGTAGAATCAATTCCAAAGGAGTGGGGAAATATTTTGTTTCCCTATTTGATTTTCCAACTTCTCCTAAGACACATGGGAGACCATCAAGTGCTAATCCACCTGACAAATATAACTCTCTTTTTGTAAGAGAGGGTGACAAATCAGCCCTAGAAAAGGACAATGAAGTTTTACAATGGCTCTATAAAGAGGAAGATAATTTAAACAATCTCATAGAAAGACTACAACACATCAATATCCAAACCGAGAAATATCGAAAGGGATATCAAATTATCCAAAAAATGGGATACAAGGGAAGAGGAACCTTATGATTTAGGAATAGAGTATTTCTAGAACCCATTGAACCTACTTAGAGATCAAAGGATGAGAAATCCTTAATAGGTTATCAAGACAAAGGAAAAAGTTTAAGCCCTATGCATTATTTTCATGAACATGTACACATGGTAGGATCTAAGAGTGAGGATGATTCTAAATATTATGAGTGGGATTACTTATCCAAATACTCTTTTCATGATAAAGAGGTTGATGTTATTCATACATATGCTACCATTCCTAATGTCAAAAGTCAAGACAACGAGAATCAAGGCTCGAATTCTACATAATCATCAAATGAGTCTAAAGAATCAAATGTAGCTCAAGCATCTAGGGGTAATCATTGGATAGGTGAACCTTGGGTAGGTCATGGGGGGGTGATTCAAATGTTATATTTAATCCATATGCTTTCTTTCCCATGGAAATCCACGAGGACTCTAGTGAGGAAAATTTTGATCCTACTTCCATGGAACACCTTGAACAAGCACATGTTATAGACCTAAGTGATACAATGTACAAACCTTCAAACAAGGTCATGCCCTTGAATCCTTTGAATGAGAACTTTCCTAATGAGTCCTTAGCCTTACTTCATCACAAACTCTTTGATTGGGATTTAACCGAACCAAATGACTTACTATACTTTCCCAATGACAATGCAATGGCCCAGTACCTAAATGATGTTGAGCCATCTTCTTCCACCAATGAATACAATCTAGACATAATGATAGAGGTAGGGATCCAACCTCTAAATCTAGAAAATAAAAGAAATAAATTCAAATATGAGAAGGTCTAGTGGTGAAAACAACCATGTGGCATTGCTAGAACCTAAAAAAGTAAAAATATCAGATGTTTCCAAAGGTGAAAACCCAACTCTGGAACCTAAAGAAGAGAGGTTGGATACCCTACTGAAACATGATGATGAGAGATATCCTATTCTCATAGAGCCAACAAAAAATGATAACATTGGAACCGACTTGGAAATAAAGTTTATTTACTTAGCAGCATCACTAACCCCATCAGAAAGGAAGGAGTTCATTGAATTCTTTCAATCAAAGAAAATTAACTTTGTGTGGTCATATGTCGACATGCTAGGGTTAGATCCAAGCTTCATAATGCACCATCTTAATGTGAAACCTAGCATCAAACCTATAAAGTAGAAATTGAGAAAGATGCATCCACATGTAGCTTTATTAGTCAAAGCAGAATTGGAAAAGCTACTTAAAGTTTGATTAATAAGAGTAATAGCCTATGTAGAATGGATATCCAACATTTTATCAGTTACCAAACATGATAAATCCATGAGATTATGTACAAATTTTTGAGAGCTTAACCTTTCTTGTCTGAAGGATGATTTTCCATTACGTATCATTGATGTTATAGTGGATTAATGGTGAGACATTCTATGTTCTCACTAATGGATATATTTAGCAGATACAATAATATTTTCATATAACCTAAAGACCAAGAAAAGACTACTTTTGCATGCCCGCGGGGAAGCTTTTTTCGAATGCGATGCCCTTCGGTCTTGAAAATGCCAGAGTAACTTACTAAAGAGCAATGACCACTATCTTCCATGACATGATGCACATCTTCCTAGAAGACTATGTGGATGATATTTTAGCTAAGTCACATCAAAGAAAACATCATCTTCCTATACTAGGAAAGCTTTTCACAAGTTTAGAGCAATTCAAAGTAAGATTAAACCCAAAGAAATGTGCAGTTGTGGTTCAATCCAGCAAGCTCTTAGGCTATATAGTTACTACAAAAGGCATAAAAGTGGATCTTGAAAAAGTACAAGCAATAATGGAAATGGAAACTCCCAAAAATATTAGTCAAATGAGGTCACTTCAAGGAGAACTTCAATCCATTAGGAGGTTCATTTCTCAATTGGTAGAAAAGTTCCATTCATTCACAAGATTGCAACACAAAGATACTGTTTTTACATGGGATGATGAATGTGAACAAACCTTCACTTTGTTGAAAATATACTTGGTTAATGAACCTATCTTGATGCCTCCTATCAAAGGAAAACCATTATTACTATATATTTCAGCAATAGAAAGATCTTCAAGGGTCTTATTGGCACAAGAGGATGAGGAAGGAAAGAAAAGAGATATTTACTATTTGAGTAGAACTTTGATCAAATATGAGTTAAACCATAGCTTCGTGGAAAGAGATTTCCTAGCAGTGGTTTTTTCCTCACAAAAAATAAGACATTACATATTTATGCACAAAGTGAAGTTAATTGCAAAAATTGATCCTTTAAAATACTTGCTTAGTAAAACTGCCCTAACTAGAAGGATTACTAAATGGGTAATGGTGCTTAGTGAATTTGACATTGAATATGTGGACCATAAATCTATCAAGGGCCAAGTTATTGCTGATCAATTGGCTGAAAATCCATTAAAATCTACTCATCCCATCCAATTTGAATTCCCTGATGTAGAAATAGTCAACGTGGAAGCCAAGGCATGGAAGTTATATTTTGATGGATCCTATACTCAAAATGGTTCAATGGCAGGAATTTTATTGATCACCCCTCAAGGGTACACCATTCCAAAATCTTATAAACTTTTTTTTCCATGTAAAAATAACATTGCATAATATGAAGCTTTAGTCATAGGCATCAAAATGGATTTAGAATGGAACTTTATAGAACTACAAGTTTATGGGGACTCTCAATTAGTCATCAACCAAATTAATGATGTATACCAAATTAAGGATGAAAATTTGACACCATATAAGAGAATGTTAGATGGCTGGAAGAAATACTTTTCCTTAATCAAATTTGTGCAAATTCCAAGAGACAAAAATAGGGTTGTTGATGCTATGGCTACCTTGGCTTCATTACTCCAAAATGCCTGATCAGAATGTGAGGTACAAATTCTTCGTGGAACAGTTGGTAAAATCAGCTTTTGACTTACCTGACACCCAAATTATTTCCCTTATTAATGGACATGACTCACCTTGGCATGGAACAATTTATTCCTATCTTAGAAAACAACTTTTACCTATTGACCAAACTTGTGCCCAAAAATGACATTTTATAAGAAAAGTCGCTCCTTATACCATCCTATCTGACACATTGTATCGCTAGGGTCTTGACAAAATGATTCTTAGGTGTCTAGAGGATGAGGAATCAAGATTATCTTTAAAAGATGTTCACAAGGGGATTTATGGGTCACATTCGAGTGGGTGTAATTTATCTAATAAAATCCTTCACATGGGGTACTTCTGGAAAACATTAGAAAAAGATGCTTGCCACTTTGTCAAAGTGTGTGCAAAATTCCAATATCATGGAGACATGATCCATGCACCTACACAAGAATTGCATACTTTTATCACACCATGGTAGTTTTACCAATGGGTTTTTGATCTTATTGGAATGATTTACCCACCTTCTTCCAATGGTCATAAATATATCATTATAGCAATATAATATTTTACCAAATGGGTAGAGGCCATACCTTTGACAACTGCCATGATAAAAAAAATTTCAATATTTATCCTTAATCACGTCATTTGTAGATATGGTATTCCTCAGGCCATCATTAAAGATAATTTGAAACAATTCAAGAAAAAATATGTGGATGAACTTTGTGAAACATTTCATATCATGCACCATTCTTCGTCCATTTACTATCCTTAAGCTAATGGAAAATGAAGCCATGAACAAGAATATTCTCAAAATATTGAAAAGATCGGTTGATAAATTAGGAAGAGATTGGCATGTGAAGACAAACCCAAAATTATGGGCATACAAAACTAGCATCCAAACACCTACTGGAGCTCCACCAATTTCCTTAGTTTTTGGGGTAGAATTTGTTTTACCCTTGGAGGTTGAAATCCCATCCTTAGGAGTCTCTTTACATGGATTAATAAATGATGAGGATTATAGGGTCGCCCAACTTCAAGAATTGGAATTGTTGGAGGAACACCAAACACAAGCCTATGAGCATTTGAATGTCTATCAGAATCAAATCTCAAGAAACTACAACAAGCATATCAAACCAAGAACCTTTCAAGTGGATGACTTAGTGTTATGATAAAACCCTAAAAACTAGAAAGATAGGGAAAAGAAGGGAAAATGGGAAGCAAATTGGCTTGGACACTTTGTCATTACTTCCTATTTTGGAATGGGAACTTACAAGTTAGCTAATTATGAGGGTGATGAATTACAAGAGCCTATTAACAACATCCACCTAAAGAGGTTTCATACCTGATCTGATGAAATATATAGGAGGAAATAGTATCAGATGAGTGTGTATCCGATGATTTGCACATCAAATCTTTGTACATGAGAAAATTAAAAATCCAAAAACATGAGAAAAATTAAAAATAAAAAACAATGGAAAAGGAGAAAATTGGTAAAAGGAGAAAATTGAGCATGAAAAAAGCAAAAAATTCAAAACATCAAAAAATGATTGTCTTGGTGAAAACCTAGCAAATAGATGCCTTGATGATATAAAAATAAAAATTTAAAAAAAAAAAGAAAAAAAAAATGGAAAAAGAGAAAAAGTGCCTTGGTGAAAACCTAGCAAGGCGTCTTTGTAACAAAAAAAGAAAAAAAAAAGAGAAAAAGAGCAATAAACCCAAAAGGTGAAAACCTAGAAAACAATTTCTTTTTGATCCCTTAGGTCTTTCCTAGTTGCTTTTGTATATATTTCCTTTTCATCATCTCAGTTGTACATATCCTTCATTACATCCATCATTAGTGCATAGTCATAATAAAGTCTCTCAGCGGCATTGTTGCATACTAGGTTTCATTTTCCCACGTTTCACATGGTTACATTTATCACTTGGGGGTAAAAGCATTGGTTTTGGTACAAATGGATTCAGAAGTGCTACATTTTGATCACATATCAGAAGTAGATGTTCAGAACTTTAGAGGAGAGATATTGTTGAATGTTTGATTGATATCATTGTTCAAACCCAATCCTTTGACCTAACAAATTGATCCTTGAACTTCATTGACTTATTTTATCAAGATTAAAAATTGACAAAGCCTAAATGATTAGAATGTTTAGAATTATTTTGAAAATTTTGATACAAAGTAAAACACTTGAATATTTTTAATGATATTCATTGTATTTTGTCATAGCTTTTTAGCTAATCGATGATGTTTCAACTAGATTGGTGATTATGAAGATATGATATTTTTCTTGACTTTGAGTGAGTGTTTTGAGGAGGATCCACCAACTTGTGTGAATTTTTCTAAAGACATGGTCATCAAAGAACCATCGAGGACTTTCATATAGGAAGGAGGATTAACCTTTGTTTGTTTACACAAATGGATACCTTGGCTATTTAGATATTCCATATCTTAATACCTAAATCTACTTGCAACATTTAATCCAATGAAATCAGTATTTATACTCTCATAGTTGGTTATTCAACTAGTAAGCATTGTACTAGTTTCCCAAGAGGTTACCAAAGTGATGAAAGCGGTATTCATATCTGTTGGAAAGTGACAATGCAAGCAATTGTTATTTTGTCATTGTTGTCAAACCTTTACTGGTGAGACTATTATTATCTATTTGAGTACCATATCTATTGTTTATGAAGAAGATTTAACAAGAAGACCAAGTAAATGGTTGAGTTAAGGCAACTAAAAGGGTACTTGATCAGTTGGCACTCTGGCAAAGTAATATGTTATTTATCTTTCAAAGATAGTTTTTCTGGCTGTTCTGTGCTGAGCAAGTTTGGCTTGTGCCGAGAAAAGTTGCTTGTGCTGAGTAAAGTTGCTTGTGATGAGAAAAATTTTCTCAATGCCGAGCACCATTGAAATTGTCGAGTGGAAACAATGATGTTGGGCGACTTACAGTAATTGGATTAATAATGAGATTTGAGATCTCTGGCCGACTTAGTTGATTTCATTGGGATATGTAATGTTAATTAAAGATTGATCCACATCATTTAATGTATGGGTAACCGTAATTAATACGTGGTTTCAAGATTTAATTAGAGACTACTTTAGAGAAGTAAATGTAATGAAAAGACTGAATGATCAATTGGATCTGACCTAACCTAAGATCTATGATCTTGTTTAAGTAGCAAAAGATTTATCTGACCTAGACAAAGAGGTATATGATAACCTCAAGGGGTTATTCATTAAGTTTGGATGAGTGTATGTGTATGCAAAATGTTTGCATAGTTGATTTACTATTTGGCATGATCTAGTAGAGAAGGCAAAAGGCAGAAGCAGAAAGTTGCATGTGTGATTTCTTGACAGATTTCCAAGTAGATCAGAAGGTTGAAATGATATTGTAGGCTATCCAGTATGTTAACATCAGAGCTGTAAGTGGATATGAATTTGAAAAGTAAGTTGTATGTACCAGATCACAACTACTGATTACTTTCTTACCATTGTATCAGTCAAATCCTTTAACAAGGTTGACTTAACAGTCATTTGTATAAATCCTCTAACAAGGCAACATTAAGGTGTAATGTTCTAAGTCCTCTAACAAGGCCACTCCTGATAGGGTGATTAAATCCTTTAACTAGGTCACACCTAGCAATGTGTTATTGTAACCTTTAACAGGGTTGGCTCCTCACAAGGAATCACTTCAGAAGAGTGAAAACTTGGTAGCATGTTACTAGCGGTTTTTCCCATATTGGGTTTCCATGTTAAATACTTGTGTCAAATTGTGTGAATGCTTATGGTTTTCTTTACTGTTATGTTTCTACAAGCTAATTTCAATTGACAATAAACTGCATGATTAAGTTGTTGATTTATGCTACTGCTACCGAGTAGATCTGAAGTACATAAAGTTTTTATTTTCTACATCTAGACCTGAGGATAACTAATTCACCCCTCCCCTCTCATTTATTCTAAATTCATTCTAACAATATCATCATGATCTGGTCATTGATGATTGTACTTTCTCCTAGTTCCACAACACTCAATGATGATAATATATCTCTTTTGCAGTTCTTTCGCAAAAAGCTAGTGATAATTAGTTGCATTGCATTGTATTTTCATGTTAGATTAATTGAATATGTTTAGAGGATTTTTCCAAGTACATGGGGTTAATCAATTTTGTGGGGTTCATTTATCAATTATCCTTGTTGAAATCAATGATGTGAGATTATCTTTTGCATTAATCATTGTTCATTATCTCTTATATCAGAAAATAAAAGGAAAAGATGCATTAATCATTAATCATTTGACATCCATTCTAAGAGTTCCTTTCATATAAAGTTGCATCCATTCATAAATCAAAATCAAAAAAGCTAGTTACATTCATTTATCATTACATTGCATAAATCATTGCATTCATCATTAAAATTAGAAAAGTATATAGAAGTAGTTGCATAAAATCATTTGTATCCATCTATCTATGTCATATATAAGATAAATTTCATCCATATCATAATAAAAGTAAATGCATCATAGACATCATAAAGATCGGCATAAAAGACAAATCTCACATCATCATTATAAACACATCATGGAAATCAAAGGAGATCCTCACATAAATGTCCATCAAAAGATCCATAACATATGTATATCAAGATACAGTATAATAGACAAAATGATACATCATCAAAGTCCTGATCAAAATCAATAAATATGATACATCAATACATATCCAGTGGATCAATATCTATCTATCTCAAGATGCAGCAGGGGCACCTAATCCATCACTTGTACCTACAACTGATCCATCACCTATCTCATCAAGATCTCTATCATCTGATCTATCTTTTTTAGTCAGTGGTACTCGACTGGCGCTAGCTACACTAGGCATTTGTGCCATCATCGCCATAAATTTCTACATCATGGTAGCTACTTGATCGATCCAACCAACCAATGATGTCATCCTAGCATGTAAGGTCCTCACATCCTGTGTCAGTGCATCTATTGCCTGAGGAACTTGTAATTCCTGTAATACAACCTGTGGTGCATGTGGTGTCTATAATCCAATCTTTGGTATCACTAGAATTTGAGGAGGCACTTGCTATGCTAGAATCTATCCCTGTAAAGAATGAACCTGTTATGCCTAAACTTGTACCTATGGAGGAGCATGTGCTCCTGGAATGTGTTTGGAAGCATCTATATGTGCCTTCCTACCATCTCTCTATCACTATCTCTAATGTCCCCATCTTGCAGCTGGTCTGGGCTAAACCTATCCCTATCCATGTCCCTGTCTCTTTCTTGGCTGTCCAAAACCACCACCCCTAGCCCTAACATGTCTATCCCGCATCCAAGGTCCTACCCGTGCTCTTCCTATAGCTCTAGAAATTTTAGGAGCTCTTAGTGCTCTAGGAGCTCACTATCTCGGTCCTCTCCCACCACCTCTGCCACTACCATCTCTACCATCATCATCAGATGTATCATCCATATCAAGAATGGGCTCTATAGGATCTGTGAATCTAGTGAATTTGTGGCATGAAAACTACTCTCTATACTCTACAAACATCCCAGCATCAGCCACATGATCCATCATATCCCACTAGATGAATCCCAATCTGTCAATCTTAGTGCAAGAAAACTAAACCTACACTCCCCACATGGATCGCTCGACTTATACTCATGCATATAAATCCATACCCTATGGCATATCCTGAACTCAACCATACTACCTCAAAACTTCCCCAAAATAGAATCTCTCTATCACAAGTGGTGATCGACCAATCATCCATTGTGGGGAGAACATATAGGGAAGCTCATCATCATCCTCCCACCATCCCTCACATCCAAGGTAAGGTCTCCAGATGACCTGATCAATGTCATCAATCATGCGATGCAGATATTCAAGTTTTCCTAGATGATGTTGGACAACCATCCCATCATACAAAGATGCATACGACCATCCTCGACCTCGAACGTGAGCTTCTATAGGTCTCTTAATAGGGATGTGCTCTCAGGTCCATACCTATAATATTATAGCACTGACTAATAAAAATACATTTTCTCTATATACAACCTCATGCAAATGATGATAAAGTTGTGCCAACACATGAGAGCCCCAATCGAATAATCGAGGATGTGCAATCAAATCCTCTAGAATTTGACACCAGCCAACAAAGAAACCATGTCCTCACCTATTAGGAAGCAGCAAACCTCCTATTACGACACCTAGTACTGCTGGTAAAGTGGGGAATGAAGCAAACTATGCCCATCTGATCGTATCATCATCACTTATATCATTAGCAAAGATGTGTATGCATACACTGCCATCATATACCTGATCATAATACACCCGCTCTCCTCGAGTCTGGATGTAGAGAAATCTATAGACATCCTTGAGAGTGATCGTCATCTCACTAAGTGGAAGGTGGAAAGTATTGTGGTCAGAGTGCCAATGCTCTGCCATAGGTGTAAGTAAACCCTAGTTCAGCTGGAACCAAGGAATCTCTAGAAGGAAACTCAATCCACATTGCTCTATCACATGTAACTCTGGATCCGTCAACTCATTGGATAAGTCAAGAATCTAAGACGCTAGATTCTGTACACATAACTTACAGAAATGTGACTATTTTGTAAATCAAGGGAATTATATCAGTATCATTATATTAGTGGATAATTTTAAGTCAATCCAACCAATTCAATAAATCCTTTTCTCTTTTTGACCATGTCAACTTATTGTTCCTAACTCTAGATCTTGAGAAGGGACCAATATGATTAGTTATCCTATCAATCAATTTTTATATCCTATCAGATTGACAAATCAAACATCCATTGTTAGGATTATCCTAATATCCTAAATACTTCAATGTATTATAAACACATCTATCTATCTTGGAAATCAATCTAGTCATCCAGACAATCAATCAGAAAGCATTTTGTCCTTTCTCAATCAGGTTTTCCTCAATTTTCAAAGCAGTCATCACTTAGCATAGTGTAGGCATCAGTTCATGTTAAGCATCATTTAATCTTTGACAGGCATGATTTGATTCATCAAAGGCATCACTTTAGAGTGTACGCAACATTTCAACTTCCTATGCACCATGTTAAACCTAATAGGCAGTATTTTAAACCTAGGGTTTTATACACAACAATTTATTGAGCAAATGCTAAATTCTACGCTAATCTTAAGTGACATTTTTCTATGCATAAGCATCATTTTCCAATGTGGAGGCAGCATTTAACCTTCCTATACATCATTTAACCTATGCTACACATCATTTTACCTAATCTATCCTAGAAAGCATGATTAAATGTAATAAATGCTATAAAAATGAAGCAATAAATGCACTAGGATGGTTAAAACCACTTACAGGAGGTCCATACTCAGGAGGTCTCTGATACCGGTGTGCTCGCTCAAATCTATTCTCTTGAATAGGGACCACCATCGCTATCAATCTCAATAGGATCAGAGCAAAATATCTATGGTAAAAAGTGAAAATGAATAGTAAAAATGGGTTTTTCAACCTATTTAAGCTATTTGACTTAATTTTGGAGGGATTTTGACACAATTTTACTTAATTTTACCTAGTCTTGACTTTCTACACACTGGGGTATGCTTTGTTGCAAGGATCATCACTAATGTTTTTCATAAATGAAAACATATTAGATCTATTTTCTATCAATTTCATCATCTTTTTTATCTGGAGATCAATCTATTTCATTTCTAAGGGGGCATTATCATAGTATCAAATCAAGATCTGCATCAAATCTGGGGAAACAAAATTTCAAATATCATTAGTGGGGCATTCTGCATCTTATCAGATCAAGGATTTCAAATCAATTATTAAATTAGGTTATCAATCATCAAATCAGGTTATCATTCAATCAGTTTTGTATCAATCAATCAATCAAGCATCGAATCAATGATCAGGACATGCAATTTTACTTGAATCAATGCACTTCACACATCAATTCAAAGAGGAACATTTATAGACACGTAAAACTGGGAAAGTGTTCTATTATAAAGAAAATCTGCAAATCTTAGCCAAATGCTCTAAATTTCACCAAAATGGATCAAATCAATTTCAAATGGACATTTATCAATCAAATTCAACAAAAATCATTTAAAATAAAAGGATCAAATATATAATGACATCAAATCATAAAATATAAGCCTAAAGGGATTAATCAAACTACATAATTGATTTTAATCAATTAATTGTATAGTTTAAATCAATAATCAAATTGAACCTATTCCCCTACATGGCTAATTTAATTAATACTAATATCCTTCAACATGAATTTGAGAAACCAATGAGAATTGAGAACACAAAGCACATGGATCACTCCTAATTTGCAATCTCAATCACTCATTTTGAGCTTTGAATCCTAATCACTCAAATTTGTCCCTTTGTCCAAACCTTTGAGACAACCATTTAAATTATCCCCCCATTTGAAACCATTTGAAAGCCTCTCACTCAACCAAGGCTTAATCATGATCAAGTAACTCTACCCCCTACAATTGGGAAATCCTATAAGCACAAGCCATTTTGAGAGCATAAGGATCATAGAAAATTCAAATGCAAAGCATCCTTATTATAGGCATTTCATAGAAAATTGAGAGAATTTCATAGAAAATTGAGCATAATTGAGAGAATTTTGGAGAGAATTTGAATCAAATATCATAGCCATGGAGGGAATTTGAACTAGATTAAGCATATCATAATCAAAATTATCATTCTAGGATTGTCACTAGTAGAGATTAAGGATGAGAGCTCTATTAGAAAAGCTTAGTTAGAGATCCATGTGATGTTAAACATTTTATTTGTCAATTCTTAGATTAAATTATATTATTGTTTCTATAAAATGGATAGATATCACCTTTATTTCATGAAGGTATGAATTATACATACATGGAACCTTATCAGATGGCGACATCAGTGGTGAGATGTGCTAATAATGAACGATTCACTAGTGAGATGTTTAGAAAGAGAAAAAAATGTTTAACTTTAGAGCATTAGTTTAATTTTTCTGAGGCCATAATTACAAACGAGTATGACTTGCAAGAGAAAGAGATCAAAAAAGAAAAGTGGTTAGTGTACAATAAAATATTAGATTTTTTTCATCACTTTGATAAAGGATATGATCCCTTGAAAAAATTCATGCCCTGGGAAAAGAAGGTAGAATATTTAATGAGCATGTTTGAAGATATCATGCAAACAGTAAATCAAAAGAAGGAAAAGGTTTAGAAAAAGAACCATAAAAGGCTAGAGCTATTTTGAGAAGAACTGCACAGGGAAGGAAGTTTCCACCAGGGAGGCATATGTTGCAACAGAAAAAAGGGTATAGTATAGTATTGCCAAGGAAAGAGTCAGTTGCTATTTCAAAAGGATAAAGACACCTAGATTCAAATGCACAATTATTGCCATCTTCTAAAAGGAAAAGGATAGAGGAAGAGGGAAAAAAAAGTAAGATATCTACTCCCCTTCCCAATCTCCCTAACACATGGATGAACAAGAAATTACAGAAAAGTTGTTGCAGATGAGCAATACAGGGCATATCTTTGTAACTTCTCAGGAAATGCAGGAAGGGATGCTAGAGGCTCCCAAACATGCAGAGATGGATTTGATAGTGGTTGCATTTGATAGAAAGGAGTTAGATCCCATCACTAAGAAAGCTAGTGATGATTTTTTGTTAGATGATAAGTTTGTTACAACAAGAGCATTTGTTCAATCTATCTAGAGAGTTTGCATTAATGAATGTAAAGAAAAATCTCAGCAAAGACAGAAAGATCAACCTGACAAGGATAAAGATGAGATGGAAGTAGAGGTAAAGTAGGAAATTATGGAAAAATTTGATAAATTTACTCCTGAAGAAGGCTGAGCATTGATCAGGAAAAAAGGTGTAATGCCCCTCCAACCCTCACAAAACCTGATTATGCTTGTTGGAAGTTTGAGAATTTTATTCTCTACTAATGATTCTGATTGAAGTTAGTAGTCCAATCTATCTCATCTCCACATAAGTGTTTGATGTATATTTCTCTTTGAGTAGTGATGCCAAATATGTGTTAATGATATTTTAGGAACATTGTGTTATGAAACAATTTGATATGTTCCTGTGTGAGGAAGTTCCTTTTTGATGGTTTGAGTACACTGGGATGAATTAAGTTGATTAAGATACTTTTATGACTATGTTCTGGAGGGTGTATATATGTTATTCAAATCTCCATAAAGATTAGGTTCTTTCTATGATTTACCTAATCATATTTAACATCCTTGTTGGATTTTATGTACAATTGTGATGATAACTATTAATTAGGGATTAACCCAAATCACCCGATGGATCATATTATGGATTCAATCCAACCCTTGTTTTATAATTAATTAGTATTACTTTTAATTACGAGTTCTTATACCCTAGTGACATCATACTTGAACTCTATGCTTTCTCTTATTTGATTAGAT
>MU226838.1:4077555-4130125 GCA_018584345.1 Thuja plicata | reverse complement strand
GAGAAGGTTATAAAAAAAAGAAGTACAATACACTTTTGGTTCAGTGTAACCTATGATAGTAACTCAATAAATTGATTCACATATTTTTAACTTATGATTGATATTAAGAATGAGTTAGGAACATTTTGATTGGTGTCTTAAAATATATCTAGTACAATGTACATCTAGGTAGTATGGTTTGTGATAATGCATGATATTCTTTACCCTAATGTCTATATGAAAGTAAATTTATAAGATGCTTTATAGATGTTATGAATTCCATTAGTTAGTTATGAAGAATGGATTGTGTTGGTAAATTAAATGTTGGTGACTACTCATTGAAACATGTTCATCACACAGTAGTCATTTATCCTGAAGGTTTATAAATATGTTATACTTGTAACTCATTATGAAACTCTTAAATGTAATTAGATTGATTAATATTGTTTGAGTAGAAGTGTTAGGGAACCTATGAGGACTAGGAAATCTTAGTTATGTTTCATTCATGTTATGTGAGCATATGTGTATCGATTCTTTTTAATATGTGCATTGTAATAGTTTTATAAAAAAAAATAAAAATTTGACTTCATCTTTAGAGATTAGATGTTCAGTCCTCTTGGGTTCCCTGGCGGGGCATTACAGAAGGAGTACTTATTCTTCTAGAATGGGATATAGCTAATGCCATAGTATTTGATGTTGTCAGAAAATAACTCAATCCTATGTATACTAATGAGGCAAAATCTCAGCAAGCATCTAAAGGTGTTAAATTCAGTGAAGACCATGCAACGTCGGTAATGTGGTCACTTAAGAGGAAGTAAAATAAGAAAATTGATGGAGACACTCAACTTGAATAGGTAGACATTTTTCTTGTAAGAAGGGATGCAAAGATGATAGGGGTAGAGGCAGAAAGCCTAACATTAGAGTATGCAAAGTTCAGTATGAAAGTGGTAGAAAAGAAAGAAGAAGAGATTAAAATCCTAAGAACAAAATTTGAGACAATTCTAAAGGAATATAATGATGAAAGGATAAAATCCATAGAAAAGGATAATAAAATTGCTATTCTACTAGGAAAACAAGTAGCCCAATTTTCTCCTCAAAGGATGATAGCACATGATCCACATCAGCCTACTACATCTAGTCCAATTGTAACTTATCCTCCTTCTATGCCATCAAGTCCTACTACACAAGCAAACCAGGAGTTAGAGAGAGAGAGAGAGAGAGAGAGAGAGAGAGATTGTTGAAAGGACCAAGTTAGAAGAATCAAGAAAGAAATGGGATGAAGATTTCACAACATTCAGAGAAGAAAAGGCATGGATACATAAAAGGTATGTAGATAAGATGCATGCCACACAAATGCAATGTACTTAGGATTTGAGTCCCGATGCCATTTACTTGCAGGGAAAGAAAATTATTAGCATAGTGGATGATTTCAATGCAAACAAGGGTAAGTGGGACCCAATTATGGATAGGTGGAAAGGAAAAAGGGCATAATTGAAATTTTTCTATTCCATGTCCAAAGAGGAAAATAATGTGGACATTGTGATAACTGGCACTTATAAATGTTTTAAATTGCTAGTGGACTTGGACATAAAGAGGAGAATCATCTTAAAAAATGTAGAGACTTTGAATAAGGAATATTCAAAACATCTTTATGAGATGTTCCCAAATCTTTTCAAGAAAAATGGCGAGATAAAGAAGGAAGACTTATGGATGAGATAGATGAATGAGGAGTTGGCAATGATGACCAACAATGTCATCACTTTGGAAAGAACACTTTTATTTGTCCAAACTATTGAAATTATTAGCAAGGCCAAGTCATTTTTTGAATTTTGGAAAGAGGAAGTTGAGAAAGAAAAGGTCAATTGGGATGAATTGAATATCAAAAAGGATGAGGTTATCAATTTCCCTTGGCTGAGTGATGAGGTGTTGAACTCTTGGAAGGACAAATACAATGTAGCTAACCAAGGAGAAGATGATGTGGTATAGAAAGAACAAGTGGTAGTGCTTACCAATATTTTCAACAAGATAGGGAAAGAAAAATGGCCATACAGTAGAAGACCAAGGCAAAAAACTCCAGGTGGCAACTTTCAAAAAAATTCAAAGAAGTTGAAGAAACCAAGCGGTTAGAAGATAAAATACTTAGGAAAATATTATAAAATAGTGGTTATCATTTTACTTGTTATTTTGTCTTTTGTATGAGTCATGTATTTTGTCCTCATTCCAATTGATTCGTAGCTTGTTGCAATCCTTCTCTATAAAAGGATTCCCAAGATCATTGGAAGGGGCTGGAAAATAATACATTGTAAGGATTTTGTAAAGTTTTTAGTCAGGGAAATATAGAAAAAATTGTACCAGACTAGTTTCAAGATTAGAAATAAAGTTGAAGGTCTGTAGAATTTTTTTCAAGTGGCTATCTTTGACTCATTTTGTAATTAGAAGTGTGATTCTCTATACTTTATACAAATATCTTGTTTCCAATATCTCCTATGGTGTTCATCTGATGGGTTATGAATTTTCTAATTCATTAGCATAGATCTTATTTGTGTGTATGTAGTTGTTTTAGAGTTCTGATTAAGGGTCAAATTAAATGATGCTCTAATTAGTGCATAGATTCATCTGAGTATGCAATAGGATTTCATAAGTATTATGGGTGTGGTATAACTATGTTTATGGTCTAGAATCTTTCATAGTAATTAACTTATGTATATTGTATCTTTTTTGAGAGTTTAGCCCAATGGAGAAGGCACTGATCATGAGCTAGTAGTTCTCATATTGTTTCATTTCTAGTATATATTTTGGTCATGTTTCTATAAAGACAAACATAAACTCTGATAAGTCTTGTATCTTTATAAGTTTTTTATTCTCTATTCATCTCATTCTCCATTTCAAGGTTGATGTTCAATGGATAATTAGCCACTTATCTAGTATCTCCCAGATATGTTGAGCATGTGTGAGATTCCTGCTAGATTGACATCTTAAGGAATATTTGAAGGTTTTAAAGGGTGTCCCCCCTTGTTTTAACAGAACCTAAAGTGTAGAAGTATGGTAGGCATGCTTATATGTTGGTCCTTTTCATTATATTGATAAATAGTTGTAGTTGGATTCTCTCTAAGATCCTGTCATAAAGTGAAAAGGTTGTTATATAATCATTACAACATAAAAAAGAACCAACAAAATGGTGACTCTTCTGGGGAACTATGGAATTAGAGTGTAGTAAGTGAAGTAATATTTTTCAAGTTGAGCTAGACTTCTTGCCTTCTTACTTATTTTTTACCAGTTAGTTGACCATTGAAGTACAAATTTATCTTTACTAGTCCCAAGGTTTTATTTTACTATAAAAAAATTGTTCAGGACTTTCTTAGCCCCTTGTTGTTATCTACTATTTTGAGAAGTCCCTTTATAGCATAATTTTTATTGCTTAGAGCTAGTGTGTATTTTCCCAGCTAAGTGTTGGATGGCAACTCGAAGAAAATATCTGCATCAGTCCCGAGTTATAAAATCATTTCGCATACACTATCTGAATATGAGCTATAAGTGTACTAGATCTAGGATGAAGAATAATCCAAAGGATAATTTGGAAGCTGAGATTCCTTCAACTTCCAGAGAAGGTCAAAAAAGAAATGAAAGTGTTGATAGGACTATTCCTCAAACTTGGAGGCAGAAGAGGAACATCAAGTTAGAAGAGCCCATTCCACCCCATCAGGAAGAAGGTGCATTAAAAGCTCATGTGGACACAGATTTGGGATTGTGTGTATATGGTGATTATTATTTGCAGAGTGAGAAAGATGAAAATGACCAAGATATGTTAGGAAGGTGGTCCATAGTGATCCCCATGGACATGAACGAAGGTCTAGAAGAAAAATTAGAGGTGATGAGAATAGGAATGCCCCTAGTGCACTGATCTCTCCCTCATCACATAGACCTTAGGCCCATACTCACAGAAGAGAATTATCCTTCATGGAAGAAACCTCTAAATCTGAATCTACTCTCCTAGACTCGGAGGAAATTTTTGAAGAAATAGGTGACTTGGAAAGGAGAATCCAAGAGCAGATTGCCTTAATAAAAAGTAGAGAAAAGGAAAAATAGGATAAGATTAGACATGCTCGTATCAAATATGAACAATTGAAAAGGCAATTGCAGGATTTAGAAGCAATAAATTCCACTACTACACCTAAAAATATTGAATATGAATTGGTTGTCTAGAAATTGTATGATACACAAAAACACAAGGACAAGGGTAATCAGAAGGAAATGTGAGTTGAAATAAATGAGCCTAAAGGTAAATGGCCTCCAGTGGATCCAATGTCCAAATTGGATACTAACTTGGAGAGCTAGGAGGAAGAGGGAGATCATACCCAAAGAGTTAGAGAAAATTGAATTAGAGGCCCCTACGCTGGAGACAAAAAATAAAATTGATTTTCTCAAGAAAACCTCTTGTCCTCCTCCCATTATTACGAATGCTAAAGTATCTCTAAATTAAGGAATGAAGGTACTGCCACCTATTGGTGTTGGAAATTCTACCACATCAAATATTGCAGTATCAAATGTTCAAGGTATGAATTCAACTCAAAAAACACATGTCTATATAGAAAGGTATAGGCAATTTATTTTCCTTGGTAATCCTGGTTATCCAAATGAAATTCCCAAAAAGATTAGTGATAAGCTCCCAAAATTTTCTGGTAACAATGTTATAACATGTGAGGAGAATTTGAAGAATTTAATTGATATGATGGATGATTATGAGATTACACATGATGATGTTATGATGAAATTATTTGTTCAATAACTAACTAAGGATGCCATGTATTGGTTTAGAGGACTGCCCCATGATTGTCTTGGATCTATGGATGAAGTGAAAGAATTATTTAGGGACCAATATGGTGACAAGATGAATGAGGGTTTCATGTTGAATGAGTTCAAAAATATTAAAAAGAACTCAACTGAAGAGTTTGTTGAGTTCAACATCAGATTCCAGAGAGCAATGCACAAACTACTGCAAGTAATGATACTCGATGATAAGGTATGTCTTGCTACTTATCTTAATTCTTTTGATGCAAAGATTAGTTATCTCTTAAGAGACAAGAACCCTAGGAATATTAGAGAAGCATATAAGATAGAAGTAAATATTGAAACAAATAGAATAGTATCAGGGAAAGTGGGTAGAAGGGAGGATTGGAAACCAACCAGGTTTAGTAAAAATGAGTAAGATAAACCTTCAGTTGTCAAACCAAGAGAAGATGTCAGTCTGAAAAAAATTTTAAATTCTTTGAAGGACTTAAATCCTAGACAAAATAAGAACAATAGGGTTCCAAACAATTATTATCCTTCCTATAGTAACTTCAACAGACAACCTTGGATCCAAAATTACCCTTATACTACCCAATGGAAGGATGGGAAACCTATTCTCCCAGAGAAGAGAGATAAGTATGATGAGAAGACCCCTAATCCCTTACCTAAGACAACTGTGAATATGTCCAATGATGATTCCTGGTGTATGGCTTGTAAATCCCCACATAATACTGATTATTATGTTATTGCTGCAAGAATTTTTGCAAGTGAAAATCAAGAAGACAATGAAGAGGAACCATATGATGATAGTGGTTGTGCAATGGCCTCTTAAAATTATTATGATGAAATGGTTTCTAATAATGAAACCAAAATACAATTTACATCCAATAGAGAAAAAACATATTACCATCAAGATGAATCTAACATACAAGAATGGGAAACTGATGATATGAGATGCAATGCTTAGAAAGGAGATGAAACCCCTATATTGAGAAGACCTTAAGATGAGGAGATTTCTGGAATTACAACAAACATGGTAATTCAAGCAAGGGGAAATTATAATTTAAGAAATAGAACAGCTGGAAATGCAAATGGAAAACATGCAAGTTTTGTTAAACAAACTAAAAATAATACCAAACAGATCTAAGAGAAAGAAAAATAGGTTGAGGTTGCAAATAAGGTTTTGGTTAAAAGGGAAAATAAGCCTATTGGTCCTAACATTGTGTATAAAGAGAAGGTTAAAACACCCAAAAATTTGGTACCTCCCCCTCAAAGAGAAAATAAACAACATAAAAAGGAGGAGCCCAAGTTAGCCTCTCAGGTTGATGAAAATGATATCTTAAATGAAAAAATAGATTTATCTAATGTAAAGTATAGCCCTGTCGATATGGGGCAACTCCTATCTAAACTACTGTTAAAGTTCCCTTATTGGAAATTATGAGAATAGGTGAGCACAAAGAGAAGGCCTTAACATGGGTAAAAGGTGTTTCTTCTACAAGGATTATAGGACCATAATAAAATAAGAAGATAATATAACCACATGATAAAACTATAGGTAAAATAAAGGATGTTGATGAACTAGTTTCAAAAATTCCCAAATTTTCCTAGATGTAAATGTTTTTAGTACTCCCTTAGGGACTATAGATCCTTTTTTCCTAACCTTACTTATAAATGGAAAGATGTTGAAGAATTGCATGACTGATTCTAGGGTATCTAATACTGTCATGCTTGCTGAGGTTATGAAATCAATGGGATTAAAGGTAGATACACCACATGGGAGATGTCAGGCCATAGATTTAAGAGAAGTGCCTATTATTGGCACTATCAAAGCCCTGCCTTACAAGCTGGCTTCTTACCCTGACAAAGTATTAATGATGAGTTTATTAGTGGTGGACATTCCCCCTCAATATGGGATGGTGTTATCAAGAAAATGGAGTGCTTCAATGGGGGAAAGTATTCAATGTAATTTATCATTTTCTTTGTTTAACATTTCTGGTGAAAACATCAAGGTGTCTAGGGAGACTAGAACTCCTCATACGATTAAGGAGAAAGACAGTGAAAACATGAATTGTATTTTAGACACTGAGATGAGATTTTTTTAAGTATAAGAAAGGCATGTTGAAGGAGATTTCCAACCTATAATGTTAGCTGAAGATGAAAATAATTTATTTGAACAGAGTAAGTTATGGGTAATGTATTTTGATGTTGCTAGTTCTAAGGAGGGAGCTGGTGCTAGAGTGTTGTTGATAGCTCCTATTGGTAAGACTTTCAAATTCTCATTTACACTGACATTTACATATACAAACAATGTGGCAGAGTATGATGCCTTGTTAATGTTAGGATTAGGATCACTGACAGGGGGGTGAATCAGTGATCTATCAATTAATACTTTTTCTTATTATCTGAATCTTTACTTAATGCTTATGTACTAAAATTGAATATCAATGCAAGTAAGATAAATATACACAACAAATAACACCATATATGATTATGGGGAAACCCAATGTAGGTGAAAACCCCGGTGGGAATTAGTACCCAAAAATATTTTGTACTAGTGTCTTATGATCCTTGTTAGAAGATCCTTAACACTGTTAGGAGTTGTCTTTACAATACATGAAGTACAATGACCTTGTTAAGGGTCAAACCCTGTTAGGAGTCTTTTACAATAACCATGTTAGGGGTGGTGGACTCACTATCCAAATCATGAAGGCTACAATCTTCTGGATATTTGATACACACTGTATCTGCAAGGTGAACTACTGCCGTGACACGGCTTGTCTGATCAGTTCCTTTTGTGTGCTGATTCTTTAACCTCTTATTAATCACTATAACAATCTTTTCTTCACTCTAAAAGCTTCTACTTCAATATATATATCATCAACATATGACAAATATATCTTTGCTGCTTTAGCACTCTGCTCTGCATTCTTATCTCTGGCTTTCACAACTTTTCCCATCACAAATGACCTTCTTTAAGTACTTCCTCAAAGGAAATGAAAATTTCAGCTTTACGAAACCTTTTACCATGTCTCTTGATCACTTACATAACCACACAATGCTTCATTAAGTCAGCTTAACATTAGTTATAACTGCTTTACTCAAACCAAACAGACACGTCTTTTCACACAGTATGCTTCACCAAAATAGCTCTAACTAATTATCTCGAATGAATCAAGTCATGTGATTTTAACCATAGGTTTTTAGGTCACTAAAAATCACTAATCCAAATGCGAAAGTCTTGAGGATGAGTGAAAATTCCACGCCAAAACAATCTATGTCGGCTCTTTCCATGATCTCTATCCTGTTCTGTCATTCACTGGTTGTACCTCTTCAACTGGCTGTATCTTCTTCATACTTGCAGATATGATCATGCTCTCTTATAATTAGCATTTAAACATACTCATAATCTTATCTTCAAATGTACATATCATTTGGATAACATATGAACACATGCTAATCGAAACTATAACAGTCTGTTCCTTGCTCTATCCTATTTTCTATACTTAGCCAATTTATGATCTTCTGATAATGTGTGCTAACTCCAAAACTTCATATGACTTTGTTTCCATAATGAAAACACTAAATAGATTCATATACTTCATTATAGTCAACTTTCCAATATTCTCCCCCTTTGTCATTAATGGCAACAAAGGAATATGGTGAAGTTACTATCTGTACTTTTATATAAAAACCCTCTATCTTATATCTCCCTTTTATCATATACTAGAATCCATATTCTTCATATTCTACTCCCCCTTTGAAATTAATGAAAAAGTTGCTCAAATACACTTCTATGTACTTACTCAGCATACATATCTAGATATGCAATCTACAACTTCTGGATCTCTTTCTCCCAAAATGCAATCAGTGAATTAACAATCTATTGATGGGTGCATAATGCATATTGTAGCTTCTCCATCTTCTCCAATTCTATGCTAGGGCCTTGATCATATGATATAATCCATATTCTATACATTACTTTACTCACCCTTTGATATTATCTTCTCTGCCTTCTCAATCTTCTCAATTTTCCCCTGATATACACATATTGATATCAGTGGAGGGATCTTCCACATATTTCCTTATCTTCTCTATCATAGCCTCTACCTCCTAGATCTTCTTTGTAATGATGGGAACTTAACTTGCCTGATTCATATAGTCAGCAATAATCTTTCTGCCTTTTTCTACAAACTCTTTCAAGGATGCTTGATCAACTTTGAGTGAACTAAGATCAAGTGTAAAGTTGCTAACCAATTTACTGAGCCTTTTCTTCATATACTTCTCTTCTACAATATCTGATCTATTTTTCATGACTTCTTCAGATTATATACTCCTACTTACTTCTTTACTCCCCATGAGTCTAAGTCTATTATGGGTGTCCAACTTTACAATAATGATGATGAATTGTCCATTACTTCAGTCTTCTCTTTTTCTGCTTCCTTTTCTGTGATATCTTAAATCAATATATCTTCTTGCTGATATAAAGACTCTCAGCTTCTTGAGTACTCACAAATGTTTCTTTAAACTTGTCTAGATCAATATCCATTGCTTGCCATTGATACTTCAACATCATCAACCATGAATGTATCCTCCAAGTCCTTGGCCATGGGCATAGAATCCTGTGGACCTATCATAATAGTTTTATCTGATTCTTCACATGACATTTCAAATTTGAATCTTCAAACAATTCTACTCTTATGTGAATGCTCTTATATGATCAATAATAAGTATGCGCTTCCAAGCATAACATCAGGTCGGCTCCAAAAAAAAATCTCCAATGGCTATACTTATATATGTGCTTCCAAGGATAACATCAGGTCAGCTGCAAAACAAAATCTCCAATGGCTATACTGATACTCTCACATAGAACACTACTCAACAAGATTTTGCTTCATGAAATTCACGCGCTGAAGCATACTGATAAATCACTTCCGATATGTTTCAAAGATTTTCTTGATATCAATCTCTACTGAAGAATATAATTGTAACACTTTGCTACCTAACTGCAAGTTCTCCTTTGATTATCCAACCATTTACTCGATTGCTAAGTAAGTTTTCAACTAATTTTTGAAATGACATGTCTGTGCTTGTGCTTTGTTTCAAACTAGAATGACTTTGATTAACAAATAACGATTATCAATCTCCTTTCTTCTCTGTTGAGAACAACTATAATGAATTAACAATACAACTTCTAGGGCTTCTATGATCTCCAATCATTTATTCTAGCCACAAGTGAGGACTTGGTGATTTTAAAGTAGATTTTTGCCATTAATACTTGCCGCGTAGACACAAGAAGCAACTGTAACTTCCATTCTTGATCCTGATAACAACTTAGATCGCGTTCTCTTGCATACTGCATCATAATGTCACCAAAAAATTGTAATCCAAGGCGTATACTCAGATGGTGAGTATACCAGCCACGTAGGGGTTTAGAGCTAGAATAGCTCCCCCTAAGACCATGAGGGTCAACTAACCAGAAGTAGAAGGTGCATCCACTAAGGATGCATCTACTACCTTGTTCTCTTCATTATCCTTCTTTACTTTGACCCAAATTTTGCTTGAACAAAATTTACTTCTCCTTTTTCTTCAAATAGTGATTTCTTAGGTTCATCTTGCTTCTGAGTTTTGGATCTACAAAACTTTGAGATGTGTCCTACCTTTCCACATGTGTGAAAAATGATAGGAGGTCTGATATTCTTTGGTGTATTGGTGTGATTTACCAATCTATACTATCTAGCTGAATGACCATTGTGATTACATATCTGACATGTAATGTTCTGAGGGCTTCTAACATTTTGCTGAGGATAACTTCTTTGTCTTTGCTAATTATGATTTCTTTGATTATTCTGATTCTTGTTCTTCAGACTTGTTTTACAATTCATAGCTCTATGACCAAATTTATTGCATGACTAACAATAACCATTGAAGGGTCTTACCTCTTTACAATTCCTTGCAATATGTCCATGCTTGTTACAGGCATAACAAGTTCTGTCAACTAGCTTGCATTCATCCTTAGGTGGTTCAATATTGTCTTCAGTCTGATTTCCAATCTCCTTAGTATCTATGATGTCTTTTGGTTCTTTCATTCTTGCTTGTATGTCATCAATCTGATTTTGTGCTTTATTGTATCCTATACCGCTGGTATCCCCTTTAACCTTTTGAGCATACAACTATGATTCTATCAGATCCTTGCTTTTGTGTAACTTGTCAATATGATTCTTTGCTGCAATAAATTCAGATTCTATCTTTTCTTTGTTGTTTCTTAACTCCAAGATTTCCATGTTTGCTTTTCTCAATTCTTCATCTAACTACTTGTTTTCCTTGACTTGATCATCATAGGCATCTTGATTTTTACATAGCTTGTCATCCAATTCTTCAATCTGATCCTTCAGAGATGAATTTTCTTCATTCAAATTTTTGACTACTTCCCCCAAATCATTTAAAGAACAATTTCTTAATTCTTTTTTCAGTTTCCTGATAAGAAGTTGCATGCCTACAACTTTTAGTTTTAGATCTTCATTTTCTTTTTCATATGTGTCAAGTTCTTCAAGGGATGCTTCAAGATCCTTTTTTAGGTGTTTCATTTATTTCTTCCCCATGATCTCCTCAAGTGGTTAAACTTCTTTTTTGAGGACCAGAGCTCTGATACAAATTGTTAGGATTAGGATCACTGAAAGGGGGGGTGAATCAGTGATCTATCAATTAATATTTTTTTCTTATTATCTGAATCTTTACTTAATGTTTATGTACTGAACTTGAATATCAATGCAAGTAAGATAAATATACACAACACATAACACCATATATGATTACGGGGAAACCCAATGTAGGTGAAAACCCCGGTGGGAATTAGTACCCACAAATATTTTGTACTAGTGTCTTATGATCCTTGTTAGAAGATCCTTAACCCTATTAGGAGTAGTCTTTACAATACATAAGTAAAGTGACCTTGTTAAGGGTTGGACCCTATTAGGAGTCTTTTAAAATAACTCTAATAGGGGTGGTGGACTCACTATCCAAGGACTCGCT
Organism: Thuja plicata; assembly: GCA_018584345.1. Lineage (NCBI taxonomy): Eukaryota > Viridiplantae > Streptophyta > Pinopsida > Cupressales > Cupressaceae > Thuja > Thuja plicata. Next base: position 4,118,329 of record MU226838.1, on the reverse strand, counting down.
GTCCAAATGGTGAAGGCTACAACCTTCTGGATATTTGATACACACTGTATCTACAAGGTGAACTGTTGCTGTGACACTGCTTGTCTGATTAGTTCCTTTTGTGTGCTGATGCTTTAACCTCTTCTTAATCACTATAAAAATATTTTATTCACTCTAAAATATTCTACTTCAACATTTATATCATCAACATATGACAGATATGTCTTTCCTGCTTTAGCACTCTGCTCTGCTTTCTTATCTCTAGCTTTCGCAACTTTTCCCATCACAAATGACCTTCTATAAGTACTTACTCAAAGGAAATTAACATGTCGGATTTAGGAAACCTTTTTTCTATGTCTCTTGATCACTTATATAACCATTCAAATATTCATTAATTCAGCTTAACATTAATTATAACTGCTTTACTCAAACCGAATAGACACGTCTTTTCACACAGTCCGCTTCACCAAAATAGCTCTAACTAATTATCCTGGATGAATCAAGTCATGCACTTTTAACCATAGGTTTTTAGTTCACTAAAAATCAATAATCCAAAGGTGAAAGTATTGAGGATGAGTGCAACTTCCATGCCAAAACAATCTCTGTCAGCTCTTTCCATGATCTCTGTCCTGTTCTGTCATTCACTGGCTATACCTCTTCAACTGGTTGTATCTTCTTCATACTTGTAGATCTAATCATGCTCTCTTAGACTTAGCATGTAAAAATACTCATAATCTTATCTTCAAAGGTGCATATAATTTGGATAATATATGAACACACGCTAATAAAAACTATAACAGTTTGTTCCTTGCTCTATCCTATTTTCTATACTTCGCCAATTTTTGATCTTCTGATAATGTGTGCTGACTCCAAAACTTCATATGACTTTGTTGCCATAATGAAAACACTAAATAGAGTCATATACTTCAGTATAGTCAACTTTCCAACAGTTAATAGGTATAATATTGGCTTCTAGACATAGAATCAAATGTCTCAAGGTCATTAGAGACTCTGAATTACTAGTGTCTTAGATTAAATCTAAGTATAATTCAAAGAATCATAGGTTGAAACAATACAGAAATGTTGTATGGGAGGAACTTGAAAATTTTGATGCATTTGGTATTGACTGGATGAACAAAAGCCAAAATATAATAGCAGACTTGCTTGCAAGTATAGCCATGAGGCTAGATGATATTACAATATTGGGATCTCTAAAATAAAGGTTCAATCTAGGCCTTCAATACGTGATAATGTGGACAATTGGAAAGTATTTGATGATGATGTGGACATCCTGAGATTCCTACACTATGAAGCAAAATTTTTAGACAAATAAATTGATTTCAGTGGATATATAGAGACCTTGGATGGAAAAGATACTATCTTAGGCAAGGAAGTGTTAAATCTGAAATCAAATAAAGTACCAAACGGGCTAGTTGTGCTAGAAAGAGATTTTGATAATAAGGATAAACCATTTTTTTGTAAAAAATTTAAATGGACCTGAGGATTTAGAAGAGGTAAATGTAGGAACAAGTGAGGTTCCTATAACTTATTTGAAATAAAAGAAGGTCTTTGCATGGACATGTGATGATCTTAAGGCATATAATGAGGATTTGTTTTAGGATGAGATTCCTCTGAAAGAAGATGCCAACCCTTTAAGACAAAATAAAAGAGCCATAAATCCCACACCGAGGCCCAAAATGGAACAAGAGTTAATGAAGTTGAAGGATGCAGGGATCATCAAACCTATCAGACATTCTTCTTGGGTCTCCAACTTAGTTCTTGTTAGGAAGAAGAATGGAGATATCAGACTGTGTGTGGATTTTAGGAATCTAAATGTATCATCCCTCAAAGCTAATTATGCTCTCCCAAATATGGAAAACATGTTGCATAGGGTTAGTTGTTGTGAGTTGATGTCCATGATGGATGGATTCTTAGGGTATAACTAGGTAATGGTTAAAGAGTCACAATAGTTCAAGTATGCATTCACTACACCTTGGGGGACATATGTATATGTCAGGGTGCCTTTTGGCCTAATAAATGTTGGGGCCACATTTTAGAGAGCTATGGATGTTTCTTTCTCATATTTTTGTCTAAATTTCTGGAAGTCTATCAAGATGACCTCACTGCATATTATAAAAGAGAGGAACAACATTGTTAAGATTTTTGAAAGATCTCTTGAATTTGGGATTTCTTTGAATCCTAGGAAATGCACTTTTGGAGTGATAGAAGGTAAGTTATTGTGGCATATTGTTTCAAAGGAAGGGGTTAGAATTGACCTAGATAGGGTAGCTACTATAGATAAGGTTCCACTTCCAAAAAATGTGAAGGGTATACACTCTTTCTTTGGATAGGTAAACATTTTGAGAAGATTTGTTACAAACTTTGCTGAAAAAGTAGACATATTTCCAAAATTCTTAAGAAAGATGCAAAGATGGAAGGGAATAGAGAGAGAACTCAGGATTTCCAAGATATTAAGAAAGCTATTAAAGATGACCCTATATTAAGAACTCTTGATTATTCAAAGGCCATGAATATATTTTCTTTTGCATCATGTCATACTATTGCTGTTGTTTTGCTGCAGAAAAATGAAGAGGAATTTGAATAGCCTATTTCCTTTTTAGAAAATCATTGCAGGCTGTAGAAATTCATTATGATATCACTGAGAAGAAAGCCTATGCACTGGTGAAAGTTGTTAAAGATTTTGGGTGTTAACTGATATGTACAATAGTAGTAGCTTATGTTCCCTCAACAATAGTAAAGGACACCTTCACTCAACAAGAGGTGTCAGGAAAAATATTCAGATGGATCAACAAGATCCAGGAGTTTAACATTGAAATCCAAATCAAAAAGTTGGTAAGAGGCCTAGGATTAGCTAAGTTGATGGCTAAAAAAAAACTAGATGCCAACCATGTAAATTCCTTGGAGGAATAAAAAAGGCCTTTTATATGCAACCTGGACCTCTATGATTAGTATAAGAATATTATTTATTATTTATAGAGAATGAACTACCCACTAGGGGTGGATGAAAACAAGAAAAGAACCTTGAAGTTACAAGCTATCCATTTTCCCTTATCAAAGATGAGCTATGGTAGAGAAATCCAGAAGGGATTTTACTAAAGTGTGTTGATGAGGAACAATCAAACATGATTCTACAATAAATTCATAATGAGGCATGTGGTGGCCACTACATGGCCAAGACCACTGCACATAAGATTCTAAGAGCAGGATTTTGGTGGCCAACTATCTTCAAAGATGCTAATCAATTGGTCAAGAAATGTGATTCTTGCCAGTGTTTTTCTAGTAAGTTAAAATTCTCTAGAAATGTGCCTCTAACACCAGTGGAAGTTCAGGCCCATTTTCAACAGTGGGGTATTGATTTTATTGGGGAAATAGCCACCAAATCCATTGGAGGGCATTCATGGATAATTGTAGAAATAGACTACTTTACTAAGTGGGTTGAAGCAATTCCCACTAAAAGGGAAACTAGTAAAGTAGTAATAGACTTCTTGTTGAAATACATTATTACTAGGTTTGGGTGTCCATAAAAGATTTTATCAGACAATGCAATGTGTTTTTAAGTTTGAGGAATATGCAAATTTTTGTACTGAATATGGTATTGAGACATCTTATTCTACACCCTACTACCCACAAGGAAATGGTCAAGTAGAATCTATAAATAAAATTCTGCTTAAGATCATTAAAAGAGTCTTGGATACAAATAAGAAGGCATGGGACTCAAAGCTAACAATGGGTGTCTGGGAAGATGGAGTGACATCTAAAAAAGACATAGGATGTGCACCTTTTGATTTAGTATATGGGATTTTGGAAAGATTGCCTCAAGATTCCCTTAGAATAACTTAATGCAGATGTACAAGTTTGTCCAATTATATGATAATGATATAGACAATGATATTTAGTTGAGAATTGATGACTTGGTTGAATTGGATGAAACCAAGAGGGAAGCTTTTATGAAAAATGTTAAGCTTTAATTGCAAGATAAAAACTTGTATGATAAAAGGGTAGCATTAAGGAAATTTTGTGTGGGAGATTATGTGTTAATCTAGAACACCAGATTGGAAGATAAAGTTAAACATGGAAATTTTGACCCGATTTGGCTAGGACCATATGTTTTCCATGAAAGGTATGGGAAAAATTCTTATTTATTGAGAGATATTACTAAAAATATTTTAGAATTTCCAGTTCATGGACAGTTCTTGAAGTTATACTTCACATGAAGTCTAATAATTGATGAACAGTAGGTTGTGTATATAATGTGTTTCTACAATTAGTTTTTTTTGTTACTCAAGTAGTTCCTATTTATGTTGTGTGAGTAGGTTAGTTTATTTCAGTTAGTTGGTCTGCTTCCCTGAGATTCTGAATTGTTGTAATGCTTGTAGGAGGTATTCATCCCTAGAAAGAGCCACTATTAGGTCTGTGCAAAAAAAAAATTAAACCCTTTGGATTCATATGTTTAAAATTTTTAGTCTAGGTTCTATGTGGCTCAAAACCCTTGTTTTGGTCTTCAATTTTTGAGAGTTATTGGTTTAAAACCCTAAGTTTCTAGGTTGGGTTCTATTTTTAAGTTACTTTATCCAGTCACTTAAAGTCTTTTGAAGCTCATGTGTCATTTTTACATTGGATGGGGCCATGTATTTTATCCTAAGCCTTTTACTCTATTCATCATGTGTCGTGCTACTATGTTTTAATCTAATGGATGGCGTAAAGGATTATAAAAAGATGCACTTGATCTATCCTTTAATAGATTAAGTTTGAGTTCCATGTGTCTCTTGTGAGCCTGAGATTTGTTAAAAGATTGTGGATAAAGTATAATCATATTCTTTTTAATCTAACAATCCACGTAATGGCTTAATCTCGAGATAAAAGTCATCTAACTTTCAAGCCATTAACTTGTGCTGACGCGTGTCCTGTAGGTGATGTGGGACCTGTTTGCATAAATTTGAATGAAGATTAAACTGTTGATCAATCCAATAGTTGACATAATGACTTATAGTAAAGATGCGTAATATCTAAAGTATAAGTGACTAAGCCATTAGGACGTGTGTCCCTATGGGTCCGGTTGAAGTCATAAAGAAGGATTTAAAAGGAAAACAAGTTAAGTTTGATCTGACGGTTGACTTAAATACTTGATGATAAAATTATTGAGATCTAGTGTATAAGCCATCAAGTCTGAGTGACACGTGGTAGTCGGCAGGCCCAGCATAGTAGTAAAGAAAAGTTAAAGATGATACAGTTTAAAGAAGATCTAATGGATCCCTTGAAGACTTAAAGAAAAGATGGGGTTGATCTAACATATAATCCATTAAGTTTGGATGACACCTGTCCTCCCCATTAAAGTTATACCTACACTCAGTAAAGTGTTAGGTAAAATAACCTGGGGTCAAGTTAAAGAATATCTGACAGTTCACTGAAAGGCTTATAGCGGAGATGCATGATATCTAACGTATAAGACATTAATTCTTTCTGACTCTTGTCCAAAGTGAATAGTGGTTTTCATGAATTGCTAGCAACTGCACAATAGATGAGATGTTGTTAAGATCTATAGTGATGATTTAAAGATTTTCTATATGTTAAAATGGTTGCAGTGAACTATTGGGCCATGAAAGTTCAAACATAGTGAATTTATGACAGAATGTGTGGCCACTTTAGATGAAATTACATGCAAGGAATTGACAAGATTGTGAATATAATTCACCACTTGAGTTTTCAAATGCCATAACTATTGAAGTGATTGCAGCAGAGCTAAGGTTGCAGTATTGTCACTCTATGTTACGATTTTTCAGAATGGGTAAGTTATTCTGTGACTGTATTTCTAGGAATCGTAAGTCATAATTACAGTAGGGTTTTGAGTTCTGAGAAGCAAGTAGATTTTGTGTAAAATCATGTATTATTAATTGAGAAACCCTAGTTCAAAAATGGCTCCTAGAAGAGATTTCACTGGTAAAATAGATTACAAGGATAGGAACATATGTGATGATCTTTACAATAGTTAAATGAATCCATAAATGATGCCACTAAACTCAAACAATTAGTGCCTAGAAATCCTTGTTTGAAAGTTGGCGAGGGTTTGTACGACAGGGGCAGATGGGCTAGAGATGCCAAAACTAGCATAAGTGGTCTAAGTTTGTTTAGAATTGCCTTCAGCTAGAGGAATGCTTTTTCCCCAGACAGTAACATATGGCAGTTTGATGTGGGAAAGTTGATAGTCCATGGGGTGTTCATGGAAATAGATTTATTGATGATAATTGCAAAAAACTATGACAGTGTCTCTAGGGTTCTGAGAGATATAAATGGAAATATCCTAATCAGCATTAAAGCTGAGGAGTTAAGGGAGGTGTTTGATTTAAATGATCTCACTCTTCAAATGGAAAATATTGATATTAATTATTTAAAGGAAGTGTATAAATCCCAACGAAGTTACCTCAAAATCGGGCCTCTTCTAGAGTATTTTAACAAAATAGGAGTTTTGATTGTGGTACATCCAAACACACTAGAACCTTTCAAATTGAACTATTTCAATTCAAAAGCTAGAGGAATATATAGTTTCCTATGTCACATTTTTGGAGAAGATGAAGAAACAGTGATGCATATCTGTTACATGTTCATGATGGTCCAAATTCTACATCCACATTTGGCTGTTGTTTTTTTTATTTTGCTACTCATGTTATTGAATTGATTCACCAAGGTTTAATAGGCATAAAAGAGGAAAAAATAGTTAGACCATTTGGATGGTACTCCATATTGATGCACATAATCCTTTACAAAAATGTTGATTATTTTGAGAAAGAAATGGATCTTATGAGATTTCAAGATGATGAAGAGATTCTTTTTCAATTATGGAGTACAAATTTTTCTTGGGATAGGAAAGAGGCCAATTTTATCACTTTTGATAGGTGTTTTTCCTCTAGGATCAGAGCACTATTATACTTAGACAACCCAAGAATTTACAAAGATCTGTTAAATATTTTGAGACCAAAGGAATATGTTAAAAGTTTTTAGATTGTTCACAACTGGGGTGACATCATTTTATATCATGTTTCAATAGTCATTAGGGTTTAAGGTTTTAGAGGAACTCTAAATGTCCTCCCATATAGAGTTCCACTTAAGATAGGCCTTGCAAAAATACTCACACAAATGGATGGGCTACAAGAGGAAGCATTGACTGGAAAAATGAAAGGTAACATCTTTCCTACCATTACAATTGCACACTAGTTCATTATCACCAAAGCTGGACACAATTTCATAAGTACTTAGAACCTTATCAGATGGCAACATCAGTGGTGAGATGTGTTGATAATGAAGGATTCATTAGTGAGATGTTTAGAAAGAAAAAAAATGTTTAACTTTAGAGCAATAGTTTAATTTTCCTGAGGACATAATTAGAAATGAGTATGACATGCAAGGGAAAGAGATAAAAAAAAAAAAAGTGGTTAGTATACAAGAAAACATTAGATTTTGTTCATCACTTTGATAAAGGATATGATCCCTTGAAAGAATTCATGCCCTGGGAAAAGAATGTAGAATCTTTAATGAACATGTTTGAAGATATCATGCAAATCCTAAATTAGAAGAAGACAAAGGTTATAGAAACAGAACTAGAAAAGGGTAGAGCTATTCTGAGTAGAACTGCACAAGGAAGGATGGCTCCACCAGGGAGGTATATCTTGCAGTAGAAAAAGGGGTATAGTATAGTATTTCCAAGGACAAAGGAAGTTTCTATTTAGAAATGAAAGAGAACCATAGATTCAAATGTACAATCATTTACATCTACTAAAAGGCAAAGGATAGATGAAGAGGGAACAAGAAGATATCTAATCCCCTTCCCAATATCCCCTACACATGGATGAATAAGCGATTGCAGAATAGTTTTTGCAGATGAGAAATATAGGGCATATCTTTGTAACATCTTAGCAAATGCAGGAAGGGATGCCAGAGGCTCCCAAACATGTAGAGATGGATTTGACAGTGGCTAAATTTTCTGGTAAGGAGTTAGATCCCATCATTAAGAAAGCTAGTGATGAATTTTTGTCAGATGATAAGTTTGTTAAATCAAGATAAATTGTTCAATTTCTCTCGAGAGTCCACATTAATGAATTTAATGAAAAATGTCAGCAAAGACAAAAGGATCAACTTGACAAGGATAAAGATGAGATTGAAGCCAAGGTAAATCAGGAAATGATGGCCAAATTTGATAAAGTTTATCCTGAAGAAGGATGAGCATTGATCAGGAAAGAAGGAGTCCTTATTCATCCAGAATGGGAATAGTTGATGCCATAGTACTTGATGTTGTCAGAAAAGAACTCAAGCCTATGCATACTAATCAAGTAGAAGCTCAGCAAGCATCTAAAGGTGTTAAATGTAGTGAAGACCGTGCAACATTTGTAATGTGGTCACTGAAGAGGAAAGAAAATAAGAAAACTGATGGAGACACTCAACTTGAACAGGCAGGCAGTTTTCTTGTAAGAAGGATTGCAGAGACTAGAGGGGTAGAGGCAGCAAGCATACCATTAGACTCTACAAATTTTAGTATGAAAGTGGAAAAAAAGAAAGAAGAATATATTAAAAGCCTAAGAAAAACATTTGAGATAGTTCTGAAGGCATATAATGATGAAAGGATAAAATACATAGAAAATGATAAGAAAATTTCTATACTAGAAGGAAAAAAAGTAGCTCAATTTTATCCTCAAAGGATGATAGCACAAGATCCACATCAGCCTACTACATCTAGTCCAATTGCAACTTATCCTCCTTCTCCTATGCCATCAATTCCTTCTACACAAGAAGAATGAGAGAGAGAGAGAGAGAGAGAGAGAGAGAGAGAGAGAGAGAGAGAGAGAGAGATTACTGAATGGACCAAGTTAGAAGAATCAAGAAAGAAATGGGATGAAAATTGCACAACATTTAGAGAAGAAAAGGTATGGATACAGAAAAGGTATGCAGATAAGGTACATGCCACACTTATGCAATGTACTCAATATTTGAGTCATATTGCCATCTACTTGTAGGGAAAGAAAATTATTAGCATAATAGATGATTTCAATGTAGACAAGGATAAGTGGGACCCAATTATGGATAGGTGGAAAGGAAAAAGGGCAGAATTGATATTTTTCTATTCCATCTCCAAAGAGGAAAATAATGTGGAAATTGTGTTAATTTGCACTTATAAATGTTTTAAATTGCTAGTGGAATTTTACATAAAGAGGAGCATCATCTTAAAAAAGGTAGATACTTTGAGGAAGGAATATTCAAAAGATCGTTATGAGATGTTCCCAAATATTTCAATAAAAATGGTGAGATAAATAAGGAAGCCTTATGGATAAGACAAATGAATGAGGAGCTGGAAACAAGGACCAATAGTGTCATCACTTTGGGAATCACACTTTTATTTGTCCAAACTATTGAAATTCTTATCAAGGCCAAGTCATTTTTTGAATTCTGGAAGGAGGAAGTTGAGAAAGCAAAGGTCAATTGGATGAATTGAACAAAAAAAGGATGAGGGTATCAATTTCCCTTTGGCCAAGTGATGAGGTGTTGAACTCTTGGAAGGACAAATACAACACAGCTAACCAAGGAGAAGATGATGTGGTATAGAAACAAGTGGCAATGCTTCCCAACATTTTCAACAAGACAAGAAAATACAAAGGACCATACTGTAGAAGACCAAGGAAAAAACTCCATGTGGCAACTTCCAAAAAAATTAAAAGAGGTTGCAGAAACTAGGTGGTTAGAAGATATAATACTTAGGAAAATCTTATAATAAAGTGGTTATCATTTCACTTGTTATTTTGTCTTTTGTATGAGTCATGTATTTTTTCCTCATTCCAATTGATACGTAGCTTGTGGAAATCCTTCTCTATAAAAGGATTCCAAAGATCATTGGAAGGGGTTGGAAAATCATACATTGTAAGGATTTTGTAAAGTTTTCAGTCAGGGAAATATAGCAGAAATTGTGCTAGACTAGTTTCAAGATTAGAAATAAAGTTGAAGGTCTGTAGCATTTTATTCAAGTGGTTATCTTTGACTCATTTTGTAAGAAGAGGTGTGATTCTCTATACTTAATACAAAGATCATGTTTCCAATCTCTCATGTGGTGTTCATATGATAAGTTATGAATTTTTCAATTCATTAGTATAGATCCCATTTGTGTGTATGTAGCTATTTTAGATTTTTGATCAAGGATCAAATTAAATGATGCTCTAATTAGTTCATAGATTCATCTAAGTATAAAATAGGATTTCATAAGTAGTATGGGTGGTGGATAATTGTGTTTATGGACTAGAATATTTGATAGTAATTAACGTCTGCATACAGTATCTGTTTTGAGAGTTTAACCCAATGAAGAAGGCACTGATCATAAGCTAGTAGTTCTCATATTATTGCATTTATAGTATAAATTTTGGTCATATTTCTACAAAGACAAACATAAAATCTGATAAGTCTTGTATCTTTATAAGTTTGTTATGCTCGATTTATCTCATGCTACATTTCAAGGTTGATGTTCAATGGATTATTAGCCACTTATCTAGTATCTCCCAGATATGTTGAGCCTATGTGAGATTCCTGCTAGATTGATATCTTAAGGAATATTTGAAAATGTTAAACGGTGTCCCCCCTTGGTTAGGCATAACCTAAAGTGTAGAAATATGGTAGGAATGCTTGTGAGTTGGTCCTTTTCATTATATTGATAAATAGTTGGATTTGGCTTCTCTGTAAGATCATGTCATAAAGTGAAAAGGTTGTTGTATAATCATTACAACATAAAAAGAACCAACAATTAGGATAACTAGGAATACCAAGAAAAGAGAAATTTTTGTACCTTTCTGCATGAACCAGTCTTCTTTGGAATGGATCATCATTCTGGAAGGTAGATGCTTTGGAATTTTATGTTGAAGTAATCTCAACACTAGCTGGTGGTGGAAAACTTGTTTTTTGCTTCATAGAATTTCCTGGATTCCCACCAAGTGCTAAGGAAGTGGCAAAGCATGAGAAGGACCAAAATATTGCTTGAGAAACTCAATATTCTTCTTCATTTCTAAAGAAGTAGCCTCCAATTCTACTTTCTCAAGATTTTTATTTATGATCTCTTTCTCCATTTTAGCATTCTCAAGATCAATATCCAATTTGGACATCAGATCCACTAGAACCTTGTGACTCACAGGCTCATTTATTTGAATTCTTGTTTCTTTCTACTTTCCTTTATCCTTAGGTTTTAGAGTATTAAAAATTGTCAGATAATAGGTTCCTCTTCAACCATCTTACATTCTTCAACATAATTTATTGCCTCCAATTTAAAAAATTTCCTTTTCAATTGTTCAACTCTAATCTAATCTTGTTTTATCTTATTCTCATTATCTTTCTTCCTTTGTTGCCTAATAGCAATCCGGTCCTAGATTCTTGTCTCCAATTTAGCAACTTCTTCAGAGATAATTTTAGAATCTGGGAGAGTGGTGTTAGATTCTAAAACTTCTTCATGTAATTTATTTCTTTTATGATTAATGACATGAGGCCTATCTAAGGATAAAGAGCTTGGAACACAAGGAGTATTCATATCCTCTTCACCTCTAATTTTTCTTATGGACCTCCTATCATGTTCTTGAGGTTCATTATGGATTACTTTCTCAGTATTTCACAATCCCTCCTCTCCTCTCTCATCAGGAGAAAAGTAATCTTCATATACACCCAATCCTAAGTCTATAGCATCTTCATATTATCATGCATTTCCTTCATGGATATGTTGGATTGGATCTTCTACCTAGTGTTCTTTTTTCTCAAAGTTTAAGGAATACTTTTTTCATTCCTTTCTTTCCTTGGCTGACCAGCTCTAGAGGTAGTTAGAAGCCCATCTTCCATTTTATTTTTTAGGATGATTTTTCACCCAAGATCTGGTATTTCTATTACTCATATTGAGAAAGTGTGTATCAAATAATATGTATTACTGAACACTGCTGCAGGGATTTCTTCAAGTCGTCACCCAAAAAAATTTGGGAAAATAAAACACTAGCTTATATGAATACTACAATAAGTAAATTCATGAGACAAAGAATAACAAAAAGGGACTAAGCAAGAGTAACTCTATGCTTTAAAAGGTCAACTTACTGGCTTATACAAATAAGTAGGCCAGGAGTCCAGCTCAACTTGAAAAACCTGTGTTATTTATTTATTTATGACAATATACTACAACTCCCCAGTAGAGTCACCATTTTTTTGGTGTTTTAAAATGTTTTACTCTTTATAAGCTACCAATATACCTTCAGATGGTTTTTAAGAATGGCTAGTTCCAAATATGGGAAAATCTAAGGTAACTGGACTAACTATAGGGACAAGATTACCCTTTGCACTTTTGGTTTCGTAAGACCAAGGTGGGTACACCTAATCTAGGTCAATATACAACACTTTACAACTCTCTCTAGATTTTAAACAGTAGAAACTGGTAAGAAAGTACTAAATATAACCACTCATTCATTGAATCTCAATTACCATGAAGAAAATACAACACTCAACCAAAAAAATCAAAAGGATTATAAAATGGTTTTGATTTAAACTTTTCAGAATATAGCCAAACCCAATCAAACATATATCACTATAGAAGGCACTAGTTCTTGATTAGTGCTTTATCCATTGGGCAATATCTCTGATACATATGTATAACATAGAAACCAACTATTAGCAAAGATTTAAAGCCATAAATAAAACTAACCCATACCAAACACTTCTTATAAAATCCTTGCTCAATCCAAATGAACCCATGTCTTACCTAGAGGAATGTTTAATGTTATCCTCGATTAAAACTAAGAAATAACAACATACACATAGATAAACTCTATGCAATGAATCAAAAAATTCACAACTCAAGAAATAGAAACAAAGGAGAGACTTGAATCTGGAATATTTATACTAAGTATGAAAAATCATGTTCCTATATCAATTTGATTCAAAACATAGACTACTTCAATAAATTCAAAAGACCTGAAACTTTCTATTCTATATTGACACGGTCTAGATACAAATCTGCTATATTCTTGACTGGAAACAAGTATGCAACTCAATGCTTTTTTATACTTCCCAATTTTCCAGCCCTTTCTAAATGATCTTAGAAATCCTTTTATATAAAAAAGGATTGAAAAAAGCATCAGATCATTTATGTCAAGAGCCAACAACCAAATTACTACAAGACATTAAAAGCAGTAACTCATTACAACCACTAAACTACTTTGCCTTCACCAAGTAGAAACCTTTTCTTCACTCCTTCTTGTGTATAATCTGATTTGTAGCTATCAATCACCTCGGGATGTTGGAGAATATATCCCAGAATAATGGAATGTTATTGTTTGTTTCAATTCATCCAAGGTATGTCTATCCTCATATGAAATCTAATTTTCCAACCACGAAGACTCAGGAACAAACCCAACATTAAGGATGAAGAGGCAGAGATCCAACTAAGGGTTACAAAATATTTGCAAATCTAATCAAAAACCCTAAACCATCACTTCTCAATATAAATTCATTTTGAGCCATCAAATTTCCACCTTACGACATCCCACAACTACATAAATACAACCGAAAAGTTCATATTCATCTATCTACCCTCCTGCAGCATGAAACACAAAGCCACCGCTTCAAAACCCTCTAGAAAATATTTAAATATTTAAATATTTTTTATGACAGCCAGCCCTAGTGCATAAATCACCATCAACGACCCAAATCAAATTTATACTTATCTTTAAAACACAATCGTTGAACATCTTGTAAAACACCTACGAGGCCAAGAAAATAAAACACATCAATGAATCCTTGGACATCCACGTGGAACTACATTATTTACCCTAGAAATTCTTAATATTTCTTGACCAGTGTTGACCAACCTAGATAGGTGTCACTCAGGTGCGATCCCATGAAAACTATCCATTATACAACTCATGATCAAGGCATCATGCCTACCATCGGATTGAATCAAATCAGCCATACCTTTATTGTTCTTTGAAAACTTAGACCCACAATCTGATTTGGATGCATGTCAAATGGGCATGATTCTATGAAGAATATCCAATGAGAAACTCCTGATCAATGCATCACACCTACCGTCAAATTGAATTTGATTTGATCTGGATTTATCTTTACTGTAGCTCTAATGAGGTCCAATCATATGACATGCATCATATAGGTGGGAACCCGTGATGAATAACCAACAAGCATCTCTACATCAAGGCATCATGCCATCCATTAGAATTTATCAGATCTTCATGACATTTTCGCCAATGGACACCTATCATCATGGCGTGATCCTGGGATAGATAAAATATACGCATCTTTAAATCAAGGCATCACACCTACCATCAGATTGAATTAGATCTATTCAACACTTTACTTACCTTATCCTAGCCACTTTCTACATGTTGCAAAGGCATGTTTCCATGAATAATATCTTTCCTACAACTTTTGATCCCAGAATTACGCCAATCGTTCGATTAAAACTGATCAAACTGAACCTTATCCTAGCCGCTAGCTTTGAAAATTATAACCCCACAATCTAAAAATGGATACATGGTGCCTAGGCATGATTCCTTGAAGAATAAACTGGCTGCATCTTATGATCAAGGCATTACACCCAGCGTTAGATCAAAAGGAACTTGCACAACATTTGGTAAAGCATAAATCCCCATGGAAAACCTTAGACTTAGGTAAAATTAAAACATACCCTACTAGGGCTTTAGGATAAAACTAAAATGCAGGCCCTGTGCATGATAAGTTAAGGCACGTGGCCTAATAAAACTTAAGTGGCTCCCAAAAAAGGTAACATCATTTTATAAAAAGAAATAAGGAAAACCTAGGATTTTTGACCAAAAGGAACCAAGGGCTTGGAACCAATGAGAAATAGGGTTTAAGAACCAGGCTTAAACATTACATAATTATGAGCAGGACTCAGAACCATGGAAATATTTTTTGTAGTCCTAACATGTCGATTCGGTCTATTACCTAAAAACATTAGAAAGACCAGGTACACCAATAACAAATTTTTGTTTGAAAAAAAAAAGTGTCTATATACAAGAATGAAATGTAATCAACTGTTAGAATAATAAAAATTGAAATCAAAGCATATAATAGCTCGAAGATCAAAATCATAGAGAGAAAACTAGAAATTAGTAGCAGAAAAGTGCGTAGCATCATATCTGTAAGTGTGGTATTTTGTTTATCTGTCCGCGATGTTTGTTTAGTTATTCTATGGTGGTGTATTATCAAAAGTATGGTGATAGGGATGCATGAGTGCATCTTCTTATACTTGTATGTGCATTGGTGGAACCTATATCTGTGTAAAAAAGACTTGTTTCTATACTAAAATAGAGAAATTGTAAATAAAAAGTTAGCATTTCACATCGAGTTCACCATTTTGTAATTGGGTAATGGAGATCAATAGAAACCTACAATAATACAAGAAATATGAACCACACAGAGATAGTTAATGCAATTACTATTCCTAATAATCAAGAAAGGATGCAAGATAGACAATAAGCACAATCATTCAAACATAATGAAATCAATTCAATAAAAATAAACATGAAAACCATATGAAATCCTTCCTTCTAGTTCTCCTTCTCATGGAATGTGGGCTCTCAGAATTCATCTCAAGATCCTTCCAGCATAAGAATTCAAAGTGTGTGTGGTTACCAAAACTAGAGATTTAGCCCTCTATTTATAATAACTCTAGGGGTTTCAATCAAGAATGCATGATTGATAGGATAATTCACTGTGAATGAGGATTCAAAATCATAGTGAGTGTGAGGTCAACTCAATTGATTTCTTTGTTTAATAGGATTTATTGATCTATCAGCAAATAGATTGGAGAGATCACTTAAATTGACTGAAGAGATAACAGAATGCATGGATGAGTTAACTGATTGCATGGATTAGAAGAATAAATTGATTGCAGACATAACAAATTTATGAGAGAGGAAATGACAATGTGGATTGAATAGTTAGGAGAGAGAATTGTGAAGTAAACTAAAATTTAGTATGGGTTAGCTTTGGAAGAATAAATCATTATTAAATAAATAAAAGAATTTATTTACTTTCACATGTGACAATTATAAATGAATAAATAATATTTATTTATGAGAGAAGAATAATTAGTTCAATTAAAGAAATATAATTTGTTTAATTGTGAGAGGGATTTATATTTAATTATTCCATAAATGCAATAATAAGAAATAGGGAATATTAATTAAACGTGATTATTTAATTAATTATAATAAGATAGGGTATATTCAAACAACATCAAATATTTAATTATATTATAGATGAATAATTAATGAAATAGTCGACTTGACGTTCAATAATTAAGGTAATTAATTAAAATCACTTAATTGTGGAATTAAAGAGAAATGATGATTTTGATCTTCGAATATGGTAGAAACACACAATTTCTTTAAATAATAAAGATTATTAAATAAATTAAAGAGGAAAGTTATTAAAGTCCTTATTAGTAATTTTTCTTGCAATCTCCTTTCCTAGGTGAGATTCTGAGACCAGGTTGTGAGATTACAAACCTAGGAAACAAACTCAACATCCTCAATAGAAAGGAGACAAGAGAAAGCCAAAATTGACAAGGGTCAAAGACTTTCTACACTTTGAATTCCACATCACTCAAATGGGTATACCTAATCAACACACACATAAATCCTTGTGACAAACAATAGCTTGCATATATATAATTGTGGAATATCTTTCAAACCTTTAGGTAACATGTGATGACATATAACTGATTGGATGTTTGAATATGTTAAGTTGATTAACGAAATGCAAAAGGATAATGCAAGACATTAAATCAGTTAATGGATTGTATTGTCATTGATGTCAACTTAATATAATCTAATTGGTTATAATCAAAGTGTCAAAGACTTCAGAGAATCAAAGAGATAAAGATTATGCCTTAAATAATGCATAAAAGACAAGAATTCACAATGTGACTTAAAACACCAATGGTCCGTGGAACCTGACGGATAGAGATCACCAAATGTCAAGTCGCAGTGATGCCCAAGCAAGAACACCGACGAGCATTACAAATGAGCAGAATCACAAGCATAACCGATGAATAGGAACATAGTGAAAATCAACGGAGAAGCCCAAGGAGAACTGGAGTGTTGACCAAAGCTATCAAAGAGTTAGAACACCAAAAATAACTGAAGTTTAGAAAAGACAAAATATCTAGGTGGCAGAACTAAATATAGACTTAACTGGTAGTTATCATTGTTTTCATCGACAAGATAAGCCAGAGATAAGTAAAGGATTTAAAGTTGTTTTGTCCAGTTGGCAAGAAGATCTCAGTGAGATAAAACAAGAGTTTTTCTTTAAATCTAACTGGCTAAGATTGTGGATCATGCCAAGATCAAGAAAATCAAGAACCTAAAAATGGTGATATCATGTCTATTTAAGAGGAAAAATTGATTCATTACAGATCAAGGGGAGTGAATGAAAAAGAGGATGCTAAAGAGAAACTGATGAAGAGCAACTTCATACAGTCCTGATCAATCAAGCTGAGGAAAGAGCTAAAGTTTTCTATGGACATCGAGCAACAGAGAACAACATCATAGAGAAGAATCAAAGTGGAGCAAAGTTATTAACAGAGATATGTTGATCAGAATAGTTTTATGAGATTACAATAGATCTGAAAATCTACAAGTATAAGTTGTATATGTGAATAGATCATACTATTTCAGTTTAACCATTGATTCAGAAAGTCTCTTAATCGAGCGTGATTTAAAGATACTTTCTATATTGAGATACATCCCAAGGAGAATAAAAAAGTTTGATCATGAAGGTAGAATAAAATGCCAGATACCATTTCAAAAAAACTAAAAGAGTTTGGACAAGGAAGGTAGCATAGAGATGCCCAATATCAAGTGACAGACTAAACTTTTAAATCCTCTAACAATGTCACACCTAACAGTGTGTTTGTAACCTTTAACAGGGTTGGATCTTCACCAAGCTCACTTCAGAAGAGTGAACATTTTGGGTTACCGGTCCCAAGTGGTTTTTCCCTTAACAAGGTTTCCACATTAAAATCCATGTGTTAATGTGTTTATGAGTCATTACATTAGTATTTTTCATTACACATAGCTTAACTAGATTGATCGATATACTCTAGATAATTTACTGTCTTTCGGTAAATTAGCAGACTGCTATTCAGTAAACATACAGTAAGAGGTTTAACAAAGGATTCAGAGTAGTAGTAATTTGATAAACATATTTGGAGGCATTCATCTTATAAGACTGAAAATAACTAGATGCTTAATATTGTGGTACTAAGTTTTTGGGTTGATTATTGAAATATTTTTGAGGCCACTGATTCACCCCCCTCTCAATTATTACTAACAATTGCTATCAGAGTTTGTGTGCTTAGAAAGGGAGTTTAATAGCTCAAGAAAAAGATCACAAGATGAACAGACGAGATGTGCCCAAGTTGAATAAAGAAAACTTTGCATCATGGCAAAGAAGAATAAGAATCCACCTATCAGGTAGCGGAAATGATATTGTTCAATACTTAGATACTGAATATGTGTTTCCTACAGGACCTCACACTCTTGAGAAATTAAGAGTTAAGCATGAGAATAACTGCATGATGATAGAACTTGCATCATCACTCTCTGATGTTGAGTTTGAAGATGTCAAAACCTGTACCTCTACTAAGAAAATGTGGGACAAGTTGAAGCTGGTACTTGGAGGAGATGCTAATGTACTAAGAGCCAAGGAGAAAGCCTAAGAGGGAGGTTTGATGACCTAAGGATGAAAGAAGGAGAAAATATCACTCAGTATAGTAGCAGAATCAAAGAGGTAGTCAATTCTATCTTAGGAGTTGGAGGTGTACTTAAAGAGGAGACAGTGGTAAGTAAAATCTTAAGAACCTTACTGCTTGTATATTCTATTAGAGTTTCTACTATTCAAGAAATGAGAGCAGTTGCAAACAACACAGTTACTCTAGATAGTCTGATTGGAAGACTAATTTCATTTGAGATGAACAACTTTGATAATAGTGTCTTACAATCTATAGAATCTTCATTCAAATCTTCTTTAAAGATAAGTAATTCAAGTCATAGACATGCTATTAGAAATGATAGTGAAAGTGATAATGAGGATCAAGGACTTTATGAGATTGAAGAACTAATGGAAAGAATATTGTAGAGAGGAAAAGGTAAATACAAAGGTAAATTACCACTTGTATGTTTCAATTGTAAAGAGGTTGGACACTTTGATGTAAGATATCCAAACAGAAGAAAAGATGATAGAAGTAATGACAGATCATATCAGAAGAATTTTAATAGAGGTGATAACAGAGATTATTGAAGAAATTGACAATATGAAAAGAGAGATACATGAGACTACAAGTACAAAGGGAAGAAATCTTGTTACCTAGATGAGAACGAAGCTTATGACACTGACACCGAATTAGAAGAAGACATCGAGATGGTATTTCTAGTCATGAAGGATGATTCATATGAAGAGGAAGAAAGGTATGTAGAAACTGCACCCATATCTAAAGTTAGTAAAAATGATGTCTAGATCATAGATAGTGGCTTCACTCACCATATGACCGGTGATAAGCCAAATTTTGAAACTTTTGAATACTATAATGATGGTTCAGTAAGAATGGGAAATGATACACCTTGTCCAATCAAAGGTAAAGGAACCATCATGTTGAATAACCTGATTAAATGTGAAAATTCTTACTGGGTAAAAGGACTAAAAAATTTAGGTCATAGAGTAGCATTTGAAAATAAGAAGGCAAAGATCTTCAATGAATCAGGAAGGTTGATTGGTACTGGTGAGCAGACAAAAGGTAACCTTTTCTATCTACATGACATTAAAACCACTTGTTTTATGGCTAGAAATGAAGACATATGGTTGTGGCACAAAATATTGTGTCATGTAAACTTTGAAAACGGGATGAAGATAAGAAAGAAAAGGAATGTTAGAGGCTTACCGAGCATGACTAAGCCTGAGCATATCATGTGCAAAAATTGTCAAAATGTAAGATGACAAAGTCTAGTTTCAAGAGTAAAACCCATTCATCTAATGCAATTCTATAATTAGTCCATACAGATCTATGCGGACCCATGAGGACAAAGAGATACTATGGAGATAGGTATTTTATTCTCTTTCTTGATGATTATTCTAGAATGATGACAGTAATGTTTTTAAAAGATAAATCAGAAGAATTCAATATATTTAAATGGTACAAGGCTATGGTAGAAAAACAAAGTGAAAATAAATTTAAATGCTTAAGGTCAGATAGAGGAGAGGAATTACTTCAGATGAATTCACTAACTATTTCAATGAGCATGTAATTAAAAGATAGGTTTCTGCACCGAGAACACCACAACAAATTGGAATTACTGAGAGGAGAAACATATCAATTATTGACTATGCAAGAACATTGATGATTGAGAAAAGCATCACTCAAAATTTTTGGAGGGAAGCCTTTAGTACTACTGTCTACACATTAAACATATTACAATTGAATAAGGACACAAAGAAGACACCCTATGAGCTTTAGCTTTGTTATGGTTACACACCCAATGTAAGTTACTTCAAAATCTTTGGTAGTCAATGTTAGATTTTGAAGAATGATAGAAATGGAAAAATTGAATGCAAAAGTGAAGAAGGTATCTTCCTAGGGTATTCAACCAAAAGCAAGGCTTATAAATGTATTAACAAGTCATCTAACAAAATCATTGAAAGTGCAAATGTGAAAATAGATGAATTTTCAGAAAAGAATGATAAGGAAAGCAAAAAGGAACCAGAGCACTACAATAGGTTTGTTTGTACAAAACCTAACACTCTACCTAAGCAATAGTGTCTCTCGCCTAAGCAATAGAATATTGCACCTAAGCATCAGGCTGCAATTACCAAAAATTAGGAAAATCCTCAAGATGATGTTCCAAGCGATGGAGATCAGAATGAAGTTCAAGAAGATGATCAGAATGATGAACATAGAGCTGAACCAAAACTTTCCAATTATGTCAAAATACATCACCCAAAGAATCAAATCATAGGAGATAAGAAGGCTAGAACATGAACAAGAAGTAAGTCACTGAACACTAGATGTTTACTTTGTGATTTTGAGCCTAAATCTGTTAATAATGCACTTGAAAATGAATAATAGATCAGTGCTATATATTAATAAATAGAATAGATTGAGAAGAATAGTACATGGACACTATTACCAAGACTAGATGACAAGAATGTCATCGGTACCAAATGGATATTTAGAAACAAGTTGAATGAGAATGGAGAAGTCACTATAAATAAAGCAAGGTTAGTATGCAAGGGATATGCACAAGAAGAAGGTATTGATTATGGTGAAACCTTTGCACCCATTGCTAGACTAGAAGGAGTTATAATATTAATTTCTTATGTTGCATTTAAAGGATTCAAGTTATACCAGATGGATGTCAAATTTGCATTCCCAAATGGAATACTAGAAGAAGAGGTATACATTGAACAACCAGAAGGTTTTGTTGATCCAGAAAAAATAAACATGGTATGTAGACTACACAAAGCCTTGTATGGATTAAAACAAGCACCTAGAGCCTAGTATGAAAGACTTCACTCCTATCTCATTAGCATAAAGTTTGTTAGAACAAGTGAAAAAATAAATTTGTACATAAAAGAAGATAGTGATGGTAATATCTTGATTGCTGAAATTTTTGTTGATGATATAATTTTTGGGGGAAATGAATTGTTATGCAAATCCTTTGCTAATGAAATGAGCAAGGAATTTGAAATTTCTATGTTTAGGGAGATCAAATTATTTCTTGGTCTACAAATTCTTCAACAAGATGCAGGCATTTATATCACTCAGTCCAAATACATCAAAGAAGTGCTAAAGATATTCAAAATGGAAGATTCCAAACCAGTTGGAAAACCTATGGCTACCATATGTAAGCTGACAAAACAAGACAAATTCAATGAGGTAAACCAAACATTGTATAGATCTTTGAGTGGAAAACTAATGTATGTTGTTCATACTAGACCAGATATAGTTGTAGACACCTAAAAATGGTTCGAGCCTATTGATCTACATGTTTTAACATTTTTAGCATTACAATCAAAAATTTGTTTTGTGACCTAATTATTCCTCTTTGTTGTGCATATGATCTTTATTATATGATGACATTGTGTCTTTCATCGATGATTGAATATTGCAAAATTGTTCAATTGTTTACTAACAATTCTACTCTCTTTATCAAATCGATCATTTTCCAAATCATTTTTGATCAACCCTAAACCGATCCCATTTGATCCTATTCAATCCTATTTGATCCTAAACCGATCCTATTTGATCCTAAACCATTCCAAACCTTCCTAAATAAATTCAAACCTATCCTATTCCATTCCTAAACACTTACAAAATTGTCTGAACCCATTCTTACCATTCTGGGGCATTGTCCAAGATCACCGATGCCTAATTAACCCAATTTCCAAACCGATCAAAACCTTATTCCAAATTTGATCAATCTTGTCATCAGTCTAGGAGAATTTTCCAATATCATAGATGCTTTGTATCCTTCCATTCAACCATTTGATAACATTGTCAAAGATCACCGGTGTTATCACTGTCAATTTATCAATATCAATTCAATAGTGTTGTTCATTATTGTCAGTACTATTTCAAATTATCATTTTGGGAACATTGTCAAAGATCATCGATGTTTCCCCATTTCAATTTCAATCTTACGATGCCATCAAATTTCACTGGCACTTTTCAAACATTTCCAAATATCATTATCCG
Source organism: Thuja plicata (assembly GCA_018584345.1). NCBI lineage: Eukaryota > Viridiplantae > Streptophyta > Pinopsida > Cupressales > Cupressaceae > Thuja > Thuja plicata. Next base: position 4,095,549 of record MU226838.1, on the reverse strand, counting down.
GGCGCATTGTTAAAGATCATCGATGCCTTGTGATTTTCCTAAACTATTCCAGAACCCTCAAAATTAACTCTAATCCTTATCCACATTATCAAAATCCTTTCAATTTGACATCAACACCTTTAATTTGACCTATATTCCACTAATTTCCCCTTTTGGATGAATAACCCATAATTTAACCTAGGTCCTAATATAATAAATAAATAAACTTTAGTTATTCCCCTTTCCCTAAGTCTCCAATAACTAATTAATTTTTATTAATTAATTAGGTAATTTCAATTTATGAGATTTCCATAATTTCATAAATTTAATTATTGATTTTGAGGAATATTGAGGATATTGAATTATAAATTTGATTGATGATTCCTAATCCTACCTAAATATCATATCCCTTAATTGAGGATTCTCATCCCTATTAAGGTGCTTCACAAATATTTTCAATATCTGCTCATTTGATCTCCCCCATATCGTGCTTCCTAGCATCTCACCAACTAAATCTCTTCATTATTCATGGATTCTTGCAATCCTCACCTAATTGATCCTCATTTCCTATAAATTGAGAGCTATTCTTCTCATTCAAGGTTAACCACAAGATTTTGAGAACTTCAAGAATTGTTAGAAATCTTCTAGTATTCTCATTAACAAAACTTGGCTTTTGTGAAATTGTGTGTGTGCAAAGAGAAATATCAATCTCATTATGGAGAAGAAAGAAGGACATGGGAGCTTCCTTTGAAGGGGATTTTTAAGTGTTTTTTCTTATGTTTATGAATTCCTCTTGCAAATAGCTTTCATGATAGATTAGTTAGGGTAGCATGTTGTTTAGGGTTTGTGGTTACCTAAATATGCTATTTTGCCCTTTTTTCAGTCTTAATCTAGACAAAAATCCTTTGGGAAGTGATTACTCTTGGGAATTGAAGCATGGAGTGCCTGAGAAGTGAGTGCACATGCAAGGAGGAGCCCGTGCCTCCAAGCTTCTAGGTTTTCCACTATTAGTAAGCATGGCTGAACTTCAGTTCAAGTGGGGATTAAATAGATCTTTTCCTTTCTATCCTTAGGAAGTGGTGTGTTTTGTTCAATTTTACAACAACCATTCTCTATGATGTGTCTTGTGTGAGTGTTCAAACTTTAATAAAAATGACAACACCTTAAAAACACTCTCCTTTAAGAAAACTTTTTCCAAATCAATCTTTCAAAACAATCAAATGGTCACAACAAACCTTGTCTTTGAGTAAACATATGGAACCTTAAACTTTTCACTTGGAACCTCTTGGCATGCTTGATAGCCTTCATATTGCATACTCATGACCTAAATATCATTGCATTTTCATATCAAAAATCCCTTGCATTATAGACCTCATTATAGTCCCCTTTACATAAGCCTTAATCATGGCCCTATTTCATAAATAGCTCATTTTAGATCCTCCTTAAAAATTTTGCAAAAAATCCTAGAAAAGTATCCAAATCATGGAACCTTTCTTTATGATGTTGAAAATAGTATCTTGACTTGATCCCCCTTTTTGCCAAATTTCAAATGCCCCTTATCAATTGGTCTTATTCCACCTTTGTCATGATGGATTTGACCTAAGCCTTTATATCAAGTCAATATCCTTATTCAACCTCGTAAGGTTATGCTCTTAGATTTGTCTCCTTTTCAAAGGTTTCTTGTCAAAGTCCAAAATCCCAAAAAAACATAGTTGTATAAACCTTAGATTGCATTTTGCATAAACTCCTTGCATTTCCTAAATCGCATTTCCAAATTTGCATTTCAAATATTGCATTTCCAAAAATTCCAAAAACAATCTTACATTAGCATATAGTAATCATGCCAATTTTCATAAGATCTCAAGCATCCAAAGAGAAAAAACATCCTCATCTACCTATGTTTACATCACAACCAGAATCACAAATGCCTTTTGATCCAAGACAAGGTGTTGCATATCATAATCAAACTGACCTAATCAACATGCAACCATTCGAAGAAGCACATCAAACATTTCAAGACCCAAGACATGTCACATTTCTTCATGGACCTATCGCTACATAGAAGAGCCCTAGTCCAATTCCAAGCAATGATCTATGCAACATGGCATGTCCTTCTAATACTTCACCAAGATTTGGCACTATTCAGTGGGGGCCTCCCCTAGCCTTTGAACTAGTTTTTGTACCTATGCCGCCTGGCCAAGGTAGTGTTCCCCCTACACCTAAGGAGGAATACAAATAAACTTGTCAAATCAATCAAGTCTCACCCAACTATTTGCAAAAACAACCTATGGAAAACATAGATTTTGGATCTTATCAACCTCCTCCACCACCACTAGATTATCAAGATCCTAGAAATGCCTCAAGTACCTCTTTGGATTCTAGCGACTCTCATGAAAATTTTTCTTCCTTCAAATATTTACCTAAAGAGGAGATTGACGAAGCCGTTAAGAACAAAAAAAATCAGCAGACATTAACATACCTTATGACTCAAGATCCAAGATGATATATCAAAGTGATATGAAAGACCAATCCACAATTATTATTGGAATATAAAAATCCCCCTCCATCTACTTTGGAAGAGAACCAAGCCTTAGTGGTGTGGGATAGAGAAAAACAAGAACAACCTTTTGATGAGTCAACTATGGTGGCAACACAAAAATGACAACAAAATGACTTAACTATCGATATTCCTCCGAAGGAACAATATATACCATTGGATAATACTTTATTTGAAGAGGTAGAAATCCCTCCTCTAGAGATGGTGGATGCTACAAAAATACCTAAGAAAGGTCCTAAAAGAACATGGAGGATTGATTTAAAGAATCACTTTCCAAAAGGGTCAAATGAAACATTCGCATTTCCTTGGGGAATGCCCGATGTACCCCCTTTTGAAGAAACACAACCAAGTGGTCCTCCTTTGGTAGCACATACAACATTTCTAGGAATCACTTCAAATGCAACAATGTCCAAAGGAACATTTGATGAAGCACCAAGGGTACCCACATTTGATGTACCTAATGTGACTACTAAAACTATACTGAATCAACTGCAATATCAAAAGAAAAAGATCCTTGTGGATATCACACCAATTCCACCTAAGGTGACTCAACAAGAACAAGCACATGTCATAGACAAAGTGCAAAAATCCCAAGAAGCTCAACAAATACCACTTGTGGATGTAGTGCAACCACAATTTACAACACAAGTTAACATGATGTCTCAGGTACCACCACCAAAATGTAAGACTATAAATCTTGATGTGGATTTCAACAAGATTATAGCATGCAACAACCAACAATGCAGATGGGTCAAGAATCCCATCCTACCCAACAACATGTGCAAGGTCCAAAGGTGCAACAAGTGCACCTGAAACAACAAGAACATACCCAACAATATGTACAACAACAACAACGCACTCTACAAGAACAATATGTACATCAATAGCAACATGCTTTACAACAATAGTATGTACAGCAATAGCAACATGCTCTACAACAACAGTATGCTCAACAGCAAAAACAACAACATGTTCAACAACTACAACAACAACATGTTCAACAACCATATGTTCAGCAGCGACAACCATATGTCGCACAACCACAAAATGTGTCACAACAACTGCATACGGTGCAAACTCAACAACATCAGTATGCGTTAAGATATCAACAATAGGTTTCTCAACCTTAGTATGTTGCACAAGGACAACAATATAATCTTCCACCACTAAATTAGCAACATGTGAAAGAGCCTCAACAACATGCTAGACAACATGTGGCATCAATCCATGATATCTCATCTGAATCATCAGAATCAGATCGGGCCTCATAATACAGTTGACGTTCAATGGCTTCTAGGAGGACACATCATTCTGATACACGTAAAAAAGCTATGAAGTATTCAAAGAACAAAGAAATGCTTCAACAAATCCAATGCTTGCAGAAGCAACTAAATGATCTACAATTCAAGGACACAAAGATGCTCTATACAAAATGGGACCTATGTCCCAATCCGTTTGATCCAAGCATTTATATGCCTCCTTTTCTAAATAATTTTGAGGCACCCAAATTTTATAAATACAAAGGAAAAGGCAATATGATCGATCATATTTGGGAATTTTATACATCTTGCATCGAGGTTAACAACAATGACACATACCTTATGAGACTTTTCCCTCAAATCCTTTAGGGTCAAGCAATGGAGTGGTACTCTAAACTACCTGGCAATATCAGATCTTGAAAAGAATTAGCTGAAAAATTCATGTCTCATTTTGCATTCAACATATCAAGTAAGGTTATGCTGATTGATTTATGCACAACCAAACAAAAGTTTGGATAATCCTTTATAACCTTCCTATTATGATGGAGGAATTTGGTAAGTCAATTCCCTTTTGATGTACCAGAAGAAAAACAAATATGATTGTTTATCCAAAACTGGTACCTGAGATGATGTATGAGCTTAAAATCAAATGTCCAAGCACCATACAAAAGCTCATAAAAAAATATATTGATATTGAAGATTCTCTAGTTGAGAAAGGAGTATTAAAAATCAATAAGGACAATCAAAACGCGAGCACTTCAAGTGACAAGCCAAAATTTTGGTCTCGGAATAAAAATGTCACAAATGATGGTGTTGCTGATGCAGGGATAGTTAACACAACACAACAAAAAGTGAGCCTCAAAAGCCCCACTTCTACAAATACACAAACAATGACTTAGGCACTACCTCTAGGGCCAGCTCCAACACAACCTCAAGCACAAACAAATGATAACATGCAACAAAATCGGCAGCATCAACCGCTGAGAAACAAAGATGGACCACAAAGAAAATTTACGCCATTGGGTGAACCACTCCATTCTGTGTTGCAATAGTTACTGAAAAAAATTACATTCAATTACCCAAGATCCACGATCCTCCAGCAGTTAAACCACCTTGGTGGGATGACAAAAAATATTGTGATTATCATTAGACAAAGGGACACAGAACCAATTCTTGCTACCAATTAAAACATAAGGTCCAAGACCTCATCGATCAAGGTGTGATTGAAGTTGAACCCATGGCGGGATCTTCCAATACTGACCATACTATTTCCACAAACCCCTTGGTCAATCATGAAAAGAGAAATGCCTCTACATCAAATTCAAATTCCAAGAAAAATGTCAATTATACTCAGACCGGCCATGACTATACCATCAATTGTTTCTCTGAGGCCAATTCATTTGTGTCGACTTTGACCTTCCAAGATAGTAACCCCTAATGCACAGTCGCCACTCATCATACCAAGATTACTATGTCTGGTGCACCATTTAAACCCAAGGCACCTTCAGATTACAAGCTTGTTGACCAGTTGGGTAAGACCCATGCCTTGATATCAATCCTTGATTTGCTGTGCACATCCCCCTGGTACAAGGAATTCCTTGAAAAAGCTTTGAAAGAGTCCACTATTCTAACCGACACTGACACTAACCAGTTTTAGGCCATGATGGGGCACTTCTTTGCATCCCATTATGTCACATTTTCCAAAGATGATGTTCCACATGACTAGCTTGGCCATAATAACCCTCTAAATCTAGAATTCTTTGTCTATAATGCCAAAGTCCAGCGAGTCATGATAGACGGTGGAGAAGGACTTAACATCTACACTTTGAAGGTCATTCTTGATCTTGGTTACAATGAGAGTGACATTGATCCTTCCAGGAGAATCACAATAAAGGCCTATGATGACATTGAATATCCCTCCAAGGGAGTCATCATCCTGCCCATCAGAATTGGCTCGGTTACTGAAAACACATTGTTGCGTCTTGGATCTAGACTTGCACTATAGCATGATCTTAGGATGCCCATGGATCCATTCCATGAAGGTAGTTCCCTCTACATACCATCAATGTCTGAAGTTCTTTCACAATGGAGCTAAGATCACCATCCCAGGTGATCCTAATCCTTTCCAATTTTGTGCTAATCTGAGAGAAGGGCCTGCACAACAGGTGCCTACCAATAGCGAAGCCACTCTGTCCAATTCCTCCAAATATGTTGATGCATCCACCCTTGAAAAAATAGTCAAAGGAAAGATGCAGATTGAAGATTAGGGTTGTGAAGAGTATACCATGGCACAAGCCTTTCATATTGGGAAGCTCCCTCTTTCCCCAAAGACCTATGGAAAACCAAATTTGTTTCAAGAACAACCACGCAAGACTACCATGAAGGTTATGCCCTCACCTACATTCACTCTATCGGGAGGTCTACACAAATAACATGTCTATGAAAATGCATCCAAATGGATTTTCCAAGACCAAAAGAAACAAGAAAAGGAGCCCACTGAGATACCTGTTGAAAGATACTGGCCCGGGTTCACAGTCATGCAGAAAAAAGGATATGATGGTCATAGTGGTCTTAGAGTACACAAGAAAGGGATTGTTGAGCCCCTTGCTACAAAGGGCCATCCTTCCATCTGGGAATTGGATTCAAACCATTACGAATTGGCTCTTAGAATGCCAAAATGGCCTCATGTGAAAATGTGGAGGTTTCAAATGATGAAAAGGCATCTGAGGTTCCCCATTCTGAGTATACTACCAATTCAAATGAGTGGGAATGGATGTCCTATTCCTCCACTTCTTATGATCTTGACCATTTCTTCCCTGACCCTATAGACCTACCAATCATAGACAAACATGTTAACACAATTCCCCCTCCTCCACCAACCAATCCTAATCCCTGGGCTAGAATTTTATGGGATCCCAGTCTTGAACCATCAGTGCATGAAGTCTCTGACTCTGAAGAAATTGATATTCACATCTTTTCCATTACCTCTAGTCCTAAAAACATCTGTGCTACTAAAAATGACATCCCCCTATTATACCATGAACTTATTGATTGGGACAAGCAAGGATCACCGAGCTTGGATTGCTTTGAAAATGATGAAGCAATAGCAGAATTCTTTGAGCTTTGAGAGGGCATGCCATCTGGAGACCACAAAGTAGGATTCTCCATTGATCTTGTTGCTACTACATATTTTGGGGAGTCAACTTTGTCTTCCAGTTGCAAAATTGAAAATGATAAAATAAAAAAATAAAAAAATAAAAAGAATAGGTCCTCTAGTGAAAATTGAAAGGTGCCAGTTGACCATGAAAAAGTAAGAAAAAAGGACATATCTAAGGGTGAAAACCTCTCTAAGGTGCTTGAGGATGGAAGACTGGACATACCCCCTCCAAAGGAGAAGTTGGAATTACTCATTGAAATCACTGAGGAAATTAATTTGGGAACACCAAACAATCCCAAGATCGTACACTTTACAGCATCACTCTCACTAGAAGAGAAGGATGAATTTGTCAGATTTTTCCTTGAGTACCAAATCAATTTTGCCTAGACCTATGATGACATGCCTAGGCTAGATCCTGAGTTAGTTCTTCACCACCTCCCTCTAAAGCCAGGTGTGAAGCCAGTCAAATAGAAGCTGAGAAAAATGCATCCCCAAATAGCTCTACTGGTAAAAGAAAAATTGAAGAAGCTATTAGATGCTAGATTTATCAGACCTATAGATTACACAGACTGGATATCCAATCTAGATCTTGTTAGCAAACACACTGGGGGCATACAAATATGCACTAATTTCTGTGCTCTGAATAAGGAATGCAATAAAGATGATTTTCCTCTTCCCAACATCGACATCATTATCAACATGACTGCAGGCTACGAGATGTTGTCACTGATGGATGGCTTCTTTGGTTACAACCAAATTTGGATTGCTCCCGAAGATCAGCCCAACACAGCTCTCACCTGTCCTTGGGGAACCTATTGTTGGAATGTCATGCCCTTTGGCCTCAAGAATGCTGGAGAAACTTATCAATGAGAAATGACCACAATCTTCCATGACTTCATGCACATCTTGATGGAAGATTATTTTCATGACCTCCTCTGCAAATCAACAACCAGAAAAGATCATTTGACTATTCTAGCCAAAAACTTTGAAAGAATGGAAGGGTATAAGATTCGCTTAAATCCTAAAAAGTTTATTTTTGGACTTGTTTCTGGAAAAATCCTAGGCTATATCATCTCTCAATGAGGTATTGAAGTGGATCTGGAAAAGGTGCAAGCCATTTTAGAAATTCCTCCACCAAACAATCTAAGGAAGTTGAGAAGTCTACAAGGGAAACTATAGTCTATCCATTGATTTATTGCACAACTCGTAGATAAATGCCAGTCATTTCAAAATCTGCTACATAAAGGTGTGACTTTCTATTGGAATGAAAAATGTGAGCACTCATTTCAACAACTGAGGGTTTATCTATTGCATCCACCAATCTTGATGCCTCCCATTCTAGGAAAGCCATTCCTCTTGTACATCTCTACTACAGAAACTACGTTGGGTTCTCTTCTTTCACAACATGATGAACAAGGCAGAGAGATTTATTTATTACATTAGAAAAGTTCTGGTTGGATATGAATTAAACTACTCACTCATTGAATGAGCTTGTCTTGCTATGGTTTTTACAACATAGAAGTTAAGACATTATATGCTACACTAGAAAACCATTCTCATGTCTCAGATTGATCCATTGAAGTATCTTTTGGGAAAAGAATCTCTTGTGGGTCGCCTATCCAAATGGGTCATGCTCCTAAGTGATTTTGACTTAGAGTATGTAGACCAAAAATCAATAAAGGACCAAGTGATAGCAGATCATCTTGCTGAGGCACCAATTCTTGATGATCATCTGTTACATTCAAAATTTCTAGATGAGTCCATTTTTGCTTTCACTGAATCCAATGAATAGCAACTCTATTTTTATTTCTCACATACTAGGCATGGATCGGGAGTAGGCATCATGTTTTTCACCCCACAAGGCGATATCATACCCAAATCTTACTGAATCGCCATTGCATGCACCAACAACATAGCTAAATATGAAGCGCTGGTCACTGGACTCAAAATTTCTATTCAATGGAAAATCTAGCACGTCAAGGTGTATGGTGATTCTCAGTTAGTCATCCGATAGGTCACTGATGACTATGAAACTAAGGATGAAAAGCTAGTACCTTACAAAAAGTTGGCAGACTTTCTCAAGGAGCAATTTGTCACAATCATTTTTTGCTAACTTCTAAGGATACATAACAAATAGGCAGATGCTATGGACACTATTACATCTATGATCGACATGCTGAATAATGAAGAGAGATGCAAATTTCTTATTGAGAAGCTATTGCTTCTGACATTTAACATTCTGCAATCTGAGCTCGTGTGTGACATTGTTGGTCCTGATTCCCCTTGGTATCAAGATGTTTACAATTACCTACACACTTGGATATTACCCCCTGCCCTATCCCAAAATAAATTTCATGCTCTTATCCGTTAGGCCTCTTGTTATGTCATTATCGGTGATACCCTTTATAGGAGAGCCTATGACCAAACCCTCCTCAGATGCCTCGATTGGTGAGAGGCTGACACTACTTTACATGAGGTCCACAATGGTATTTGTGGTGGAAATTTCAATGGTTTAAGTCTTTCCAAGAAGCTGGTTTGAGTAGGATATTATTGGCCTACCATGGAACAAGATGCTCACAAATTTTCCAAGAAATGTTACAAGTGCCAGATTCATGGCAATTTGATTCACGCTCTGACACAAGACCTACAACCAGTGGTTTCTCCATGACCCTTTTCACAATGGGCATTTGAACTTTTAGGGAAGATTACACCCCTATCTTCTGATGGCCACAAATACGTCATAATGGCCACTGAGTACTTTACCAAATGGGTAGAAGCTATTCCTATGACATACATCAACGGTAAGCAAATTTCCAGATTCATCCTAAATTATATCATTTTCCACTATGGAGTTCCTTTGGCCATCATTACCAACCATGGAAACCCATTCCAAAATAAAGATGTTATCAAGCTTTGTGATAAATTCAAAATCCACCATGGATTTTCTAGCATTTATTATCCACAGGGCAACGGCCAAGTAGAGGCATCTAACAAAACAATCATTAAGATCCTACAAAAGACTATCAATGATGCTGGCCACAATTGGAACCTACAACTCAATCTAGCTTTATGGGCCTACAAAATCAACATTCGCACCCCCACTGGTGCTACTCCATACTCTCTAGTCTATGGCATTGAGGCCATATTATCCCTCGAGGTGGAAATTCCCTCACTGAGAGTATCCTTACAAGGTATTGTTGATAATGAGTAGTACAGAGTTTCCAAATTGGATGAGCTTGAAATGCTCGATGAGTGAAGACAAAAAAAAATTGGTACACTTGCAAGCCTATCAAAACTACCTCAAGTGGAGTTATAACAAGAAATTCCAAACTCACCATTTTGAGATCAGAGACTTAATTCTAAAGATGAATTACAAAACCCAGCCACACAGAGAAAAGGCTAGAAAGTTTGAACCAAATTGGGATGGACCTTATATAGTCACAACATCATATGGGTCTAGAGTGTATTAGCTTGCAAAAATAGAGGAATAACCATTACTAGAGGCATTGAACAGCATGCACCTTTGTAACTATTATGCATGATCCTGAAAAAAGTACAAAAAAAAATTACAAAAATTTCTGAAAAAAGTACAAAAAAAATAGCAAAAATTTCTTTGAAAAATAGCAAAAAAAGGTTGCCTTTATGAAAACCTGGTAAACATGCATCTTGGCACGCAAAAATATAAATCAAGAGAAAAATCCTGTCCACAAGTGAAAACCTGGAAAACAGGCACTTTGGGCAAGTACCATGGTGAAAACTTGGCAAACAAGTGCCACGTGTAGTAAGTTGTTGCTCCACTATTTGTCATGGTTCCACTTGGTATCCTGATGTCCTTTCCTGATCACATCTTTCAATTTTCATCAACCCTAGTGCCCCTTTATGGCTTGTAACTAGTTGATCTTATTTGTCTTACCATTGGTATACCTAGTCTATCTGTCCTTTTGGCCTCTGTACATAGCCTCTTTGTTGTCTAGGGGTAGATTCTTGGCACTGAGCATCTTTGAGTTTGAATTCAAACTGGGGGCAAGACCTTGAATGTGTTTTATCTATGAGATTCCTCGATTATCAAATTGGAGATAACACATTGTAAATATCTTATTGACCTGAAAAAATCCTAAAAATCCAAATAAGTAAAAATTTCAAAAAAATCACATAATGTCCTGAAAAAATTACTACAAATCAAATAATGTCTTGAAAAAATTACTAAAAATCAAATACGATCTTGAAAAAAGACCAAAAAGATTCAAATATCTCAAAAATCCTAAAAATTACAAAAATCTCTTCAAAAAAACTGTAATAAATTTGTACATACTTGTCCTCTTTTTGTGAATCGATCATCATGTTTGCAGACATTCATGGCATACTCATCATTTTGTGCTTAACGAATCTGATCTAACTCATTGTGATTCAACATTCAATCTAGTTGGACTGTTCAAAATTTCAACCTTTGCTATCAACCAATCTATCCAAGCTACCAATCATTTATCATGTCAATCAATTTGCACTCTAAGCTATCAATCAAAGAACATTCAAGGCAAGTAACAAAACATCAAAATGGTTGTTGGCTCACATTGTTTCAGTGAGTGTTTTTAATTTTATGTTTTTATCATGTTCCTATGCTACTCAATGATATTATCTGATCTTATGAGAGTAGTCAGGATGGTTCAAGACCAGTTATTTTTGTTTTACTTTTTCTACCTATTTGATGATCTCATGAAATAATGGGGCATGTCTGCTACATGTTTTTGGGATGGGGAAGATCATCCTCTGTCTGCATCGTGTTTGTTCACGCAAAAAGGATGACTTTTTTCTCTGGCTTTTGTGCCATGATGCATTGCATCTGCTTTTACAATATCAAAATAAGCTCTTATCGCAAAAATTGCACTTTTGAAAGCCAACATCTTTCTACTAACATTTCTTCATCTAATTCCTACTTTCTACTAACAATTCTTCAGTCATTCCTCACAGTCGCCTTGTTCTTGTACTCTACTATATCCAAAACAAGTGCATCATGCATACATGCATTCATAAACTGTAAAAAACAACAAAAATATGTGCATTTTGCATTCCTTCATTCATATATGGGAAAAGTTTCAAAAATACATTTACATTTTGCATTCATACATTTCAAAAAAGCAAAAGACAAAAACAATTATTGCATCCATAAAATATATTATTGCATAACAAAGGCAATACATTGCAATATACAAGCATTCTCATATAATAGGAAAGTAAAGCATATACATAAGAATCCATCCTGTGCATCATAAAAAAGTTGCATATTATATATATATGTGTCTCAAAAAAGTATCAGAGTACAAAAATCAAGTTTTCTATATACACTAAGGCTCGCAGGCTCGTAATCTATCACATGTTTATCAAAATTGTCCCTCTGCTAGAGAGACCTCCTATCAACCCCCGCTCTCTCTATCCTCCTGATCCCTGTCCTATCTAGAAGATGAGGCTCCCCCTGTCTAATGCCCTCTCTATCCTAATATAGGTGGCCCCCTTGGTCCTAGCACTCCCCCACTACTCTGTGTCCTATGAGAATGTGATCTACTAGATGAAACTCTGTAACTCAATACCCACTGCTCTTGCAGCACCTCTCTCTTGTACATATCCTTCAAATACTATGACTCTGCTCAGGAATCCCGTAGCATATTGGAAACCCTGTGTGCCCTAGAATCACTAATGGTACTGATAAACTATCGTGACTCCTCCTTAGCTCTCTGTGCTCTGGCCATATTTGTATCTTAAGAGGTGAGAAATGTGTCCCTCTCTATTGTCAACCTGTCCATCTCTGTTGTGAGTGATGATCGCTAGGAAATCCATGTTGCTTGATCTATAGTCTGTGATGCACGATCTATAGTCCATGATGCACACTCTATAGCCCATGCATCTCTATTTGTATCTCTCTCTAATGCCAACTAATCTATCTAGATTGTAAGCTCTGTGATGCACTATCTTTGATCCTCAAACCGGTCATCAAGACCCTGTATATCATCCTCATGTGGTGGATCATCCCTATCCTCATCCATATGCATTGGCATATCACCGAGATCCATGTTAGCATCTGAGTCCTCCTCCTTTCTCTCCTCATCATCATCCTCATCATCATCATCTGACTCCTCCTCATCACCCTCCTCATCCTCATCCTCCTCCTCGGTGCTCTCATCTCTGGGCACCCGCACTCTTGGTATGGCCACATCTGGATCTTTCAAAGGAATAGGCTAGTGCTCAGTGAACCATCTATCATACTCCTTTGTAGTCCCTGTGTATGCAACATTTGCACCTGCTCCCCATGGTCTGGGCTATAACTTCTCAAACTCTACATATGCCACCTGAGGCCTGCGTGTTGCACCCCATATCCTGGCCTTGGCCCTTGACCAAGAAAACAACATTGTACATGTTGGTACTCCATGTATCTCTCCAAACTATTGACGAACTCACTCTAGAAGATGAATCTCAATAACTAGGTGACCCATGAAATACCTCCCAATGAGGTATCTCTTGTGTCTATAGTACGGTAGCTGCTCCATATAATCCTCCCATCTGGGGCAATCTCTGTATGGGCGCCAGGTAAAATCTCTGAGCAGATCTATCTCATGATGAAAGTGCAATGTATATCCTAGTGGGCCCTGTGCAAGCACCCCTCGATAGCAATAGACATATGGCATATCTAGAAAAAAATCTCTCTAAGAAATGAGCTGTAACATAGTTATGTGCTCGTAGGCCCACACCTACAGTAATGTGATCCCACTACTAATCGATAGTCCCCCTCTGTATGCCAACTGGTGGAGCTGATAGTAGGTCATCACAAGCATGCATGACCCCCACACGAATACTATCCCCTCTGTGATAATCCACTCAAGGACCCTCCCCCAACCAATAGAGAACCCATGGCCTCATCTATCAGGTACCAACAGACATGTGACAACTCCACAAATAACTGCTATCAATCAATCATGATGCGTAGCAACTGTCTCCCATCACATCTCATAGTCCCGAATATCCAACTCCTCATCGTCATTATCAAAAAACCTATGTAACCATAACCTCCATGTAGTATGGTCATACTTTGCTTGTTCCCCATGAATGGGAATCCTAAGGATGTGCCATACATCCTCCAATGTCACCATAGCCTCCCTTGTCGGCAGGTAGAAGGAACTAGTCTCTGAGTGCCAACACTCAGCCAATGCTATGATCAAACCCCAATTCGCCCTAATCTCAAGCATGTACGTAATGTAATACAATCCTAGTGATTCTAGTATCTATCTCTCATGGCCACTTAGTCGATGACGTATATCCAGACACGTTGGTCTTCTCTCCCGTGTTTATGGAGCTGGCATCTCCTCCTACGATCACCATGAAACTTTGGTCAACTTTCTATACTTTATGTTTCTTTTTTACTAACCTAGGACCTTTTTTTACCTATTTTGACCGTATTTTGACCTTTTCCTAGGGTTTTCACTAGTTTAGGGAAGTTTAGGGTGGTTTTGGAAACCCTAGACCTCATTTTCAAGCCTTTTTGACCACCTGCACAGGTTATCTTACCACTTGCACAGAATACCCTCACACCTGCATTGGCTGCATAGGTGGTCATCCCACCTAGGCTACCTACATAGGTAAGCACATTACCTGTGTAGGTGGGCACGTGACCTGCGTAGGTGGGCATGTGACCTACACAGGTGGGCACGTGACCTGTGTAGGTGGCACGTGTGGGCCCCTACAAGCCTTGTTTGACCCTGTTTTGACCCCTAAAACCACCTAGAAAAGTGTGCAAAGCTAGAAACCACTAGGAGGCTTTGATTTACTCACCTCGGGTCCTGCATCAATCAATCATTGATAGCTATGAACTCGTTCCCCGTGTTGATTCTCCGCTGCCACTCGATCCATCTTCCTTTCTCTAGAGCTCAATTCTTCCAAATGAGAGAGTGAAAATGAGCTCCAAAACCCCTTCCAAGCCCTTTTATAGCCTCTTGGTTGCCTAGATGGATGTGCAACCCCTTGCATGTTTTATTGGTTGCGATGATTTTGGCACTCTGAACCTCATAACTTTTGCATTTGACCTCCAATTTTTTATCTGATCATTGTTGTGGATCTGGCTTGGCGTTGTCGATAAATTGACCTATCATTTACATTTTTCGGACAATTTCTCAAGGGGCACCTATGTATCCCACTATCATTGGGGCATGCTTTAATATTATTTTCTTCAGGATTCTTTGACACAATGCTCATAATCGCATTGTACCAAAGAGGGGCAAAATATAGACACCTAAAAATGGTTAGAGCCTGTTGATCTATGTGTTTTAACATTTTTAGCATTAAAATCAAAATGTTATTTTGTGACCTAATTATTCCTCTATGTTGCGCATATGATCTTTATTGTATGATGACATTGTGTCTTTTGTCAATGATTGAATATTGCAAAATTGTTCAATTTTTTACTAACAATTCTACTCTCTTTATCAAATCGATCATTTTCTAAATCATTTCCGATCAACCCTAAACCAATCCCATTTGATCCTATTCGATCCTAAATAGATCCTATTCAAACCTAAACCATTCCAAACCTTCCTAAATCAATTCAAGCCTATCCTATTCTATTTCTAAGCACTTATAGAATTGCCTGAACCCATTCTGAATGTATTGGAGCATTGTCCAAGATCACCGATGCCTAATTAACCCAATTTCCAAACCAATCAAAACCTTATTCTAAATTTGATCGATCTTGTCATCATTTTAGGAGCATTTTCCAAGATCATTGATGCTTCGTATCCTCTCAACCAACCATTTGATAACATTGTCAAAAATCACCAGTGTTATCACTATCAATTTATCAAAATCAATTCAATAGTGTTGTTTATTATTGTCAATACTATTTTAGATTATCATTTCAGGAACATTATCAAAGATCATTGATGTTTCCCCATTTCAATTTCTATCTTACGACATCATCAAAGTTCACTAGCGCTTTTCAAACACTTCCAAATATCATTATCCAGGCGCATTGTCAAAGATCATCGATGCCTCCTGATTTTCCTAAACTATTCCAGAACCCTCAGATTTAACCCTAATCCTTATCAACATTATCAAAATCCTTTCAATTTGACATCAACACCTTTTATTTGACCTATAATCAACTAATTTCCCCCTTTGGATGAATAATCCATAATTTATCCTAGGTCCTAATTGAATAAATAAATAAACTTTAGTTATTCCCCTTTCCCTAAGTCTCCAATAATTAATTAAATTTTTTTAATTAATTAGCTAATTTCAATTTATGAGATTTCCATAATTTCATAAATCTAATTATTGATTTTGAGGAATATTGAGGATATCGAATTATAAATTTTATTTATGATTCCTGTTAATTTTATATTAGGATATATGACTTTTAATTTTCTTTTCAAAATTCAATATATATATATATAATCTCAATATATATAATATATATTTAATTACAATATATATGAATATATTTATTACTAATATAATAATCAATATATAAATATATTAATATCAATATTATACTAATTGCATGAATGAGACTTGTATTGTTTTCTGTATATACTTGTCTCAAACAACCAATGACTATATATATAATTTGTGAAACATGCCATTATAGAGACATGTCTCTATAATGTCATGTCCATTCATTTATACTTACTACCCGATAACACTAATTGGTGTAAACACTTCACTGTAAGTTGTTTAGCAAATCCGATAACAAGTGCAGATGACATTATACAATAGTTCAAATATAAAATGGTATACTAAACCATTCAAAAACATTCCATGTAGTTGGCCGATACTATAAGGCACCCCACAAAACAAACTGATAACCATGCATTAAGTTCTGATTCAAATCGACACATATTGTAATATATCACCTTATCATTATCGCATACGATCGGTCTCTCAAACACCTGATCGGTATTCTAACGGAATGCATAGTGTGGTCGATACTAATTAGTTTGTATAACTGATACAAGTCGGTTTGTAGTATTATTTATTTCATCAATATAATATATTATACATTGGATATATATATTGATATACATAATAATATCATTTATTATTATATATATTAATATGTATATATAATGTAGAATAATATTATCTCATAATAACCATATATGTATATTGATATGTATATATATATAAGAATATCATTATTATTTATATATATATATATTAATATGCATATGATATAGAATATGATTATCTCATAATAATATTATCAATTTAATGATGTTTATTTAGTTTAATATTAAGATCATTTTATCAGATCGAAGCTATAAACATCAACACTCCCTCTTAGCTAGGGAAGATAAAATACACATCACAATAATTTCAAGTGGATTTCCTCCATCGGCGATTCTATCCATAGCTCTCAGGTGGATTGCCTCTATCGGCGATTCGATCCACAAGCTCTTGTGTGGATTGCCTCAATCGGAGATTCGATCCACAAGCTCTCGTGTGGATTGCCTCCATCGTTGATTCAATCCACAAGTCATGAGCTTCAGGGTGTGGATTTCCTCAATCGGCGATTCAATCCACAATCTCTCATGTGGATTGCCTCAATCGGCGATTCAATCCACAAGTCACGAGATTCAGGGTGTGGATTTCCTCAATCGGCGATTCAATCCACAAGCTCTCATGTGGATTGCCTCTATCGGCGATTCTATCCACAACTCATGAGCTTCAGGGTGTGGATTGCCTCAATCGGCGATTCTATCCACAAGCTCTTGTGTGGATTGCCTCTATCAGTGATTTGATCCACAAACTCACGAGCTTCATTGTGTGGATTGCCTCAATTGGCGATTCTATCCACAAGCTCTTGTGTGGATTGCCTCTATCGGTGATTCGATCCACAAACTCACGAGCTTCAATGTGGATTGCCTCAATCGATGATTCTATCCACACATTCCTATCACAGATAGAAAATCAAGTTATTGTAAGATCGTCACCTTTCAATAACTTTAACATATACAAGTGAAAATCATTTGGAAGTCGTCACTTCCTTATGATTTACACAG
>MU226838.1:4049553-4075687 GCA_018584345.1 Thuja plicata | reverse complement strand
TATATATATATATATATATGCATATGATATAGAATACGATTATCTCATAATAATATTATCAATTTAATGATGTTTATTCAGTTTAATATTAAGATCATTTTATCTGATCGAAGCTATAAACATCAACAATTCCTAATCCTACCTAAATATCATATCCCTTAATTGAGGATTCTCATCCCTATTAAGGTGCTTCACAAATATTTTCAATATATTCTCATTTGATCTCCCCATATCGTGCTTCCTAGAATCTCACCAACCAAATCTCATCATTATTCATGGATTCTTGCAATCCTCACCTAATTGATCCTCATTTCCTATTAATTGAGAGATATTCCTCTCATTCATGGTTAACCACAAGATTTTGAGAACTTCAAGAATTGTTAGAAATCTTCTAGTATTCTCATTAGCAAAACTTGGCTTTTGTGCAATTGTGTGTGTGCAAAAAGCAATATCAATCTCATTATGGAGAAGAAAGAAGGACATGGGAGCTTCCTTTGAAGAGGGTTTTTAAGTGTTTTTTCTTATGTTTATGAATTCCTCTTGCAAATAGCTTTCATGATAGATTAGTTAGGATAGCATGTTGTTTAGTGTTTGTGGTTACCTAAATATGCTATTTTTCCCTTTTTCTAGCCTTACAATAGCACATGAAGTAGGGATAGTTACAAGATTCTTTGCTAATCCCAAAGAATCACATATGACTATTGTCAAAAGAATTCTGAAATATTTGAAGAACACCGAGGACTATGGCTTATGGTACAAAAGAGAAGGAAAATTTGAGCTACAAGTCAATACAGATGAACTGATTGGGCTAGAAACATTGATGACCGAAAGAGCACAACTAGAGGAGCATTCTTCATGGGTGACAGAATTGTCACATGGATCAACAAGAAGAAAGGATGCATCTCTCATTTTACTGTAGAAGCAGAGTATCTGGCCGCTACTGCAAATTGCTCCAATATTGCATGGATCAAACAATTACTGGAAGGTATGAATATGAATATTATTGAATCATTAATTATCTATTGTGATAACACAAGTACAATAAACATTTCTAAGAATCCAGTCATGCATGCTAAGACTAAGCATATTACTATCAAGTATCACTATCTGAGAGAACAAATGCAAGAAAAGGAGGTGCCACTGGAATATGTTCAATCAAAGGAATAGTTTGCTGATATATTCACCAAGCCATTACGGAAAGATACTTTTGAGTATCTAAGACAGAGACTAGGGGTCCAACCCTTGTCTATCGGTCAATAAGATGACTAGGAGGTTGCATCAGCCTACACATAATCTGAAGATCATTCATGTTGATGCAAACACTAAGATGGATAGCAACAGATACATCTATACATAGTAAGGTACAATTCTACACCGAACACCATAGATATTTTATTGCTGATGGAAAGGGAAATTCAAGGAATATATTATGTAAAGGATGGAAGATGATAAAAACAAGGAGAAGTGTTTTTTTTTGGCATTGTTGTCAAAGGGAGAGAATTATCTCATTATCATCAGGGAGAGATTTACATTATCATCGAGGGAGAGATATGATAAAGGGTGAGATTATCTCATTGATCAGAAAAGATTATATTATTATCCATAAAGTGAAGTTCTTGAGAATCAGAAGGAAGAGTTAATCAATATTTTAAGGGAGAGAAATTGATAACATATGAAATATCCATCTAAGGGAGAGAAGTAACACACACACACACACATAGAGAGAGAGAGAGAGAGCATATCAGAACATAGATATGAAATGATACATCTATCCAGTGAAGGGATTGAAGATTGAAGACGACCACTCTGCATGAAACAAATCTAAGCTATTTGAGCTTACCAAGAGCTAGACATTTGTAATAGTTACATTAGGAAATCTTGATGAAACTATATATTTCATATTATATTAGTGATAGTATAGTATGATAATGTGGTGCATTTCCATCAATGCCAAAGGGAGAGATTGATGACATATAACTGATTGAATGTTTGAAGATGTTAAGTTGATTACCAAAATGCAGAAGGATAATGCAAGACATTAAATTAGTTAATGGATTGTATTGTCATTAATTTCAACTTAATATAATCTAATCGGTTATAATCAAAGTGTCAAAGACTTCA
Organism: Thuja plicata; assembly: GCA_018584345.1. NCBI lineage: Eukaryota > Viridiplantae > Streptophyta > Pinopsida > Cupressales > Cupressaceae > Thuja > Thuja plicata. Next base: position 4,073,566 of record MU226838.1, on the reverse strand, counting down.
GAGAATCAAAGAGATAAATATTATGCTTTCAGTAATGCATAAAAGACAAGCATTTACAATGTGACTTCAAACACCGATGATCAGTGGAACCCAATGGATAGAGATCATTGAAATTCAAGTCACAGTGATTCCCAAGAAAGAACACTGATGAGCAGAAGCACAAGCATAACCGATGGCTAGGAACATAATATAAACTGACGAAGAAGCCCGAGGAGAACTAGAGTGTTGACCGAAGCTATCAAAGAGTTAGAACACCAAAAATAACTGAAGTTCAAAAATGAAAAAATACCTAGGTGGTAGAGCTAAATATAGACTTAACTGGTAGTTATCATTTTTTTCATCGAAAAGATAAGCCAAAGATAAGTAAAGGATTTTAATTTGTTTTGTCTAGTTGGCAAGAATATCTCTACGATATAAAACAAGAGGTTTTCTTTAAATCTAATTGGCTAAGATTGTGGATCACACAAAGATCAAGAAAATCAAGAACCTAACAATGGTGATATCATGTCTATTTAAGAGACAAACTTTATTCATTAAGGATCAAGGGGAGTGAATGAAAAAGAGGATGCAAAAGAGAAACTGATGAAAAGCAACTTCATATAGTCATAATCAATCAAGCTAAGGAAAGAGCTAAAGTTTTTTACGGACACCAAACAACATATCACAACATCATAGAGTAGAATCAAAGTGGAGAAAATGTATTAACAGAGATATATTGATCATATTAGTTTTATGAGATTACAATAGATTTGAAAATCTACAAGTATAAGTTGTATATGTGAACAGATCATATTGTTTTAGTTTAACCATTGATTCAGAAAGTCTCTTAACTGAGTGGGACTTAACTGAGTGGGAGTTAAAGATCCTTTTATATTGCGATAGATCTCAAGGAGTATCAAAAATTTTGATCATGAAGATAGCATGAAATTTCAGATACCATTTGACAAACCAGAAGAGTTTGGACAAGGAAGGTAGCATAGAGATTCCCAATATCAAGTTACAGACTAAAATTTTAAATCCTCTAAAAAGGTCACACCTAACAGTGTGTTTGTAACCTTTAACGGGATTGGCTCTTCACCAAACTCACTTCAAAAGAGTGAAAATTATGGGTTATGTGTCCCAAGTGGTTTTTCCCTTAACAGGGTTTCCATGTTAAAAATCCACGTGTCAATGTTTTTTTGAGTCATTACTTTAGTGTTTTGCATTACACATAGCTTAACTGGATTGATCGGTATACTCTAGATAATTTACTATCTTTTGGTGAATTAACAGACTACTATTTAGTAAACATACAGTAAGAGGTTTAACAAAGCCTTCTAACAAGTAGTAGTTTGATAAACATATTTAGAGGCATTCATCTTATAGGACTGAAGATAAATAGAGGCTTAATATTGTGCTACTAAGTTTTTGGGTTGATTATTAGAATATTTTTGAGGCCACTGATTCACCCCCCCCCCCCCCCCCCCCCCCCCCCCCCACTCTCAATTATTACTAAGAACATGTACCTCAATGTTTATCAAATCTTATGCAGTATCCCACTTGCATAGAGTAAGTTTGAAAACTAGAACTATTTTAACTCCTTCTATCAACATGAAAGGGAAAGGATTTTCATTTATTTTTTGGATTAATGGATCTTTGAAATACCCCATATCTCTCATAGACCAGTGCCTTATCCAATGAAAACAAAGTCAAACATAACACTGTAAAATGATATTATGAATAAAGAAGACACAATAGCCTATTATGTCTAATGCCTTACATCAAACATACACCCTCAAGAATGTTCTACTTGTGAATCCATTTGTGTATTCAAATATGTAGCTACATATTCAAAGTATTTAACCCTCCCCTTGGGAGAGACCCTGGAATAGACAATACATTAATCAATATCCACTAAAAGACAAGTTTGACATATCCTTGATACACCAACTCATACACATTTGAAGACAAATCCTAAATCCTAAATCTCTCTTGCAAGCCTCTAATAGACAAGACCAAAACACCCTTGATGCCTTAATCTATGTGATTTAGGAAACATAATGGAGGCAATTTGATAACAGGACAACCATACTAGAATTTCATTCATAAAACTAGCTATTACAATGTATTCTTCTCTGGAAATAGAAAGAGATCAAGAACACCCTATATGTAGAGAAAAGGAAGAAATATTTATAGAAGAACCACACTTGGAACCTTCCCTTCCTTGCAAAGGATTTTGAACCTTAACAACATAGAAAAGAAAGATACTTAAAGAATAAGGAAACCCTAAAAAATGATATCTAATTGACATATGTCCTTCCATATTTGATTTCCATGTATCCTTCTTTCTCCAACCAACTTGATCTTTCTTCAAAATATCCAAAAAATAATTTGATTTGCACCACTTGTCTCTAAAAAAAAGCCAACACTAATGGAAGAAATAACAGGAAGAAGACTAGGGTTACAGAAAATATACAAATCTGGACAAAAAAAACCCAAGTCACCATCACATGACATAAATGAAACCACAGTCAACATAAGACTATCCTCTTGGCACCCTATAGTCTCATAAATTCGGCCCACAAGATAAAATTGATCCATCTACCACTTCTGCAACCTGGAAAGCAATGCCACCTCCTGAAAACCCTGAGAAATCAATTTGAATGTTTGAATATATGATATAAGGGCTACATGTGGTGCAGCATTCCCTATCGACGGTCGAGATTCAAATATTTATACAACTTTAAAACATGATCACTGATCAACTTTTAATATACCCACGAGCCAAGATCTAATTTGGACACACATCACTCTGTGATGATGCCTCTCAAGATATCCATCATTCAAGTTCCTTTTGAAGGAAAATGCTAGCCATTGAATGAAATCAAACCTGCTTTAACTTTATGTTGTTGAAAAATTAGACCCACAACCAAATCTAGATAGGTGGCACCCTGATGTGATGCCTCAATCATTATCCTTCTACCATCTTTTGTTTGAGGCTTTATGCCCATCACACGATCAAGACATATCTAACTTTAGATTAAATTCATTTATCCCATCCACCTTTCCACATGTCCTCCTTTCGTGAACCCACAATGGACAAATTTTGATCACTTTACATCCACGAGATCACACACAACATGTGATAAAAATAGATCTTACAGTCCCTTTACTTCCCTTCATCTTTAATTTTAGAAGGGCAATTGGCATTATGGCATGATGCCTTGATGAATAAACATCAGTCATCTTCCCTTTTAGGCTTTACGTGCATTGTTAGATCTTCCTTGATCTTTCAGAACTTTATCTTAATTGCAGTCACAAGCTGGCCCCGCCAACTGCTATGTTGCACAAAAGCATGAATCCTTGAAGACTAATATTTGTGCATCTTCTCATAAATCCATAACACTCATAGTTTGATAAAGACTGGACTGACCATAAATTATCATCTCTTTTAAACTGGGAACTTTCCATGTTGTTGCCTGTCACAATGCCACAAATTTTTAAACAAACTACATCTGTTGATCACAGGAAGGCACCAACCACTAGATCAAATGAAATCTAATGGATCTCAATCATCACCACTAGATTTTTAATATATTGACCTCATGATGTGAAGATGGATAAGTGTCACATGGGCATGAAGCCTCAATGATTAAATTGAGCACCTCTTGCATTCAATGAAAAGAAATCGGTGTTCGATGAAAAGAAACATGCTCAATGCTTGGGAGAAATAAAGTACCCCGGGGACTTAGGAGCTTAGGAAGAATTAAAATAGGCCCTGCGCATGACTTAGAAAATATTAGAGATGCCCCCGCTTGATGAAAACCTAAACCCATTGGATGACAACTTAAGAGAATATGGGTTTTAAGACTTAAGTGACCCAAAAAGTAACTGGAAATTATAATAGGCATATGGAAGACCTAGGGTTTTACGTTAAATTCATACCAAGGGATAAAAATTTGAAATTAGGGCTTAATGATAAAGCATAAAATTGCACGATTTACACCATTTAAACCAGGAAATTATCATTCCTAACAGTGGCTTTGACTGAGGAAGGTTGAAGGAAAGTTTAATGCTAGATTCCAGATCTCTGAGAAGAGCATACCAAAACTTCACAACCAAAAACCTACAAAAAAAAACACAAAAGTAGAAAAATAGGAATATATTCATATTTACAATGCTTCTCAATAGAGTCATATTATCTTTTCCTTCTTTTCCCTGATTTGAAGAAATAAAAAAAAGCTTGATGGCCCTAAGCCATCATAAAATTTCAAATTCAAATTTCCTTTGTCAAACACAAAACCTTCTGCTCTCTGCACTGGAAACAAGATAAAGATATAGCTATCATCTAAATTATTTGATATTATGATATCTTTCAACAGCCTATAGAACATATCTTCAGTATTTCTGCCTTTATTTAACAATTATAAATCGGGCCTTATTTGATTATATTGATTGTCATGTGACCCATACCAATTAAGGGCACTAATCCAAGACCCTTAGAGCATTTTTTACCTCTGATTGCATTGTCAAATTTATAAAAACAAACATCCTCCAACTGATAAAAATCACAATCATTCTTTCTCTTACAGATGGAGTCATCAAAACTCATTTTGTCACTAGTTTGCATACCTATATCAGCATTCCCTAAAGAAATTTCTTACAAGTTATCAACCTTATGCAAACCATCATCTTGTCTATTAGAGGGAGAGAATATATCCACATACTCATCAGGTATCTGGATACCTTGAGTAACTGAGAGACCATCCTAAAGTGGTTTAACAAATGATTCAGATTTTGAAAAAGATTCATAATCCACATAATTATCCAGATCAATACTCAACATCATGTCATGAGCTTCTTCATCCTTTGAAATTGGAAATGCACTGATGCTCTCATCATATGATATATTATATTCAATTTTATTATACCCTAGCAACATAGAAGTACAAGGGAAACGGAACCATGCATATCAAAATATTGGCCATCTAATATACACTCTTTGTCAAACACAATGTGTGTTGGGTGGAAGAACTTAGAGCTATTCCTCCCTGAACATCTCATATATTCACAAGTGAGGAACTCATAAATTTGTTCACTGTGAAGTGAACCATTGTCACCACTTTCACCCACTTCTAATTTGTAGTCATAAGCATCATTTTCATTTATGCAATCACTATGTTCTTGCTGACTACACATATCGTCTTCCTCATACTGAGAAGGATCATCTTTGTGATTTAAAACTGAAAAATCATTGGATTCATCATCACATACATAACCTAATAAAGGAATGCACGTCCCTTTATCAACACTCTAAGGTTCATTTGAATCAACAAAATAGAAACATATATCTAAAATAATATGATCTTCTTATTCATCAAAGGTATTTTTTGTTACTTGATGGGAGTAATAATCAGTTTCATATGCGAGATCATCCCTTATAGAACCATCAATATTACTTTTATATCCATCACTCTCACCACCCTTATCCTTTACTCCATTCTAAAAAAAAGCAATGCTATCATGACTGCAAGAGACATCATCCCTATTGGACTCATCTTTGTCATTTTGGTTTCTACCATTCTTAGAATCAGTATCACTAGGAACAACCTCATGCATAATCTCAGATTCAATAAATTCACATTTTTTTATCCACTTCCTAGCACACTCAATACCTTTTACCTTCACAGAGGTTGTCCAATCAATTATGTTAGTGAACAAATTTATCTTCTTGAAAATAACTTCACAAATGACCCTTAAATGCCCAAAACAAGAAGACAAACTAAACTAACAATTGATTCACTTGAAAAGGTTATGTGCAAGTTCTTTCAAATTTTTGATATGAAGGCTCAACTTTCTTCTTTAGATTTACAATGAATTAAATAACTAAAAAATATCTTTAATCAGAAGACATGACGGAAAACTATCATTCACCCATCAACATGGAATAAATGTGGTTTCAGATTAAAAGATTGTGAGAAAAACAAAAAAAAATTCACATAGACCATTTATTAAATCTTCCTATAATAGAGAAATAAGAGAAGGATTAAATGTTTCATTTTGCACATATGAATGCATAAAACCAACAGATTTTACAACATGCACAAATACTTAACAAGATAGAACAGGATAATATCTCAAATATGATTGAAATGACTGATAGATAAATTCCCATTAAAGATATATATGTTCATACCAACAGATCTAAAAAAAAAATTCTTCTTATTTCAAATACATAAATAAAAGTGACCAACTAATCACTCTATTCGTGCACTTGTAATAAAGCTATGCAAAATAAAATCCAATTCCCCTGACCTTCTCTGTTATAAATTCAAAATCATAATCAAAGATCTCCTCTGTATCTAGATAGCTGCTGGAAATGAAGCCCCCATCTCTATTATTTTTCAATTTATATAATCTTCTTTCTTCCCGGTGATCTTTTTTAGTTGCAATAACTAATTCTTGAAAACATTTCCGTCCTTTTTCCTTTCTCATTACACTCCCTGATAGAATATTAGAATGTTATCATTATGATTGTCAATTTTTTTTAACATCACTACCTTATCATATGTATTCCAATATACAGTTACTATATTTAAAATAACTGCAAGATGTCAAGAAATAATTCTTCCACAACTAACCCCACCGAAATTAGTATTTTTCTTGATGGTAAAATTGGGTCTCCATTCGGGGGGCATAACATTTTTCTCCACTGTTGGATCAACCAAATTTTGGGATATGTTGGCCAAAACCTATTTTTTTGAATTCTGAATCAAGCTATTACAAACAATATGTCTGCAAAAAAATCTATGTGCTACTATGTGAGGGTCTATATGACTACCATAAAATAAGACTTGCCAAAATAATGCTCTCAATAGCTTTCAAAACTTCTTCTCTCAAACACTTCACCATAAATTTTATATTTGTATGCTTTAGAAGGAATTTAGAGATTTACTTTGAATTATCTGAGTTAGAGCCAAAAATGTTTTCATGAAGCAAAAGATGACAACCGTGTTGCGAATTCACCTCTGCAGTGATATTATTTTTTGCATTCTTGAATAAGTTGGAAACTACCTCAAATGGAACTTTGCAAAACCATGGCCCAAATAAGATTTTTCTCATTAATACACCTCGTAGAGCCTCTATGATTATGCCAAAGTAGGAGAATGACTTATATAACAAGAACTTGCATTTCAAAAATCTGCATTTTGAATGATGGATCTGAACTTGAAATCTGAACCTTCAAACTTTGAACCTTGACTACACTTTTGAACTGGTGAGCCTACACTTTGAACCTTGACTACACTTTTGAACTGGTGAGCCTACACTTTGAACCTTGAACCTTGAACTTTATGGTTCAAGTTCAACAACTCCTCATGCAATTTTTTCTTTTCACAAAATATCAAATTTACAAAGGCATTGTTAGCCAAAAAAATTGTTATAAGATATGGGACAATTGAGAATCTCTTTTTTTTTTGGGACCGGTTTTATATTTTTAAAATTTGGGTGTTGAAGGAGAGCTAAAAGCTAGCTCTAATTGGGGATGTGGAATATGAGGGACATGAAGAATCCATAAATCTTTGGTATAAGACCAGTGTCTAGCCATTGGGAGTAGAGTCATAATAGTATAGACAATCAGGAGGGGCTTTGCAAATGAGCAGAGAGGGCAGGGAAAAACCAAAACACCTAAACAAAACAACACCAGAAGCCAACAAACTAAAATACATGCAACAAAAACTGTAAAGGAGGAAGCTATTCACAAATATGTATAGGTGAGAAGATCTCACCACAAGAACTAGAGCCAAGGAGTACTTACACAATGCCATTTATAGGTTGAGAGAAGTATGATCCTTTTTTAAACAATGAGTTCGACCCGAACGAAATGGACTCATACAACCTCTATTTGGAAAATTGTTCATGGCTGCAAACCAAATTGATTTTGCGCAAGGGCCATGTGAACCAACCATCATGCCCAAATAGCCACATCTCATCATATATTTCTAATTTTTCTTGATCTCTTTGTATGAAACTTCCTGAACCATTTCCAACCTCTAGCTGAGAAAAATAATGCTCACACATTCTCACAAAAGAGGGATCATCATTCCCATCATCAAGATTTAGGAGACCCCCATCTTTCAACAAATTTTTAGTATTTAAAACACCTTCTAAACATGAATAAACTTCATCTAGCATAGGGTTAGAATTAACTATCATAACCTCATATTTCTTTGCTGCAACAAAATATGCAAATTCCTTATCCAAGATCAATCATCTGGAAGATCCATACCTGAATATTTCTTTTTGGGATCTTCTTGCTTAATGGCTGCCAAGAATATCTTGTTGATCTCTACTTCATACAAAGAATCACCACCTGAGTAGGCCAATGATATCTGGGACTACGATATTTCAAAAATCTCACCAAGTGCTACATACATTCAAACTTTTCCTTTCCATTAAGATTAATACAATCTAGAGAACTTTCAGAGAGGCATAAACTAATTTCACGTTCAGCACAAAAGGTTTCATGCAATAAGTTAGATTCTACAATTGTTTGACTTGGAGAATCATATCCATTCTTATCATGAGTAAAATGAAAGAGATAATTTTCTTGTGGTGCATGAAACTGAAAGTTTCCCGTTTTTAATTTTCTAGAGAAATAATAACTTTCAACACTTTTAAACTCAGAAAAAACAATGAGATCAGAAAAAATTTCTCCACTTACACCATTCTTTCTTGTTACTGCTTGATCCTCATGGGGTTGAACCATTTCTTGCTGAGTATATGACATGAGTCTCTTTTTAATCTCTTTCTCATAAGAAAAAATACTCTCCAAGATGTTTGATATTTCTTGGGGATGTAGTATCTCAGTTGAATTCTCAACATGCTCTCTATTTATTTCAGAATTTGCATTGTCAAATGGATTTTCAGAATTAAAGGACTTCTTCCTAGATCTTGATTTCTCATCACTTACAACATAAGTTCCTTTAGAAGGACATAAAATAATTCCATCTTGAAAAGGAAAATATTCCAAAATAGGATTGCTACATTCCTCAAGACAAGAAGAACTTTCGATTCTTGTCATCAAATTAAAAAATTCATATTCTGGAAGTATATAAATCTGAAAATTTTCATCCTCTAGACTTGTTACAAAAAGATGATTTTATGAAGTTTCAAAACTAAATCTTTGAAAGTCTAGAAGGGAAATATAGTATTCAAGAAAGCCTTTTCCATTCAAACATACCAAATTTTCAGCTTCTTGGTCATTCTTGACCATCAATGCTTGTGTTTCATGAGGCTGAGATTCTTCTTGTTGCATTTCTTGTCTAATCAAGACTGATTAATTGCAAGAAATGTAATGGGATGAAATTATTGGAGCTTCATTCTCATAAACCTCCAGTTCTTCTTCAAGCTTTTGCACTCTTTTCTTATTTTCTTGCAGGTCTTCCGGCTTATGAAACTTGACACACAGGCTTCTCCACAACAAAGAAGTGTGGTCATCTTCAATGCTGAGGTTAATCTTTATAGCGTGAGAGATGTTTTCTTTGTAGTGATCCCTGAAATCTTGCAACACTTTATCATTCATCTAGATCATTTCCAAAATGGTGGGGTTAGGTCTTTTCTTCATCATGACCTTTCTATATGGCCTGGTCATATCACAGAGTCACTAATATCCTACACAAAGAGATAATAAACTAACTGAGAAACCAAATGTAGGCACCAATCTTTGTTTTCAGAGTCCCTAGCGGAGTTGCCAAAAATATGTTAGTGAACACATTTTCCTTCTCGAAAATAACTTCACAAATGACCCTTAAATGCCCAAAACAAGAAGACAAACTATACTAAAAGTTGAGTCACTTGAAAAGGTTATGTGCAAGTTCTCTCTGAGTTTTGATATGAAGGCTCAGCTTCCTTCTTTAGATTTACAATAGATTAAATAACTGAAAATGTCTTTAACCAGAAGACAGAAAGGAAAACTAACATTCACCCATCAACATGTCATAAATGTGGTTCTAGATTAAAAAGCTGAGAGAAAAACTAAAAAATGGCACACGGACCATTTATTTAATCTTCCCATAACAGAGAAATAAGAGAAGGATTAAATGTTTCATTTTGCACATATGAATGCATAAAACCAAAAAAATTTACAACATGCACAAATACTTAACAAGATAGAACATGATAATATCTCAAATATGACTGACAGGTCAATTCCAATTAAAGAAATATATGTTCATACCAACATATCTGAATATTTATTTCTTCGTATTTCAAATACATAAATAAAAGTGACCAATTGATCACTCTATTCCTGCACTTCTAATAAAGCTATGCAAAATAAAAAACCAATTCCCCTAACATTCTTTGTTATAAATTCAAAATTAGAATCGAAGCCTCATCTGTAGCCAACTGGCTACTAGAAAGGAAACCCCCATCTCTATTCTTTTGTAGTTTATATAATCATATTTCTTGCCGATGATCTTTTTTCAGTTGCAATTACTAATTCCTTAAAACATTTCCAACCTTTTTCCTTTCTCATTACACTCCCCCAAAATAATATTATAATTTTATCATTATGATTGTCAATTTGTTTTAACATCACTACCTTATCATTTGTATTTCCAATATATAATTACTATATTTAAAATTAACTACAAGATGACAAGAAATAATCCTTCCACAACTAACCCCATCAAAATTCATATTTTTCTTGATAGTAACATTAGGTCTCCATGCAGGGCATAACATTTTGCACCACCATTGGATCGACCTAATTTTAGGATATGTTGGCTGAAACCTAGTTTTCTAAATTCTGACTAGAGAGATTGCAAAAATTATATCTTCCACAAAATCTATGTGCTACTGTGAGAGGGTTTATATGATTGTCATAAAATCATACTTGCCAAAGTAATGCTCTCAATAACTTTCAAAGCTTCTTCTCTCAAACACTGCACCATAACTTTTGTATGTGTATTCTTTAGAAGGAATTTAGAGATTTAATTTAAATTATCCAAGTTAGAGCCACAAACATTTATATGAAGAAAAACATGACAACCTTGTGCGAATTCACCTCTATAGTGATATTATTTTCTGCATTCTTGAGCAAGTTGGAAATTGCCTCAAATGAAACTTTACAAAACCATGGACCAAATAAGCTTTTTTTCATTGATACACCTCGTAGAGCCTCTATTATTATGCCTAAGAAGGAGAATGACTTCTATAACAAGACCTGGCATCTCAAAAATCAAAATTTTGAACTATGGATTTGAACTTGAAATCTCAACCTTCAGACTTTGAACCTTGACTGCACTTTGGAACTAGTGAACCTGCACTTTGAACCTTGAACCTTGAACTTTGTGGTTCACGGTCAACAACTCCTCTTGCAATGTTATCTTTTCACAAAATATCAACTTTACAAAGGCATTGTTAAAATAAAAAAAACACATTTTAAGATATGGGACAATTGAGAATCTCCTTTTGTTCGGGATTAGTTTTATAATTTTAAAATTTGGGTGTTCAAGACAAGCCAACAAATTGAACCAAGAAAATAAAGTTCCAAAAACAAATTATCCCAAACTGACTCCCGAGGATAGAAAGGAAAAATATACTCCTTTAATGCAGCAGAAAACGTTCTGTAAAAAAGAAATGGAGACTTTGCCACCATTGTTCTCACGTTCTCCCTTAGTAACAAAAGAACCTATTCTTGGATCCTTTGCCCTAACAAAATTTTTTCTGCAAGAAGCTCTTCATAATCTGGCAAAGATCCTCCATATTTGGACATAGCAGAATCTCTAACCTCTATGTCCTCCATTTTTTAACTAATACATACTTCCTCTTGATTTTCCAAAATACAATTATGACCTTGAAGCATGCAAACCTCTATCCACACCTTTTTCCTTCTCTTAGTGCCTAAGTCACTTAATAAGGATATAATTTGATAGCTTGGAAATGAAATACCCTGATGTATTGGAGTAGCTGCAACAATATTTGATCTGAAGTCACCTTCACATCACTTTTCAAAAACTTTGTTAGATTTTCCACCTCTTTTCAGAGGACAAGTTTGAATCAGCTGCAATCTCTTCACCCCACTCTAACCTTCTTCAAAACTAGCAAAGTCACAACACACCCCTAATAGAGTCTAATCTAGACTCCTCTTTTGACCATTCTTTAGTCATAAGAGCCCAAACATCTACTTCATCATCACTAGAATTCCACCTATCTGATTTGTCTCTCTCCTAACATGCACACTAGTACAATCAGAGAGGTCGGAGTCACCACTCACCACTTGTGAGATAGTATATATGTATATCTTTAGGAACTTAAACTTTCAGACACTCTTGCAATGATAGACAAAACAAACCTTGGCTCACTTTATAAGTAAGAGGAATACTTCTTTGTCTCTCTTATCCCCAACTGAGTGTATATGTTGTTTTTTACTCTTGGATAGATCAAATTATATGAATATTAAATCTCTAGAGATTCTTTGAAAGGTTTAACAAGAATTTTTCTTCTCTATCCCCAGTAGAGTCACCAATTTTGTTAGCACTTTTTCTTGCAATCTCCTTTCCTAGATGAGATTATAAGACTAGACTTTGGGATTACAAACCTAGGACACAAACTCAACACCCTCAGTAGAAAGGAGACAAGAGAAAGCCAACATTAATAAGGTTCAAAGACCTTCCAAAGTTTGAGTTCCACATCACTAAGCTGGGTATACCTAATAAGCACATGTAAACTCCTTGTCACAAACAATAGCTTGCAGATATATAACTGTGGAATAGCTTTAAAACCTTTAGGTAACATGTACCTCAATGTTTTATCAAATCTTATGTAGTATCCTACTTGCATAAAATAAGTTTGAAAACTAGAACTATTTTAACTCCTCCCATCAACATGAAATGGAAAGGATTTTCATTTATATTTTGCATTAATGGATTGTTGAAATACCCCAGATCTCTCATAGACCAGTGCCTTATCCAATGGGAAAAAATTCAAACATAACACTGCAAAAGGAGATTATGACTAAAGAAGACAAAATAACATATTATGTCTAATGCCTTACATCAAACATACCCCCTCAAAAATTTTCTACTTGTGAATCCATCTGTGTATTTAAATATGCAGCTACCTATTCAAATTATTTAACCCTCCCCTTGGAAGAGACCCTAGAATAAACAATACATTAATCAGCATCCACTGAAAGACAAGTTTGGCATATCCTTGACACCCCAACTCATACATATCTGAAGAAAAATCCTAAATCCCAGTTATCCTTTAAATAACTCTATTGCAGATCTACAATAGACAAGACCAAAACACCCTTGATGCCTTAATCTATGTGATTCATGAAACATAATGGAGACAACTTGATAACAGGACAACCATACTATAATTTCATTCATAAAAATAGATATTACAATGATGTTCTTCTCTGGAACTAGAAAGCAGTCAAGAACACCCTATATGCAGAGAAAATGAAGAAATATTTACAGAAGAACCACACTTGGAACCTGCCCTGCCTTGCAAAGGATTTAGAACCCTTACAACAAAGAAAAGAAAGATACTTAAAGAAGAAGGAAACCCTAAAACTGATATCTAATTCACATGTGTCCTTTCATATCTAATTTTCACTTATCCTTATTTCTCCAACCAACTTGATCTTTCTTCAAAAGATTTTAAAAAGAATCTGATCTACACTTGTCTCGAGAAAATAGCCAACACTAATGGTAGAAATGAAAGGAAGTAGACTAGGGTTATTGAAAATATGTAAATCTGAAAAAAAATCCCTAAGTCACCACCACACAACATAAATGAAACCACAGTCAATAGAATGCTATCCTCTCAGCACCCTATAGTCTCATAAATTTGACCCATAAGATCAGATTGATCCATCTACCACTTCTGCAATATGGAAAGCAATACCACCACCTGGAATCCTGAGAAATCAATTTAAATATTTGAATATGTGATATAACGGCTACATCTAGCGCGTAATTCCCTATCGATGGCTAATATTCAAACCTTTATGCAACTTTAAAACACAACCATTGATCAACTTTTAATTTACCCGCAAGCCAAGATCTGATTTGTACTCACATCGCTTTGTCGCGATGCCTCTATGGATATCAATCGTGCAAGTTCCATTTGAGGGAAAGCGTTGTCCATGCGATGAAATCAAACCTTCTTTAACTTTATATTGCTGAAAAATCAGACCAACAATCAAATCAAGATAGGTGGCACCACAACGTGATGCCTCAATCACTATCCTTCGATCATCTTTTGTTTAAAGCTTTAAGCCCATCACACGATCAAGACATATCTAACCATAGATTAACTTTCTCTAGCCTAGCTACCTTTCTAGGTGTCCTATCGTGAACCCATGACGGACAATTTTTTATCACTTTACATCCACGGGTTCACACACACCATGCAATGAAAAAAGACCAGACAGTCCATTTACTTCCCTTCATTTTTATCCCAGAAGGACACTAAGAATCACGATGTGATTCCATGATGAATAAACATCGGTCATCTTCCCTATAGGTGTTACACACACTATTAGATCTTCCTTGATCTATTAGAACTTTATCTTGACTGCAGTCACAAGCTGGCCCCATAAACTACTACGTGGTGCAAAAGTGTGAAGCCTTGAAGACTAACCTTTGTGCATCTTTGCATCAATGCATAATACCATTGTTCAATGAAGACTGAACTAAATGCAAATTATCATCTCTTTTAAAGAAGGAATTTCCCCTATTAGAATAACTGAGAAGGGGGGTGAATCAGTGGCCTCAAAATATTCCAATAAATCAACCCAAAAACTTAGTACCACAATATTAAGCCTCTAGTTATCTTCAGTCCTACAAGATGAATGCTTTCAAATAATCTTAACAAATAACTAGTGCTCAGAGTTCACTGTTAAACCTTATTCTTACTGTTTACCGATTAGTAGTCTTTCATTTACCAAAATACAATAAATTCCTTAGTGTATATAGATCAATCCAGGTTAGTTATGTGTAATGAAAAACACTAAAGTAATGACTCATAAACACATTGACACATGGATTTTTAACGTGGAAACCCTGTTAAGGGAAAAACCGGACCGGTAAAACAAAAATTGTACTCTTCTAAAGTGAGCTCGGTGAAGAGCCAACCATGTTAAAGGTTACAAACACACTATTAGGTGTGACCTTGTTAGAGGATTTAAATAGAATAGTTTGTCACTTGATATCAGGCATCTCTATGCTACCTTCTATGACCAAACCCAGTGTATTTTTTCAAATGGTATCTGGCATCTCATGCTATCTTCATGACCAAAATTTTTGATACTAATTGGGATTTATCTCAATATAGAAAGGATTGTTAAGTCCTACTCGGTTAAGAGACTTTCTAATCCAATGGTTAAACTGAAATAGTAAATGATTTGTTCACATATACAACTATAGACTTGTATATTTTCAGATCTATTGTAAGCTCATAATACCTTTCTGATCCATGTATCTTATCAATACCTTTGCTTCACTTATTTAATCTCGGTGATGTTGTGCTCTATTCTTTGGTATCTGCAAAAATCTTTAGCTCTTTCCCTAGCTTGATTGATCAAGACTATATGAATTTGTTCTTCATCAGTTTCTCTTCAGCATCCTCTTTTCTATTCACTCCCCTAATTCATAATGAATTAGATTGTCTCTTTATAGACATTATATCACCGTTTCTAAGTTCTTGACTTGTTCTTGGTGTGATCCGAAATTCTAGCAAATCTTGCTTTAAATCTTTACTTAAGTTTTATCCCATAGATTTCTCCTTGACAACTGGAATAAAATATCTTTAAATCTTTCACTTATCTCTGGCTTTAACTTGTCGATGAAAACAATGTTAACAACCAGTTAACTCTATCTTTAGCTCTTGCCAGCTAAGTATTTTATTGTTTTTGAACTTGAGTTATTTTCGGCGTTTTAACTCTTGTTAGCTTGGGTCAACACTTTAGTTCACCTCGGGCATCTCTATCAGGGTTGTTTGTCCGTCGAGGTTGTCTTCCCGTCGAGCATCACTGTGAAGTTCTTCTCTTTGGTAATGCTTGTGATTTTGTTTTTCGGTAATGCTTGTCTAGTTTCTTGCTTGGGAATCACTGTGACTTTAATTTTGGGTTTCTCTGTCCGTCATGGTGCACTACCCATTAGTGTTTTTTGTCACTTGGTGAATACTGATCTTTTATGCATTACTAAAAGCATAATCTTTATCTCTTTGATTCTATGAAGTCTTTCACACTTTGTATATAACCAATCAGATTATATCAAGTCACATCAATGACAATACAATCCATTAAGTGATTTAATGTCTTGCATTAACTTTCTGCATTTCGGTGATCAACTTTACATCTTCAAACATTCAATCAGTTATGGTTCATCATCCCTTTAGGCTTTACGCTCACTGTTAGATCCTCCTTGATCTATGAGAAATTTATCTTAACTGCAGTCACAAGATGGCCCTATCAACTACTACATGGTACAAAGGCATGAAGCCTTGAAGACTAACCTTCATGCATCTTCACATCAATGCATATCACCCATCATTTGATGAAGAATGAACTGACCACAAATTATCATCTCTTTTAAACCAAGCACTTTCCACGTGGCATCCTGTCGCAATGTCACAAAGGTTTAAACAAACTACATATGTTGATCGTGGGAAGGCGTCAATCATTGGATCAAATGAAATATGACGGATCTCGCTCATCACTGGTAGCTTTTGAAGATGTTGACCTCATGATCTGAAGATGGATAGGTGTCAGATGGGCCCGAAGCCTCGATGATTAGTTGAGCACCTCTTGCATTCAAGGAAAAGCGACTGTTGTTGGATGAAAAGAAACATGTTCAACGCTTGGGAGAAATAAAGTACCACGGGGACTTAAGAACTGAGAAAAAATTAAAACATGCCCCATGCATGACTTAGGAAATATTAAAGATGCCCCCACTTGAGGACATCCTAAACCCATTGGATGACAACTTAAGAGCACATGGTTTTTAAGACTTAAGTAACCCAAAAAGTAACTTGAAATTATAACAGGCACACGGAAGACCTAGGGTTTTAGGGTAAATTCATACCAAGGGCTAAAAATTTCAAATTAGGGCTTAATAATATAGCAGAAAAATGCAATATTTACACCATTTAAACCAACACATTATCAGTCCTAATAGTCCTTGCATTTAGAGAAATTGGCCATTTTTAAGTTTTTACACTTTCTTGAAGTTTTTCATGTTCTTTTCACATTCTTCATTTTTTTTTGTGTTTTTCCATTCCATAGTTTAGGTTTTATATTATTAGCTTATAAATAAGTGATGTTCAAGTGAAATCCATGCCCAAGTTGTTTTGGGGTTCTTCAAATTTTCACTTTTTGATTTTCCTCATGCCCTAGAATTACAATGCGGTATATTTTGGTGCAAGAATTTTTGTAGGGTTTTGTAATTTAGGGATTTTTCAATGTTCTTGTTTTCCCTATGTCATACGATGAGAAGTTAAGGCACACTTCTAATGGCTTGGTAAGTGAATTAATTTATAGGGTTTTTCTTTTTCCTTGGGAGAATTTTCCTTTTCAAGTGTACCTCATTAGCTGAGGCAACCTTCTTGTGTGTTTCCACTCTTTTTCGGTAGTTTTTCTTTTAAACATGTTATCAAATTTTTAACCTCCACAACTCTAGGATTGGGAGTGTTTCCATGATCATCCCCAAGTTTGAATTTTATAGGTTCTTGTATTTCCAAGCCTAGATTCCTAGACCTCCTATTTTGGAATCTCGACTTGAGAAAAGATGCCTAGGCTAAAATCCTGCCTTAGAGTAGAAGTTATTAACACTAAATGGATATAAAGCCTATGGGTATGAAACCCTTACCTTTGGTATACCTTATCCCAACAAGAAATATTTGTGTATATCCTTGATCCAGTTTATGTGGTCTCCCTCTCCAATAGCCAGATGTCGATACAAAGTAGAGTGTCTCTAGACATAACATGCTAGGGATCTCTATCCAATGATCCCTTATTCTTAAGGGAGGGTAAACCATAATATTCAAACCCTAATTCTTGGTTCCCAATCCCTGAAGTATTAGTGTAAAATAATAAAATGATTTTATATAAAACCGAATAAAGTCTTGTCTATTTTTGCAAGACATGCTGCTTAATATGATGGCAGCCCCAACACAAGCACCTGAGGCAAACCTGGAGCCAATATTGCCGACTCCTCCACCAAGAATAATAAGGAATAGATTACTCCAAAAAAGACCCCTATTACCATGAACTATCTATACTAGGGACATGTCAAGATCTCCAAGTTCAAGAGTAAAGTTCAAACTATTATAGACACCAACATCGGGGATGTCGACTTGAGTGCCATCAAAACTACATCAGAGAACCCACTTGCGGGGTCACATTTCTACCAGATTCTACATGACTTTGCACTCTTTTTCTCAAATTCCTTCCCACAATCATTAAAAAATCCTTGAAGTTAGTCCTAACCATTTCACACCATGACTCAAATGTCATAAGGAAGTGCATAAATGCAGAAAATTAGGAGATTGCAAATTTCACTCTAGATGCAATACACATCTTCCTTTTCCTCCTAGAGAGATACAAGCCCACAGTTATAAGTGAGGAGGAAGTAATTTATTATGCACAGTAGGAGGCCTCATAAAAATAATTTATCAATAAGAACTGGCTCACTCGCGCAAGGAAGGATGAAGCTAAAATGTCAAACACAATCCCATGTTTTGAATTTCTCCCATGAATCCAGGCCATCATTACAATGATATATTGCATCTTTGGGAAAGCAGATGTGAATAATTATTAAGCCTAATTGTATTATTTCATAGGTGGCATATGCAGTCACTTTGTGTACTTTGACTAGAAATAGATTATATCTAATGAGCTCAATAAGTGACTCCTCAAATTTGTCTAGTCCCGACAATTCTACATGAAATATTATGTCATTTGATTGGTGGCTAGACTAAAGCATCACCAAGAAGGCCTATAAACTCGAGGGTCATGAGGAGATGGTCCAAATAATGCCTCCTTGGGAGTTCTATCCTCAACTAAATTTTGATAATTTAATAGACAATTTTTATTGAGTCAATGACACTTTCATTTTTGACAAAATAAACAAGTTGACTACAGATGTCAGATTCCAACTCTCCAAGGACATCATGGCACTGGTAGGGGGATGGTGTGTTACAAGTGTAGTTATTGTTGCACCAAAATATCAACCTATCAATGCTTGATACAACCACTAGACTTATAGAATCCACAGGAGGCAGGTAGTCCCTTGTCACAAATATCGAGAGGAGCACTAACTATTTTTCCAACAATCTCCCCCTTAGCATTACCCAAGGGGATTCAAACCTGTGACCAAGCTTGGATACCACTTGTTACAAGATCGGTTGTTGTTGTACCAAAAGATCAACCTGGCAATGCTCGATACAACCACTAGACTTATAGAATCCATAGGAGACGGTCAGTCCATGGTCATGAATCTCAAGGGGTGAACTGACCATTTTGCCAACATAGTGATGTTGGTTCACTAAATTTTTAACATGTGCATATAATGCAAATATCTAGTTTTGCCGAGAAGGTTTACCTCCTTCCCCAACATTGTACAGACAAGATTATTTTCTAGAGTTTTGCAGACAGATCCTAGACACACAGGAATTGATTACTCAAAAGCATAATCCCAAAGTGAGTTTCCTCTTCTCCCTTAGCCATTACAAGTGTGCATTCACCACTAATGCTAAAAAATATTTTTTGAGCTAAAGGGATTAAACCTTTGGGAGTTCAACTATGAGGAGGATCCCTACAACCCAAAGAGAAAAATAAAAAGCATTCTTCCTAATGCCTATCCTATACATAAGCCTGAAGTCAAACCCTTCTGGATAGATTTGAAAGATGATTTTTATAGGAGGAAATGTCAATTTTAAAGGATGATTCCCACTTAGATGTAAGATTTTGAACACTATGACATTCTGGAGAATTTTAAAGATGAAGAGGACATTTTGGACCTAGTCTACGAGTCTGAAGAAATAAGCTAGTGACATTTCTCTCTAGTTTGACGGGACCAAACAAAAGATTTAGATATAATGGTTGTCACTATAGAATTAATTGTCCATATTTAAAAAGTTTTTGACCTCCTTATCCCCAAGAGATGTAGAGAGCATAGTGGGAAAGCACAGAGATGGGCTATCACTTCTACAACTCTTCAACTTAGGGTTTTTTCAAAACCAACTCCACCAACCTTGTTTAAATATGGATTCCTTACTTCCTAGGGGTCTTTGACACTTCCTTTACCCCAATGGTCACTTCTAGGCTTCTTCCAAGATCTTCCAAAATTGGGAGTTAGGGACACCTTCCCTAAATGAAGCCAAAAAGTGGAAATCTTCACTAGTGACTTCAACCAACCAATATAAGGGTTGGGAAACTTCACTTAGGCTATTAGGACAAGGAATCACCTAACCAATTTATTCCTCAACACTCACAACAACAAGATCTCTTACTGTCCTATGGATCCTTGTAGCCTTTTCTAAGAGGTTTTTCTTAGGCGACTTTTGGTATTGGAAGGGACAGAATAAATGAAGGATGTTATCAAGTACCCTTAATGGAGCTACTAAAATTCTCAAATCACCAAAGTCCAATTCTACTCTACAAACATTAAACCCTCACAAAGTTCACAGACCTAATTGGCTAGATTAGGCTTGGATTACTAAGCAAGTGGTTAAGGATGGGTTCAAAGAATGGATGCAGAGTTTGGGAAGTATTCTCCTATCTCTAAATGGTCCAAAATGACTGTTATCACTTAGGTTTGCACCCTTGCTGAAAGCTTCTCTAACAGAAACCTAGTGAAACATGGAATCAACCTCCAAGCTGTGGGACTTGAACTACGAGGTTGAGTCTCCAGAGAAGGCCGGCTTCCTCTACTATCAGGATGCACCTAAAACTATCTCTTGCAAGGAAAAGGGAGAAGGAGATGCAGAAAACCAAATTACTTGAAAAGGAAAAGGTGATACACCAAGATAGGGCCTACTCTCACTCTGCCTTGAAACTGCACTACACATCCATATAAATCAACTAACACAACTTCTACCACATGATTCTTAGTAAACATGTGAATGTCAGAGACGAAAATTACTACAAGGGAAGAGAAAACTTGACAATACAGTAATCCAAGCGAAATAGACACAACACACAATGAACCAGAATCAGCTTGATCAATAAAGGGTAAAACATCTACTCAGTTATTGATTGCAAAAGAGGATAAACATGAATTACACATAATGAGGCACAAGGTAATTACGATAACAGCAAGCTGTCATAGAACCAGAAGAGAAGTAGATGGATGAGAGAAATAGATACAGGAGAAAAATACTACAAATATCAAACTACCTTCCAACCCTTTACAAGATGAGTCTCAACTCATACTTATAGTATTTCGAAGCCAACTGCATTCCTAGCAATAACTTCCAGATCAGATCTTTTCCTGTTTAGCCACCGCTTCATCCCTGAAAGTCATCACCTTCAAAATATCAACATAAATGCTTCTCTGCAGAAGCAGCCATGTCTCTCTAGAAGAGTCTCAAAAGTCTTTGAAATACAATAACTGCTCTGCACATTCGAGTGACTACAACCTCTGACCTTTTCAAACATTTGATCCTGCAAAAATTTGATTTTCCACAAAATATCTTATTCTTTTCCTTCGAGAAGATCTGATCCTCCTTTTACCTGGTCGTACCTTGAATTTTCTCTCAATTCTGCAAACTGAGACAACCCGAGCATGAAGACTTCCATCTGCAACATCATCGCACAGTCGCAAGCCATATTTTCTTCCTTCTAAATTCTGGGCGAGTACGCGATGAGCTCTTTGTTTATCACCTTTTCTGTGATCGCGCACTCACGAGCAGTTTTCCTCTTTGTTTCATTGCGCCGCGACTGAGCGACGAGTAGAAAGCTTTTTTTTTTAATCGCATACTCGTGCTCAATTTTCCCTTTTACCCTTTTCCTTGGCGACTGCACGATGAATCCCTATTTCTACTCGGTCGCACAGTCGCCCAGACTTTACTCTGTCTTTCATTTTATGCACGAGTGCGCGACGAGCTCTTTTTACTTGCTAATCGCTCAGTCGCGAGCACCTCTTGATTTATCTTTATTCACTGGCGAGTACGCGATGACGCTTTTCCTTCTCGGTCGCGCACTCGTGAGCAGCATTCTTTTTAAATTTATGGCTCAGCGACTGCGCGACCATCTCTTCCTCCAACTCGTCGCAAACCCACAAACCATTTTCCCTTTGTGTGCATTGCCCGGCGACTGTGCGATGAGCTACCTTTTATTTCATCACGCACCCGCGCTCAATTTCCTCTACTCGCCTTTTGCTTGGCGACTGCGCGACAACGTGGATCTTCCAGCTTAGTCGCACAGTCGCAGGTTGTTTTGCCCTTGCGTTCATTGCTCAGCGAGTGAGCGATGAGCAGCTTACTTTTTTGGTCGCACACTCGCGACCTATTTCTCCTTCATGTGCTTTGCTCAGCGACCGAGCGATGAGCCCCTATTCTTGCTCATCACGCACTCACGAGCTGCTTTTCCTTTGTCCTTATCGATCAGTGAGTGCGCGACCACATGGATCCTCCAGCTCGTCGCGCACTCGCGAGCTCATCTCCTGATTTTGACGAGGCCTCGCGACTACGCGATGAAATTACTTTTTCTTCAGTCGCAGACCCGCAGCCACAACATGCCAACCTAAAAATAGCTCGCGACTGAGAGATAACATCATTTTTTCAGCTTGTCGCTCAGTCGGAGGTGAATTGAGCATATGCAAGAATAGGTTGCGACTGAGCGACGACCGCGATTGGAAGCTCGTCGCGCAGTCGCGCAACTTAAAACTTGAGAAAAATTTTAACGCGATTGACATAAGGTCTGATCTTTTGAAAAGGGAAGCATGACCATTTTGGCGGGAAACACAGAGGAGGGCCAAAAAACATAGGATGGGGAATTTTGGGCAACATTTTGGCGACCTCTGCGGGATGACAGCCTGCTAGTCATTCGATCAGTGGCCTAGACACATCCATTGGGCATAGAGTCATCTCAGAACATAAAAAACCTCGACAGGGCAAAAACTTGTGCACAAGCACTTCTTGGAAAACAGGAAACCTAACCTAAAAAAATTGGAAGAAAATAGGAAACCTAACCTAAAGCTAAACTAACCAGTGCAAAAACTGGTCAAACAAAACCATTCACTGGTTCTGAGAAATATCTGCCTTTCCTCCTCAGTTTAGGATAGATAACATGCTCAACAGCAGCAAAGAAAACATGAAACACAGGCAGATGATCAAATATTTGATTTACCATGTCTTGAAAGATATAGATGATTAATACATCTACCTCATTTAATTGATCAAATGCCCTGTTTCTCAGGACTGGATGAATGAGTTGAAAATCCTCTGACTCGACTGCAAATGCATCCTCAGCCTCACCTTCTAACGGAGAATTATGCTCAGCTGCCTGAAAAGCTACTCTTTCATTGTTGACCCCCATTTTTGCCAAATACCTGATGGGGTAGCCTCTGGAGCATGGAAAATTAGAATTGTCTTGGCTGGCTCCATGTTGTTGTTCATACTGGTTCTCTTGCACAATTTCTTGCCAATCCAATTCTTCCTTCTCAATTAGAGGATTATCATCCTCTGCCAGGACCTCCAATAGACCATCCAAGCTATCAACTTGTGAAAATCTTGCAACATCAAGTCCAATTTTGAAATCCTCGTTACTATTCAAGGAAGAACACTCCTCTTCTATAATGAAGGAAGGCAAATATTCAAAGTTTAGAGTAGCCGCCTCCAAGGAACAAAAATCGGGTCCTTGTATCAAGCCTCCATGCTGCTCATAACTCTCTACCACAGGAAACAATGATTCCTCACCCAACTTGTCACAAAGACCTTTAATGATGTTGGAAAAATAAACCTCTTCAAGGTTTTCATTTATTTCCTTGCTTTGGATAGTTTCTTCTATAACTGT
>MU226838.1:4016710-4029677 GCA_018584345.1 Thuja plicata | reverse complement strand
CAAAGTTAAAATGGCTTTAATCTCTATGAAAACCATGGAGATGAAAGTCATTCCACCTCTTTAGCAAGAATTTGGACATCCACATTTTTGCACAAATAGGGATTTGCAAATCCATATTCGCATTCAATTTAGAGGTCACCAAACAAGGAATTGCACCCCATAACCGGGTTATGGGCTGCATAACCCGGTTATGGGGTGCAACCAAACGGAAACTTTGGGATTATGGATTCCCACATTGTACTGGACTTCAATTTTTTTAATTCTTCCATTATTGTATTCTTTCAGGTGTCATCATCAGGGATCACCTACCTACACTGACATTTAGCCACCCGCATTCAAACCCCTACAGTACAAATAGTTTATATGGAAGGAAATGTATAGATACAACTGTTCGATAGAATTGACAGGCAGAATGGGTGTTACCTACGCTGCTAGTTGAGTGTTGTTCCTACATTTAAGACAGAGTAGAATAAGTTGGCGAGGGGATATACTATTGATCTAGAGCATTAATAAGACAAGTCCTAGGTTTAGAAGATGTATAGAGTACCAGAGGGGATTTGCACACCATTAGTATACTTTCTCGGGATCTTAGCCTCAGATTCTCTTCTTCCTTCTTCTTTTCTCTTGTGTGGGGCATGTAAATAATTGTAAATAATTATAGATCTTGTGTGGGGCATGTAAATAATTGTAAATAATTATAGATGATTGTACAAGGGTAAATCCCTATAAATGTACCATTTTGGGCCATTGTTAGGGTCTGCAAAGTTGATGATTTTGAGGTTCCATAAGCAGTGATAGATTAGTTGTAACTTTCTGAACTCTTTCTCATAGTGTTAGTGTGGTCTTTATGCTCCCTTGGAGTGATGTATGTGAATCAGTAATGGATAGAGAATATTACCTTTAATCAAAGCAAGAGTAGTGGTTGATCTAGCTATTTTGAGTACATTTTGGTCATTGGTAAAATGTGTATCATTTTTATTCAATGATGTCCTCTATTCCAAAATGCTCGAATGTTCTCTGTTGAATGTTATTTGTATTCCTAACATGAAATAGATCTGGCTTATTTAACATATTTTGTTTGATGACCATGTATGTTATTAGTTTACTACACCGTTCTTGAGTAAAGTTGATGGATTGAAAAGATAAAGTGATAAAGGGTAGACTTTGATTGTTCTCTAACCCTGTCTTATCTTTTGATGTTTATTTTTAATCTTTTCTAACGCTCTCTTTCAAGAGTCTAAGTATTTGGAACCTTCCCAAAACCAGCATGCCCCTTGAACAAACATTTGTGTGTCCAACTAACTTAATTGAACGTCATCGTGACCTGACATGCAGGTGCTTGTAAGGATGAGAACCTTGGTAGTTTCCACTTTTCAAGGAGGAGTTGGCTTACAAACACACTTGGCACATCTCTCGATTGGTCCATGCAGAAACAACATGTCAACAATGATACTTGTCACTTGAGTGCTCATTTGGAGAGAGGAGCTTAGAAAAACTTCTTGAACATGCACTTTGGTAACATGTGTCTTTGGCATTGTTGAGTTAACTATAACAAGGTCTTATTGTTTACGAGGTTGGAACCTAGTTTGGAGAGCCAAGTTTAGAAGTTGCTAATAAAATTGGAGTTATGCATAAATGAAGTCTCTATTTCATGTTGAATCTACATAGAATGTGGACCCCTTTGGAGGCCTAGTTACTTATCTGGCAGGTGCATTTTCTTATGAAAGTCTAGTAATAATTGTTAGTTGCATATTGTGTACGAGTTCTCAACTGTGAAGTTATCTTTTGAATGTGGACATTATATTTGACACCTTCCATGTGGTATCTTCATGCTTAAACATGGGATTTGAAAACTTATCATTTAATCATTGTAAGTTCTATAAATAAAATTGTTTGCTAGAGGAGTTCAGGATAGGAGATTGATTCATCCAGGGGTTTTGTGATTGGATTTCTTCTTGGAATGGAGCAAGATGTAAATCTTTAATGTAAAGGCTTAGAGTTTGAAAATGTATTGTAAGCTATTTTTGAATAATACATTAACTTGATGTTTTGGAGAGTGGCATTTTTTTAGTTGAAAGAGTTTTCCCTACTTATATTTATGTTTTGTCATCTATCTCATTCTTCTTATTTCATGATTATGTAGTATTGAATTTGTATGTTGTAATGTTGTTGAAAATTTCTAAGAATTTGTAAAGATCTATAAATTGCAATAGCTTTCCTTTAAGATTTAATGTATGGGAAATTAACTATGTCCATTTCTACTTAAATTATGAAATAGTAGCATGTGCTTGTATCAACTTGTTGGAATATGTTTTAAAGAAACATAGGACATTGAATATGCATATTGAATCTCAAAGATCTTTTTGTGATGTATCACATTTCCCTTCAATATGCTCTTAGGAATTGACTAATTACTAGATGATCGTAGGATTCTCAAATGTGAATAAATAACTAAATGAATATCTTTAACTACCACTACATAGCAATATTCACATCCAATCCAAGTTGGCCCATGATAGGAATGAAATAAGCAAGACTCAAATAATTTGAATTTGAAATTATTTCAAAGTTTAGTTCCGTGTAGTAAACAATTGATCTCATATTGTGGGCTTGATTTAGGATGGAAAGCTAATGTCAATCCAAATAATGAATTTCTAGACAAGGTGGAT
Source organism: Thuja plicata (assembly GCA_018584345.1). Lineage (NCBI taxonomy): Eukaryota > Viridiplantae > Streptophyta > Pinopsida > Cupressales > Cupressaceae > Thuja > Thuja plicata. Next base: position 4,027,008 of record MU226838.1, on the reverse strand, counting down.
GTCCTATGATATCAAATTTATAGGAATATTTGTAAAAGCATATGAAATAATGTGAAGAGCAGTGGTGGGAGAATGTGAAGAGCTGAGAAATGAGTCCCAACTTCACATGCAAGATTGTGATATTTGTCAAAATGTAATTGCATTAAGACATTCTTTCAAATTGGGCCAAAAATAAGATGAGAATCGACATGGGTATGCAAATTTTATCACTGCGAAAATAAATCAAATCATTGTAAGTGTTTCTTGGACATGGAAAAGTTTGATAAATAAATAAGATATTGATAAAGATATTAATATCCGCCAAAACTAGAAATGGGTCATAGGATTGAAAAAGTTACAATAACAAATAATGATTAAGAATTGCAAATGCAACTCCAACAAATCTAGAAGAAAATAAAAATAAGCACTAATTTTAAAGAATATGAAAAAAAAATCATATCCTTCAATGTTTCAAAGATGTCATTTCTATAAAAAGATTGCTTCCTACTCAATATCTATAAAGTTGTCCTAAAGTTGCTTCTTATTTAATCTGGGAGAATATACCATATAAATAAATAAATAAATCCATGAAGACACAACATCTTAGAATAAATCACAACACTCCATAGGATGTCACATATATTGTACAAAGAATAATATTACGAAAAAACTAGGCAATGTGAAACTTCTGGAAATAATAGCCTGAAACAAATACAGTTGGACACCTGGACCGACAATGGGCTGGTCAAAAAGGTGTCGGTAGCTCTGTTGATAGAGCACTCCAATAGTGAATGGAAGGTCCTAGGTTCAAGTTCTAGCTGGTCTAAATAAGCAGCAGCTCAACAAGTGGTATTAGAGCCACACTAGGAGCTCTAGGCACTTAGCATTTCAGCATGACTTATAAGGGTGTTAGAAATGAGCCACACCCAAACCAATGATGGTCTGGCCAAGAAAGGGTGAATAATTTAGTCAATAGAGCACTTCAACAACAAAAGAAAGGTCCTAGATTTGAGTTCTAACTGATCCAAATGCACAGCAGCACAACAAAAACAGTAACTTCTGCCTTCTGCTTTCTATTGAAGTTTTGGACCATTTCTTTTAATTTGTTCGGATTATTTTAAAATGCTGTTATTTATTTTATTTTAAGAAGTTAAACAACATTTGTATTACTCCATTGCTATCCGTAGCCTTCCCCTGCGGACACCAAGAATTTATACAGCAGAACAAACAGTTAAGGTTGAAGGGATAGTTTGTCTGCAATATCTTAAAAAATTCTACACTGTTACAAAATTTTTAAGATCAATGACATTTAGAAATATCAGATTTAATTTGCAATGGTTAAAATGTACATACTATATACGGATTTAGAGCTTGGATAAACCACCATAACCTGTAACACAGATAAATCTAACATGCATCTGAGTAAATCACTGAAGGCAGAGAAACAAAATCTCTATTGAAATTTTTATTGAATAGTCAGATCCAAAAAACTACATATAAAATTGTATGTCAAAAAAAATGTCATCTGGCTAGCTCTAGATTACATGTAATATGAAGCTATTCAGTGTTTGTTCAAGGAATTACATATTGAAGATCATGCTCTCTTGTAGATTCAGTTGATTTTCCCACAGAATTTTTCCAATCCTTCCCCCATGGCTATAGGGCTGTGCTTCCAAAAATCACTCAGGAATATCTTGGCAGCATCCACACTAGGGAAAAAGGGAGGCTCAGAATATATCTGAGTGAGAGCATCAGATGAACCTGAATATGTAGTTCGGTTCATCTCAGCACTGCTCGTGACTGCTATTACCAATTGCTGATATGAGAAGAAAAATCTCTTCACCGCAGCTTCAATTCCCTGGAAGGCCAGTAAAAGATGAATAATCCCACATGAAGTTTCACCATTTGGGCTTTCTCTTCTTGTGTGTCTGTGAGAATGAAACAAGTCCAAGACTGCTTCTTGAAGCCTAGGTCCACCCTTTGGATCAGCCTCAACACCCATAACTTTTGGCACAAGATTTCTTAGTTCCTTGCATGCATCTGCAAGGCTTCTCAGAGCAGTGGATTTAAGGCAGTATGCACCATTGGATGTACTAGAACTAGCAGCCCTGTTGATGGACAATTGGTGTTTAAGGCAATGAAAGTCATCTGGATCAACCAAAAGAAACAGATTCTGAATGTCTGCAAGGAATTCCCAAATCCTTTCAATTGTCCAGCAGTCTCTGGATGCTCCTACTGAATCTTCATGGTCTATCCTTTGATGTATTCTCTTCAGCAGAAGATGGGCTACAAACAACCAGGCCTCAAAGATCTGATGGACAGTATAATGTGTGTGATCCTCTGCATTGTGGAGAGGTGAAGATTGCTTGAATGAATACAGATAGCTTGGCTTACAGATCTTATCATATTCAAGAATGGGCTTGCCTGAAAGATTTGGCTCCCCAAGGCCTAAAGTAAAAGGGGCTCTCTGCATATGACTTTCAATCACGAGCCATATTCTACAAACCATATGTTCAGCCCTTTTCGATGTACCCAAGCGAGGCAGTAAACTCTCTTGACTTACTCTGCTAACTACAGGCAAAGCCCCAGGTCTCTGCCATACCTCTTGGGCCACTTTGGTACCAATAACACCATCACTTACAGACAATTGAACTGTGGGGGCATCCTTATCACCTTCACAAATCACTGATATTAATTCAATCTGAGAACCAGTTAAGGATTCAAGCCTTCTTTTCCACTCCTCTCTGTCAATATAAGACCTTCTGTCACACAGGACTGATGAAATTAATCTGAAAGTCATTTCCAGTGACTGCAACGCTGGTTTTACCAGCAGCTCTGCAGACCAACCATACCATTCTCTGGATTTCCAGATTGCAGTGAGCTCTGAGAGATTCAGATATTGCTCATATGCTGCACACTCACTTGGAGATGGCTCGATAAATTCTTCGGTTTTCATGGGACCTGACGAAGATGACATTCTGCTGTGACTTATGTCATAACTATCCTTCATCTCTTCCATTGCATTACTACTAATACCTTGAAAACCTTCAATCCCCTCCATACTATCACTGCTCTTACTGCCCTCCATCATCTCAATAAATTGCAGAGAAAACCTGGATCCAGTCCTCTGCAAAACACAATTTTGGGCAACTTTTCAATTAATCCCTAACCGGGCTATTAATCCCCACAAATCAAAAGCCAAAGTAAGCAAACCCTCAAGGAAGAAAAGCTTGAATTTCCTTGGGGAACTTGCCCAATTCTCATTGGAACTTTGACCTTTCGGCATCTAGACATCATGAGGGCAACTTCATCCCCATTTCCTCAACAAGTTAACATTCTCCCCACGCAAACCCTAGACAATATTTGTTTAAAACCTCCACTACCAGGGTCTCATGGAGAAGACTAGACCATTTCAAAGCTTGTAGGTGGGAATGGAGACGTAATCAACGAACATTGGTCTAAGTGCTCATGGAAATTAAGACACCCATATTCATTATTTTAAAGTTTCCATTACCCACATGCAAAAACCTCTATAATGCGTGTCAGAAAACTGTTCAGGAAGATTTGAAACAACAGTCAATTATTTGACAATTCTAGATTCTTTGAATCCTAATCCAAAATCAAGACCAACTGTGCAACAAAGACTGAATTAATGTTTATGTTAAACAGTGTCACCCAAAAGACTAACAAGATTAAATCTTTGAAATTTTCAAAGCTTGCAATGTGGGTCCTCCTTCCATGACAGCAATCAAAGAACGTTCCTGGTCTGATACAAAGCTAGATAAGCTTCTCTCATACGTTACAAATCTACAAACTAGATAAGCATCAGAACAGGTGGTCTACCCTCTGAATAGTTAAAACAGAGTCAAATAAAAGTCTATACGTACAAAGATAAGCATCAGAACAACTGTTTGCGTTCTGGAGAGCATAACGTTATTATTAAGTTATGTGTGAAATTGGATTGTTATAGTGCTCACGTGCTTGAACATGATTTACGTGGCACTGCAAAAATGGACGCCATTAAAGGAAACGTGTATGAAGAAAGAAAGTGGTCGGCATTACCAATTGTTGGATAAAGTAACATTCTTTGATATGGTAGATATCAGTATTTGTCATGGTTGATATTGTAGGCAGAGCCAAAATTTGACAGTTCATTGTTATGGTCCCCTTTGTTTGGGGGATTGGAATTTGACTCAAAACCTTATTATCTCATAATAAGGTTTTGAGATTCTGGTTTTGCATTGTGGGAAGATAATTTGGACTGTTTGGTGGACCTCGAAGATGAAAAAGTTTTGGGAAGATGAGCCAATTTTGAGAACATGAGCCAATAAAATAGAGCAATAAAATACCATAACCAGGTTTTCAAATGAATTCCACCTTTTAGATGGAAGTTGCAAATCCTTGTTTTTTGAGTAAAATGGGAAGATCAAAACCATAACCAGGGTTTCAGAGTTTCCAATGTAAGCAACCAAACTAAATATTTGGAGTCAAAACCAGGTTTTCTCTCCCAAATTCCAATTCCACCCCTCAAACAAACGGGGCCTATATTTTGGAGTTTTGGGTTATGGGTAGGAATTTGACTTGATAAATTAATTAAAAATTTACAATTTCAAAATAACAATATCTGTTTGTTGGGGTCTCCTGTAAATATTTATTCAACAAGTTTATGATGACATTTTGTATGAATATTTGAGATCATATTTTTCATCATTATTTTAGATTATATTTTCAAAATATTGATGGAAAAATTAGTTATAGGATCAAATTAACAATTTGTCAATTGTTAAATAGTATGTTTGTCAAATTTTCTAAAAAAATGAATGTTATTTAATACAAACTAAAACAATGTCAACTAAAATGTCAATGGGGTTGTGCTCTTATTACAAGGTCATAATGTTCTCAAGATGGAGATCCATGTTTCAATCTCCAAAGCGACATCTAATGTTGGAATTCCAAGTGAAATTCTAATTATATGTTCAAATTTTTTTAATTAATATAATTTTGAATGTGAGATTTTTTAGAATGGTTGTTCAATTTATTTTCTTATTATAATTTTTATTTTTTATTTTAATCGTCATATTTTCTATCAAAGATAAAGTTTGAAAAGTCATTACACTAATAAAAATCTTGTACAATTATTTTTGTATCATGCTACCTTATCTATTAATATTTAGGTAAGTGTTCAATTTATGATTAGCACCTTTCTATACTAAATTTTACGGGACATGGCAAAACATAAATGCACACTACCCCTCAATATTACTTTTACTTTTATAAAATCATAGAAGTTCTTAAGTAACATAGAAAAATGTAAAAAATATTGGTCCTCAACATTACTTTAAATAACCATTCTGCTCTTCTACATTGTTTGATTTTTGAAGTTCTGTGTTTCATGGTCGACGATGCTGGTGGGGGCTAGGCTCCCTAGTCTAGGGAGCCTCCCATAGCAACAAATACTCTATCTAAAGGAGATTGGGGGCCCATGGAGCTGATGGATTAATAGGTCAGTGAAAGTGCTCCAAAACATGGGGATGAATAATGGGTTGAAGGGGTATCTGATCCCAACCCAGGAGCTAGAATTCCTGAGGTGGTTTCTAACAAATCGAGACAGAACAAAGAGAAAAGTGGTGGTCCATTCAATGGGTGGAAAAGGCCCTTCTTGGTAGTAGTCGCAAGCAGGTGGAGCAAGAGTTTGTTCTGAAATATTCACAAACTGAGGAGGGAACGACTATTAAGCTTCCCGACTCAGTCGTTGATCATATTATTTTCTTGATGAATAATACTTTAGTTGGACGATTTTTCTCCTTTCGACCAACCATCGATATGGTGAGAAAATTGGCATCCTAGAAGTGGAAACTTAAGGTGAGTGTCATAATTAGTGTTATGACATGTTCTTTGTTCCACTTCAAATGTACTGCAAAAGAGGTGACAACTAGTCTCTCAGGGTCTTGGGCCTTTGGAAAGCATTATCTTTCCCTTTGTAGATGGAAGCCAAGATTTGATCCTACAATAGAGTTGAGCAGGATTGTGTTGGTTTGGGTTTGAATGCCTAGACTCCCACTAAATTTTCTATAAAAATGAATTCTATTAAATACAAACTAAAATGATGTCAACTAAAATGTCAATGGGGTTGTGCTCTTATTACAAGGTCATAAGGTTCTCAAGATGGAGATCCATGTTTCAATCTCCAAAGCGACATCTAATGTTGGAATTCCAAGTGAAATTCTAATTATATGTTCAAATTTTTTTAATTAATATAATTTTGAATGTGAGATTTTTTTGAATGGTTGTTCAATTTATTTTCTTATTATAATTTTTATTTTTTATTTTAATCGTCATATTTTCTATCACAGATAAAGTTTGAAAAGTCATTACACTAATAAAAATCTTGTACAATTATTTTTGTATCATGCTACCTTATCTATTAATATTTAGGTAAGTGTTCAATTTATGATTAGCACCTTTCTATACTAAATTTTACGGGACATGGCAAAACATAAATGCACACTACCCCTCAATATTACTTTTACTTTTATAAAATCATAGAAGTTCTGAAGTAACATAGAAATATGTAAAAAATATTGGTCCTCAACATTACGTTAAATAACCATCTTGCTCTTCTACATTGTTTGATTTTTGAAGTTCTGTGTTTCATGGTCGATGATGTCGGTGGGGGAGCCTCCCATAGCAGCAAATACTCTATCTAAAGGAGATTGGGGGCCCATGGAGCTGATGGATCAATAGGCTAGTGAAAGTGCTCCAAAACATGGGGATGAATAATGGGTTGAAGGGGTATTTGATCCCAACCCAGGAGTTGGAATTCCTGAGGTGGTTTCTAACAAATCGAGACAGAACAAAGAGAAAAGTGGTGGTCCATTCAATGGGTGGAAAAGGCCCTTCTTTGTAATAATCATAAGTAGGTGGAGAAAGAGTTTATTTGAGAGTGTTCACAAATTGAGTAGGAAACGACTATTAAGCTTCCCAACTTAGTCATTGATCATATTGTTTTCTCGATGAACAATACTTTAGCTAGACGATTTTTCTCCTTTCGACCAACCATCAATATGGTGATAAAATTGGCATCCTAGAAGTGGAAACTTAAGGTGAGTGTCACGATTAGTGTTATGACATGTTCTCTGTTCCACTTCAAATTACCTACAAAATAGGTGACCGCTAGTCTCTTAGGGTCTTGGGCCTTTGGAAAGCATTATCTTTCCCTTTTTAGATGGAAGCCAGGATTTGATCCTACAAGAGAATTGAGCAGGACTGTGTTTGTTTGGGTCTGAATGCCTAGGCTCCCACTTATTTTTTTGGATGAGCGTATCTTCTGCTGGATTGGTAATGCCTTCAACCACTATGTCTTCATAAATGATGTGACTAAGGAAAAATCCAGGTTGGTTTTTGTGTGCTTCTATGTTAAAATGTTGTTGTCAATAAGACTCTCCCCAATTTTATTTCCTTACAGTCAAAGTTGTGAAAGTGGATGCAAGCTTTGGTGTATGAAAACACCATGATTTTCTATTAGAAATGCTCAAGAGTAGGTCATGTGATTTTAAAATATAAAGCCCTTGATAAGCCACCCCAAAAAATGAAATGCATTTGTACTTTCCCTATGAGGGTTACATCCCCCTAAGCTAGATGGTTCAAAGATTGAAAGTGATGAATGCACATTTACAAATGGATTGTTTAAACGTTAGGAAACCCCTAAGAAAGTTGGGTAGGAGGACAAACCACATGAGTTCTTGGAACAAACAAATCTATTAGAGGAAGGAGAAATACCCCCCCCCCCCCCCCCCCCCCCTCTACTACCTTGAACACCATAACCTAGTTACGTGACATCCCCAATCCCTCTTCCTCTTGTAAGAGTGGTGTTCATTCTCTTCTCATGAAGACATCAACTACAACCCCCTCTTCAGGGATATCACTAATGTTACGTAGAAGACCCTCGACTCAACAACCAAATCTAAGAAATGAGTTTCATGTCATGCAAACATGAGGGGTTTAAATGACCCCCCAAAATAATATGCACTATGAAATTATATATTTGAAAATAGAATTGATGCCCTCCTTTTCCAAGAAGTTAAGATGAAAAAATCCCCTTTAAAAACAATTGTGGGGATTTTGTGGGTGGGTTCTGAATTTTGCATTAGTGAAGCTAATGGTGCATCTAGAGGAAATAAGAAAAGACCTCTATGGGCTAAGATGATTAAAGAAGTAGGAAAATATGAAGCCCCTCTAGAAACTTTCAGAGAAATCAAAAGACCAAATATATTTTCTAATTATGTTGCACTCGTGAGTGAACTTATAAATTCAGAGCCCTCAAATGTAGAGGAATCCCTTCAACATCAAACTTGGAATGATGTCATGAAAAAAGAGTATAAATCCATTCTCAAGAATGATGTCTGGGATATTGTACCCAGACCCAAAGATAAATTAGTGGTCTCCTCCAATTGGTTATTTAAAATCAAACATGCAGTAGATGGAAGCATTGAAAAACACAAGGATAGGTTTGTTGCAAGACGCTTCTCTCAGAAAGAAGGTATTGACTATGAAGAAACATTTTCTCTAGTTGCTAGATATACCTCATTTAGAGTTGTAATTGCTATTGCTGCATCTAAGAGATGGAAAACTCATCAAATGGATGTAAAGACTACCCTCCTAAATGGAGTGATTAAAGAATTAGTATACCTAGAGAAACCTGAAGGATTTGTAGTGCATGAGAAACAGTCTCAAGTTTGCAGATTGAATAAAGAACTATATGGTCTCAAACAAGATCCTCGAGCTTGGTATGAAAGGATATATCATTATCTATCAATACTTGGTGTATAGTCAGAAAATGGAAGCACTTCCATTGTAGACTGGTTAAGCCTTTCGAGCAAGTGGTTTGGGGTCATGTGTCAAGCGCCCTGAATGGGTCTCTGACATGGATCTAGCTTTTTCCCCTGTTCTTCCCCATTTCCCACTTTTCTCTAGCCTATTTCTGGCACCCTAAACTGCAAACTAAGATTTTTGACCTCAAGGTCAAAATTGACCTTTCTGGGTCAAGGTCGACCTCAACCTTGACCTAGGTCAGAATCGACCTTTTTCTAACCCAAGGTCCAGATTTCAAGTTTCATGGGTTTCCAGATCGGCTGTTTCAGTCTTCGAAGCGACAACTTTTATATTATATTTAATATAGGTCCACTTATAGGGATATAGGTCTAATTGGAATTTAATTCTCCTATGTAGGCCTCTCTAGAAGATTGTGCCCTAGATTCATATATAAGGAAGTCTTCTCTCATTTTATCTAACCATGAACTAAGACTTGAAGAATAAGGACAAACCATCTAAGACAACTGTAAGGAAACTCAGGTGCGAAAACAACTTCCTACACTAATCTCTAAAGGAAAGTATTGTGCAAATTCTTTTAAATCCTTATAATTTCAGATTCGTTAACTACTTTAACAATGATATTACAGCCATATACCATGCATACAAAAAAATAGAGAATGACACAATGATTTACCTTGGGGAAAACCTTTCGGTAAAAAACCCCAGCACTCCAAAACCTGCACAATGTATCATCTTCAACACAACGGTTACAACACTTGCAATGCAAGTTCTTTCAGCAGACAATTGACACACACAGACTAATCCAGTAGCACCCGATCATACCAACAATACACACTTTTTCTATATCTGTCTGCAACCCTGAAAAATGCTTATATCATGCGCTTTCCTTTTTAGGGCAACTTCCAAAGATAGCTGTATTAGGGTTTTACCATTCTCTGAGAAAATAGGAACCCCACAATTATGGAAGAGTGTACAGTACTCAACTTTATCAGTTGCCACATTTCATTGCATGTCTTCACCCATCATTGAATCTTCTAGAAATAACTCTTACGTGTCATAAGAATCTGTCATAACCGTTTCAGCCATGATCTCCATACACACAATTCAAGATGCCGACACATCAAGTGGAGTGACACATCAACATGCCAACTAGACATGTACACTCACACTTAATTACATTATTTGCAAGAAATATATTTTACAAAACAAATAATAGGAATAGGAATTATCCAAGGTTGAGACACCTTATTCCTAACATTCTCCCACTTGTTGAACACCTTGTAAGAACAATAGTAACATAACAGGAACTAACCACTATAGGCCAAAAGGCCCATAAACTATGAACACCATCTGAACTTCGCAGTGCCCATTGGTTTCGTTAATGCATCTGCAACATTCTTCACAGTATCTACCTTCTCCAAATTTACCTTTCCATCTTCCACCATATCTCTCACAAAGTGAAACTGCACATCAATGTGCTTCGTTCT
>MU226838.1:4002620-4012833 GCA_018584345.1 Thuja plicata | reverse complement strand
TGAGATTAGCTCAAAAAACCCTACCCAACAACTAGGATCAAAAGTTGATCAGGCTCTGATACCACTTGTAAGGAAACTCAGGTGCGGAAATAACTTCCTACACTAATCTCTAAAGGAAAGTATTGTGTAAATTCTTTTAAATCCTTACAATTTCAGATTCGTTAACTACTTTAACAATGATACTACAACCATATACCATGCATACAGAAAAATAGAGAATGACACAATGATTTACCCTGGGAAAACCTTTCGGTAAAAAAGCCCAGCACTCCAAAACCTACACAATGTATTATCTTCAACACAACGGTTACAACACACTTGCAATGCAAGTTCTTTTAGGAGACAATCAACACACACAAACTAATCCAGTAGCACCCAATCATACCAATAATACACTATTTTTCTATATTTGTCTGCAACCCTAAAAAATGCTTATATCATGCGCTTTCCTTTTTAGGGCAACTTCCAAAGATAGCCGTATTAGGGTTTTACCATTCTCTGAGAAAATAGGAACCCCATGATTGTGGAAGAGTGTACAATACTCAACTTTATTAGTTGCCACATTTCATTACATGTCTTCACCCATCATTGAATCTTCTAGAAATAGCTCTTACGTGTCATAGGAATATGTCATAACCGTTTCAACCATGATCTCCATACACACAATTCAAGATGCCGACACATCAAGTGGAGTGACACATCAACATGCCAACTAGACATGTACACTCACACTTAATTACATTATTTGCAAGAAATACATTTTACAAAACAAATAATAAGAATAGGAATTATCCAAGGTTGAGACACCTTAATCCTAACTACAACTCTATGCATGATCTATTGAAGCAAGCATATAATCTCAAGCACTAAGCATTCAAGACTTTCAAGCATTCAATTCATCAAGGAGATCCCTTGGTAGCCATTGAAGGATTAAAGCTCTATGGAGTCCTCTTGTTGAAGATTTCTCCATCCACATTCCTCCAAGACTTTTCCTATTCCAAAATCCATTCAAGATTGGTCTTGAAGATCTACAAGCATTTGATTTGATACGTCCTACATCCGACATTCTACATTCTACATCCATTTGGTTCATACATACTTTTGGATCCACGGATACAAATCCACCACAAGGGTTTCTATACAAGAAAGGTGAATTTTTTCATTTACTTTGTTTTATTTATGCAATTTCAATTACACTTTGAGGTTAATTCCAAAACCGGGGTTTGACCAACAAACCCTTCCCCCCAAAAAACCATTTTTGTTGCAAAGATAGGTTTGGAATAGTGATTTGGAGTACAGATTTGGATACCCTTTTCGGAAAACTATCGAGATCAGGAAACAGATTTTCTATCAGAGATTTTAGGTCAGAATCGACATTCTATTCTGGGTCAGAATCAAGGATTCTAGGTCAGAATCAGAAATTCTGGGTCAATGGTGAAATTCATTTCTAGGTTAGAATTAACATTTTGTTGAGGGTCAGAAGCGGAAATTCTAGGTTGGAATCAGAAATTTTGGGTCAAAGGTGACATTGACTTTTGGGTCAAAATCAGAACTAAGCCAGATCAGAAAAAGATTTTAGGGTTTTGTTTGTCTCTGCATTTCTGTTCCAGATTCTCCAAAAACTAGGTGTAGGCACCCGAAAACAATATTCTTCAGATCTGTAGCATTTTGAGGTTAGTACTTTTCTTCAATTCATTTCAATTAAATTTTTTAATCTTCCTAAATCTATCACACATTATTTTCTATAAAACAGAATCTAAGGTCTTCCTCTTTACTCTCCTTTCCAATCGATTGATTCATTTATGCATTGATCCTTCCTTTGGGGTTAATCAATTTGGATCCTTCCTTTTTGTATTTAAGGTCAAAAGGAACATCTTATCTTCCTTACCCATCACATTCAATATACATCTTTATATTTTTACATTCTCCCAATTTCTTATCTTATATTTTGGTAAACCCGCGATAGACAAATTTTTGTTTTTTGGTGTTAGATTTACATTTTTATGTTAGATCTTGCATCCATATTAGATTAGATTTCTTTTATGCTCTTGCATTTACATTTCAAAAATTAAAAATCAAAATCTTGTGTTTCCTAAATTAGTTCATTTGCATTGCATTGGTGTATGAGCTTACGACTTCTAGTCCTACCTATAGTATCCCGGTTAGAAGAAGCCGTAGACTTACAGGTTCCTTCGATCCTGAGTCTTCCTCTCCTTTCCTTAGGATCTCGGATGACTATTTGACCACCCAAGATTCAAATCCTTCTATAGAGCATAACTCTTCTCACTCATCTCATGATGAGGATGATGCTTTAAGAGTTCCTCCTGAACAAGTCCAAAAACTTTCAACAAAACTTGATAAAATGCGAAATTGGCTTATTCAAGAAAACCATAATCAAGATTCCATCCAAGCTATAGAGGCTCTTAAGAAAGTCCTCCGTGATAGTGATCAAGGTGTTAATCTCTTGTGTTTTATCACTCATCTTGTGCATTTGAATGTTAAACCTTTAGCTCAAGAGGCTCAAGATCTAGGATTCACTCCTCTTGTCACTAGTGGGGAACCTTTTTTCGTTCCTTTACCTAGAATTCCTACTTACACTCCTCCTTTAATGACTACATCTCTACCAATTTCATCTATTCCTGTGAGCATTCCACTAGTGTCTCTACCTACCTCACAACCTTCTTACCATAATCTTCCTTTTACATATTCCAATCCTCTTCCAACTGTGGTTCCAAGTGTTCCATCAGTTGTGTCTTCCATTCTTGTCGCTTCCTAAACTTTTCCTAGTGTTCCTAATGTTTCTATGCTACCTATTTCTTCTAATGATTCTGTTGGAAAGATTTCTACAATGTAGACAATTATTATTTTGTCATTGATGTCAAACCTTAACTGGTGAGGCTATTGATGTATGTTTGAGTACCATATCTATTGATTGATGAAGATTTGAAGAATAGGATAATAAGAAGACCAAGGAAAAGGTTGAGTTATGAGTATACACCAGGGTACTTGATCATTTGGCACTTTGGCAAAGTGATATGTTGTTTATCTTTCACTGAAATTTCACTGGAAGGTTGATGTTGAGAAAAGTGAAAGGTGATGCCAAGAAAAGCAAAGATGATGTCGAGCGCTAGTGAAATGTCGAGAGAGACAGAGAAAGCCAAGCAATAGTATTTTAGTAATTGATGAGATTTGAGATCTCTAGCCAACATAGTTGGTTTTATTGGGATATGTATTGTTAATTAAGATTGGTCCACACTCATTTAATGCACGGGAAACCATTATTAGCGCATGGATTCAATGTTTAATTAATGATTATATTGGAGAAGTAAATAAAATGTAATGATGGAAGGATCCATTGGATCTGACCTAACCTAAGATCTACGATCTTGATTAAGTGGAAAAATATTTATCTAACCTAGATGAAGAGGTATAATATAACCTACAGAGGTTATTTTCATTGTATCCAAGTGTATGGAGAATTTGCATGCAAGAGTATTGCATGGTTAATTGACTGATTGGCAAGACCTAGAAAAGAAGGCTGAGCAGAGAAGAAGAGAGAGATTTCTTGATGGATTTCCAAGAAGATCTGAATTTTGAGATGAAAATGGAGGCCACTCAATGAATTAGCATTAGAGATGAAATTGGATTTGGATTTGCAAAGTAAGTTGTATGTATCAAATCACACCTGTTGATTACTTTCTAACCATTGTATCAGTTCAAATCCTTTAACCAGGTTGACCTAATAGTCATTGTATAAATCCTTTGAACAAGGTGACATTTAGATTGGAATGTTCTAAATCCTCTAACAAGGCCACTCCTGAAAGGGTGTTTAAATCCTTTAACCAGGTCACATTTGACAGTGTGTTTTGTAACCTTTAACAAGGTTGTCTCCTAACAGAGCTCACTTCAGAAGAGTGAAATTTTGGTAGCATGTTATTGGTGGTTTTTCCCATATTGGGTTTCCATATTAAATCATGGTGTCAAAATGTGTGAATTTTTATGTTGTGTTTTACTGTTAAGTTTTTGTAAGCTTATTTCATTAATACAGTAAGCTGCACACTTTTGCTGTTTATTGCTGTCGAGTAGATCTGAGTTATTGAAATGGTATAAATTTTTATATGGGCACATTTGGACCTGAGGGTAACTAATTCACCCCCCTCTGAGTTATTCTAAATTCAATCTAACAATTGGTATCAGAGCTTTGTTCTCTTGAAATAGTTTGAAGGTACTTGGAGATAAAGATCAAGATGTATAAAAGGGATGGATCGAAGATTAACAAGGACAACTTTCCTGCATGGAAAAGTGTGATGAAACTTCACTTGGCTGGTATTGGTGATTCTACTAAATGACATATTGAACAATAATATGTAGCCCCTACTAGAGTTTTGAATGCTGCACAATTAAGAGAAAAGCATGAACATAATCAAGCAATGTTGGAACTTGCATCATCCCTAAACTATCATGAATTTGAGGACATTAAGGACTGTACAAGAGAAAAGCAGATGTGGGATGCCCTTCAAACCATCTATGGAGGTGATACGAATGTACTAAGAGCCAAATCTGAAAGCTTGAGAGGTAAGTTTGATGATTTAAAATTGCAAGAAAGAGAAAATATAGTGCAATATTATGATAGGATAAAGGAAGTTGTAGATGCTATTAGAGGAGCTAAGGGAACCATTGATGATGACACTATCATGAGCAAGGTACTGAGAACACTTCTTCCTATTTATGCTATTAGAGTATTTGCAATTCAAGAACTGAGATGTCTCCTAACAAGAATTTGACTCTGGAAAGTTTGGTAGGCAGACTTACTGCATTTGAGATGTCAAATTTTGACAACTATACTCCACAAACTGTTGAATTTGCAGTCAAGTCACAGATAGTCATTATCAAATCAAGGAAAGGGAAGAAATGTGTGAGCAGTGATAGTGACAATTTAGATGATGATCTAGAAGAGCTTGAGGCACTTATGGCAAGGATACTAGCTAGAGGAAAATGAAAATTCAGAGGTAAACTTCCTATTATTTGTTTTTCTTGTAACAAAGTTGGTCATATTGATGCTAGATGTCCTGATAAGAACGAGAAAGATGAAAGAAGAGACAACAAGTACAAATACAAAAAGGGTGTCTGAGACTATAGGAAGTACAAGGATTACAAAGAAAAATGTAAGAAATCTTGCTATATAGTTGAAGAAGCCTCTGACAGTGAATCTGATAAATCTGATGAAAATGATATAGAAGTTGTGTATGTTGCAATGCGAGATGATTCTGATGATGATGAGAAAACTGCACTAATTTCTTATATGAGTAAAGGTGATCATTGGATTATTGATAGTGGTTGTTCACATCACATGACTGGTGATAAGGACAAATTTGAAACCTTAGATCAATGTAGAGGTGGATATGTTAAGTTTGGTAATGATACACCTTGTAAAGTTAAAGGGAAAGGATCAATTCAATTGACTGACAAGATTAGATGTGATGATGTGTATTGGGTTGAAGAACTTAATTATAACTTGTTGAGTGTTGCACAGTTGAACACTTCTGGTTACAGAGTTGAATTCCATCATAGGAAAGCAAAGATCTATGATGTCAATGGAGAATTAGTTGGAAGTGGTGAAAAAACTAGAGGTAACTTATTTTATCTAGACTTAGCTAAAGAGACATGCTTGTTTGCACAATATAATGATGTTTGGTTATGGCATAAGAGGCTATGTCATGTTAACTTTGATAACTTGGTAAGCATAAGTAAATTGAAAAAGGTTAGAGGGCTACCTAAGTTAAAGAAACTTGAGAATGCAATGTGTAAGCAATGTCAATTGGGCAAAATGACTAAATCTAGCTTTAAGAGAAAAACTCATACTTCTGAGAATATTTTGCAATTGGTTCATACTGACCTTAGTGGACCTATTGGTGAGAAAAGTTACTGTGGAGACAAATATTTTATTCTATTTGTAGATGACTACTCTAGGATGATGACTGTTATGTTTCTTAAAGAAAAATCTGATGCATTTCAATTATTTAAGTGGTACTTGGAAAAAGTTGAAAAGGAAATAGGTAAGAGTCTGAAATGTCTGAGATCTGACAGAGGAAGTGAGTTTATTTCTAATGAGTTTAACAGGTTTTGCAATGACCGAGGGATAAAAAGACAGATGTCCCCACCTAGGACACCACCACAAAATGGTATAGATGAAAGAAGAAATCGATCTATCATGGATTGTGCCAGAACATTAATGATGGAGAAAAATGTTGCACAAAAATATTGGAGAGAATCTGTAAGTATAACAGTTTATACCCTGAACAGAGTACAAGTCAAGAAAGGTACAAATACTACACCTTATGAACTATGGTATGGATATGCACTTACTGTAAGTTATTTTAAATTTTTTGGGAGTAGATTTTTTATACTGAAGGATAATAGAAATGGTAAACTTGATGCTAAAGGAGAAGAAGACATATTTCTTGGATATTCTACTAAGAGTAAAGCATATAAGTGCTTGAATTCTAACACTAACAAAATTGTGGAAAGTGTAAATGTTAGAATTGATGAATATGCAGAGAGAAATGAAGCTGAAAGCATGATTGATCCTGAAAGTTACATATCATTCACTTATCCTGAAGAGGAGGATTCTAATGAAATTGAAAATGAAGTGTCGAGCAACAGTCTGCACCTACCGAGACACAAAACAAAATTGTTAGGCAACAGGAGGTGACTACCGAGCTATCTGATGGAGATGCTGAGTCACAGTTTCACCCTAAACTGAACATGAATGATCAAATTGAAACTAAGAAAGAGCCTACTTTGGAGAAATATGTGAGAAGGAACCATAAACCTGATCAAATCATAGGAGCAAAGGATTCTGCAGTTATGACAAGAAGAAAATTAAGAGAAGACACATGTTTGCTATGTGATTTTTAGCCTAAGACAGTAAAAGATGCTTTAGACAATGAAGAATGGATTCAAGCCATGAATGAAGAGATAGACCAAATAGAAAAGAACAAGACATGGACACTAGTACCGAAGCCTGAGAACAAAAATTTAATTGGTACTAAGTGGGTATTCAAAAACAAGCTGAATGAACATAGAGAGGTAACAAGGAAAAAAGAAAGACTAGTATGCAAAGGTTATGCACAAGAGGAAGGAATTGACTATGGAGAGACAATCACCCCAGTTGCAAGATTGGAAGGTGTAAGAAGTCTACTTGCATATGCAGCCTACAAAGGATTTAAAGTTTATCAAATGGATGTGAAGTTAGCATTTCTAAAAGGGATATTAGAAGAGGAAGTATATATTGAACAAGCTGATGGATTTATTGACCCAAGCAAGAGGAACATGGTTTGCAGAATACACAAAGCATTATATGGACTGAAACAAGCACCCATTGCATGGTATGAAAGATTGCATAATTATCTGATAAAGATTGGATTTGCAAGAAAAAATAACAACAACAATCTGTATTTGAAAATAGAGCAAGGTAAAGGAATTTAATTGGCTGAAATTTTTGTTGATGACATCATATTCAGTGGACAAGATATGATATGCAAAGCATTTACAAAAGAGATGCAAACTGAATTTTAAATGTCTATGTTTGGTGAGATAAAATTATTTGTTGGTTTACAAATACATCAAATCAAGAATGGTATCTATATTACTCAATCAAAATATGTCAAGGAGATACTGAAAATTTTTGGTATGGAAGATTCAAAACAAGTGAATACACCCATGGCTACTAGACAAAAGTTGACAAAGAATGACTATACAAAAGAGGTAAATAAACACTGTACATATCAATGATTGGTAAGGTGTAATATGTTGCACACAGTAGACCTGATATTGCATTAGCAGTTGGAATTGTTGCTAGATTTTTTGCTAATCCAAAAGAGACACATATAATGGCAGTGAAAATAATTCTGAGATATTTGAATGGTACAGAAGATTATGGCCTATATTACAAAAGGAATGACAAGTTTGAACTCAGAGTCTACACTGATTCTGACTAGGCTGGTAATGTGGATGATAGAAAAAGAACCACAGGAGGAGCATTTCTTTTGGGGAAAATATTAGTTTCCTAGACAAGAAAGAGACATAATTGCACCTCACAATCTATAGCTGAAGCCGAGTATGTGATAGCAGTAGTTAATTACTCAAACATTGTGTGGGTGAAGATACTACTGAAAGGTATGAAGGAGGAGATCATAGAACCAGTTGTCATATATTGTGACAACACGAGTCCCAGTAATATTTCTAAAAATCCTGTAATGCACTCTAAGACAAAACTTATAGCTATCAAGTATCATTACTTGAGGGAGATAGTTCAGAAGAAGGAAGTGAGACTGGAATATGTGAACACTAAGGAACAGTTGGCAGACATATTTACAAAAGCATTACCTAAGGATGCTCATGAGTATCTAAGAGGTAAATTGGGGGTGATCTCCCTCGCAGAGGCTAACTAGTTCTGAATGGTATTGTTGCATCAAATGTTTTAATCAGAACACTTGACACATTGATGCAAAGTGAGTCACATTTTTAGGATGTTGCCTAAAAACTGTGGAGTAGAAGACAAGAACATAAAAGAAGATTAGTCATAAACAAAGATGACAGGAACAAAATGATACAAAGATTAGAACAAGATGAATCTGCATAATAAAGATTTCAACATCTTTGGCATTGTTGTCAAAGAGGGAGATTATTGCTAAAACAAATGATTGATAAAAACAATAGATATAAGGGAGATATTACTGAAAGAGGGAGCTGAACAGACACAGAAAGATATCAGTGTGATTATAGACAAAGAGGGAGTAATATTTTACAGATGAGAATTAGAATGAAGCTAAAGACATTAATCAAAATTTGTTCATATCAAGGAACACACACACTTTTTGGATTGGATGGTAACTTTGGTTGGTAATTATTGTTTTACAGTTTAGTGTTGCCATCAATGCCAAAGAGGGAGATTATTGGAAATATTTCTACAATGTAGACAATTATTATTTTGTCATTGATGTCAAACCTTAACTGGTGAGACTATTGATGTATGTTTGAGTACCATATCTATTGATTGATGAAGATTTGAAGAATAGGATAACAAGAAGACCAAGGAAAAGGTTGATTTATGAGTATACTGTAAGGAAACCAGGTGCAGAAACAAATTCCTACACTAATCTCTAAAGGAAAGTATTGTGCAAATTCTTTTAAATACTTACAATTTCAGATTTGTTAACTACTTTAACAAGGATATTGTAGCCATATACCATGCATACGGAAAATAGAGAATGACACAATGATTTACCCTGGGGAAAACCTTTTGGTAAAAAACCCTAGCACTCCAAAACCTGCACAATGTATTATCTTCAACACAATGGTTACAACACATTTGCAATGCAAGTTCTTTCAGGAGACAATCAACACACAAAGACAAATCCAGTAGCACCAGATCATACCAACAATACACACTTTTCCTATATGTGTCTGCAACCCTAAAAATGCTTATATCATGCACTTTCCTTTTTAGGGCAACTTCCAAAGATAGCCATATTAGGGTTTTACCATTCTCTAAGAAAATAAGAACCCTAAAATTTTGTAAGAGTGTGCAGTACTCAACTTTATCAGTTGCCACATGTCATTGCATGTCTTCACCTGTCATTGAATCTTCTAAAAATAGCTCTTACGTGTCATAGGAATCTGTCATAACCGTTTTAGCCATGATCTCCTTACACACAATTCAAGATGCTGACACATCAAGTGGAGTGACACATCAACATGCCAACTAGACATGTACACTCACACTTAATTACATTATTTGCAAGAAAAACATTTTACAAAACAAATAATAAGAATAAGAATTATCCAAGGTTGAGACACCTTATTCCTAACATATACACCAGGGTACTTGATCATTTGGCACTTTGGCAAAGTGATATGTTGTTTAGCTTTCACTGACAGTTCACTGGAAGGTCGATGCTGAGAAAAGCAAAGTTGATGTCGAGCAAACCGAAAGGTGATTCCAAGCAAAGCAAAGATGATGCCGAGTGCTAGTGAATTGCCGAGGGAGACAGAGAAAGCTAAGCAGTAGTATTTTAGTAATTGATGAGATTTGAGATCTCTGGTTGACATAGTTGATTTTATTGGGATATGTATTGTTAATTAAGATTGGTCCACACTCATTTAATGCATGGGAAACCATTATTAGCACATGGATTCAATGTTTAATTAA
>MU226838.1:3982964-3998996 GCA_018584345.1 Thuja plicata | reverse complement strand
TAAAACTCCTTTTTCTCCACACATATTCCTAAGTGGTGGGCTTTTTCCTCTTACTTGCCTTTTTAGGGATTTATCCCACATTGCTCTTGAGGATGCATTTTCTCTCCACACTTTCCTTTATAAGGAGTCGTCTCCTTCTCATTTTAGAAATTAGAAGGGATCAAATTAGAGATATAGAATTTTTATGTATTGTTATGTTGCAGGTTTGGAGAGCAATTTTGGAGGAGAATTTGAGCACTTTGGCTTGGATATTGCAACTTCTCTTTTCTTGTCTTCTTCTTCTTGCATCCATGGCTATTCATGTAGATTAAATTCATTTTTTCTTCCATAGATTAAGCTTGCATATTTCCTTTCATAGATTAATATTGCATTTGTATTTCCTTTCATAGAATAATCATGCATTGTTATCATATAGATTAATTTCCTTTCTTGCATTGTTATCATATAGAATAGCTTTCATTTGCATGCATACTTGACGATCATGGAGACTAGCATTCTTGCTTTTCCTCTTTGAATCTCTCATTTTATGGTGTACTTGTAGGGGCACAAACTAGGTCAATCTGAAGGCCTCCATTACAAACCCTTGCTCTCCATGAATAGAGAGCTATGAGTCACCATTAGAGACCTCATTCTTGAGCAATCTTGAATATAATGACTCATAGAAGTGTGACACATTTTTAGCACACATTTTTGGCACCCACCGTGGGGTAGAACATCTATTTCTGTCATCACATTCAAAAATTTCTTCTATCTTCTATCTATTATTCTCTCAGTTTCTTTAAAGCTCTCATTTTGAGCCAAATCTAACCCCACCATTACGTCTGGATCATCATTTCGGTTGAAAATGACTATAAACTTGTCCATATTTGATGAAAGTCAAATTTGTGACAAATACTCTTGCCCAAGCAGGGTTGCATGGAAATCGAGGCAGATTTTAGATCATCTCTGCATGCAGCCCGAGGCAGATTTAAAAAAAAAATAAAAAATAAAAAATCATATTTTTTTACTATGTTAAATTTGACGGCCATATGACCATCAAAATTTGGGCCTTCTGTGACGGCCCCCAGCCTGTCAATTTTAATGCCACAGTCTGCTGATGTCAGTAGGGTTTGAAAATTCTTTGCCTTCACCATTGGAGTTTTTGAAATTGCAGTCTAACTTCAAACGATCATATCTTGCTCATTTTAGGTCCAAATTAAGTGCAATATTTTTTTATTTTGGGTAGAATTGTCTGAATATTTCTGGGTTGTTCTTAGTTTCTAGATTTTTGTCACAGATTTATCATAAACTGCAAGTTTTCATCACTGTACCTATCTAATCCTCTATTTTACATCTTTCGAAGCCTCGTACAGGCTCATACAGTAACAATTTTCAGTGCAATTTTTTTTGAAAGTGCATTATTTTTCATCTACTTTCTAAATATGCAATTAGATTTTTGATTTTATAATTTTTCTAACGCTGACAAATATTTGGCTTTGTTGTTCTTGATGCTTATCTTTGATTACAGCCTAACAGTGGTTTGTAGGATGTTGAAAAAGAATACTCAAACAAAGACTACTAATGAATCATCTTGTAGGTTGCCTTGATCAATAGCGCGCTAAATATTGTGCTTGCATTTTATTTTGTTTTATTAAAATAGGAACCCACATGCAAGAATTCTAAAATGAACTTCTATTTGGTATTTTTAGGAATGACAATAATGTCAGGAAACTATGCTCTTGCCCTTTTGGGATGATCATAAATCCAGAAACATTATTGTCATTTTCTTATGTGTTTGAAGTGTCATTTAGACTGTAATCCTAAGAATTATATGAACGTATCTTCTCCCCTCGCCTTTGTGGATCTTGGGTGTAAGAGAAACTCATATAATTTTTTTAGCGTGGCTACCTCCCAAGTGCTTTAACAGAGCCAGTGAGAGTGGATTGTGTAGCCGGTAACAGGCTAAAGCTAAGCCCTTCCAAACCGATATATAAAAAATACCATTGTGATTAGTCTCACAGTGGACAGGTGTGAATTCATTGTGGTAACCAAAATCTCCTCTAGTACCCTAGTGGTGCGTTAAATTCCCTACATTTTTAAGGTGAAAATGTTGCTTTGAAAGGATTGGGAGAGCCACCTTAATTGGGAAAATGACTTGATCACAACCACCTGAACAGATGCCTTGACTACAAACTTTCTTTTAGTGACCAAAAACCCTCTATTTGTTGGCGCAGAAGGTTAGAGACCGACTAAGACTTCCAACATTTTTATGGCTCTTAGTAGAGACAACAGTCCTTTGGGAAGCAATTCTCTTGGGATTCGAATCTTGGTGTGCCTGAGAAGTGAGTGCACATGTAAAGAGGAGCCTGTGCCTCCAAGATTGTAAGTTGTTTGCTATGAGTAAGCATGGCTGAACTTCAGTTCAAGTGGGAATTCAACAGATATTGTCCTAGCTTACCTAGGTTGTGATATGACTATTTATTTTACAACAAAAAATCTGCTTGATGTGTCTTGCGTGAGTGAAAGATCAAAATATACACCCAAACATTAAGACAAATACCAAAATGATCAACAAATCTGCATTCTTAAGTGTCAAACTGTCAACTTGCCCATTTTTTCTATCCCACCATTTTTCAGTCTTCTGGGTTGATCCAGATCAGATTAGGTCACTTACCCCACTATTAGAATCTTATTTACACTTTGGATTCTTGTATTTTGACCTCTTGAACTAGTAATCTTTGGTTTCACAAGTGACCTTGCTTGGAGTTGGTGAACTAGAAACTGTCCTTGTTGAGAAGATAAACCTTTAGATCCTTTGATAACACACTTGGAGAGTCTTAGTAATCTCTTGTCCATTCACTTCCATACAAAATTCAAATTCAATCAATATAACTTGGGTAAATCATCCTCCTGATCCATATGTATTAGGGTATTCACCCGTTCAGTGGGCACCTCTGCGGTAGTGTTGGTTTATGCCTCTTGCAAAATTCTACCTTATCACCTCTCTTTTGGACAAGTGGATGCTTTTACTATCCTAGTTTGGTACCAATGTTTCTTACGGTCATCCTATCACCTAGTACCTTTTCTTTCACGCCAGTTACAACAAGATATCAATTAAATCAAGGAAAATGACCTCAAGTGGTCTTCAACCAATTACCCTTAGTTCAAACTCACCAAAAATGTAAGGGTAAATAACCCATATTTGATCAATCACCTAGGAACAACTCAAAAGTGTGGTTTGATTCCAAGAGTCACCTTAGTGAGTTGGGTACCCCCTTAGCATCTTGTCACTCTTTTATGTATATGAGTTACACAATGACTCGACGAGAGAGGGAAGAAATGGATAAATGCCTTGATGACATATTTGTGAAGCATAGAGATGCTATTTCATTTGGTGGTTCCTCTCATGACAGTTGCCTAGTCTCACCCCTTATCTCAACTAGATATCTGGATTGACACCAAAGGGCTGAGAGAGGTAAGAGGCAAGCTTATCAAGATGATTTATCACAACATGAGAACCAAGGAGATGAACTTTATGACACTCATGTTAATGCAACCTATACCAAAAACTTGTTTAGAAATTCTAGACCAAGTTCACCGCTCAAAACATCTTCAAGATACATGAGTGAAAGACTTAAGAGGATTGAGCATGAAAAGAAAGCCTTCCTAGATGAACATGCTAAAAAGGAAGATAAATTTAGAATCCTAGAATTGGAAAGACAAAATTTGATGGAAATGGAAAACAAAGCCTTCCAAGAAGAGAAAGATAGGCTCTTGGCTCAACAACTCAATGATCAATTCAACAACATGCGTGTTAGTGGTGGAAACAACTCTCCTCCATCCACTCCTCCTAAGACTCCACAAAGTGAGAGACATTCAAGAACTCCATCACAATCTCCTAGCCCTAGAGGAAGAAGGGCCTCAAGACATGATCATTATAGGAGACAAACACCTCCTAGGAACTCAAGACAACCTTCACAACATGCTCATCATGGCTCACAATATTGGGGTAGTAGCTCAAGTTTTGATCTCACCTCCCAAGACTTCATGAAAATGCAACAAGAACCATTTTTCCAACAGTATGTGGAGAAATATTTAGAGAAAAACAAGGATAAGTTCTTAGAGAATTTAATCAACAAGGGTGCTAGAGTCCCTTACAACTTTTATGTGGACAAAAATATTAAGAAGCAAGGTCCATCTCAAGAAGAGGAAATCAAACAACTTAAGAACATGATGGAGAAGATGTTAACACCCAAGAATTCATTCTCGCTGGATTCAATTTGTCCTAATCCCTTTGACAAAAGTATTAACATGAAAGAGTTCCCTAGAAAGGTTTAAATTCCTCAATATGAAAAATATGATGGGAATGGAGATCCACATGATCATGTGCGCCAATTTTATACCACAAGTTTTGAGTTCCATCAAGATGACTCATACCTCATGAGATTGTTCCCAAGGAGTCTTAAGGGTCAAGCAATGGAATGGTTCACCAGCATAACTCCCCCCATTAATAATTTCAAAGAGCTTGTTCACAGATTTGTTCAACACTTTGCATACAATCTTTCAAGATCAGTCACCATGTTGGACTTATACAATTTAAAAGAAAAATCAAGGGGAATCCTTTGTTACTTTCTTGCAAAGGTGGAGACGACAATACTCTTGCTACTCTAGAACCATTCCTAAAAATGAAAAGATTGATATCCTTGTTAGCAACTTGGTTCCTGAAATGCGGTATGAAGTTAGGAAGATGGTTTTTGTCCTTTGACACCATGGTTGAAACCGCATGTAGGATTGAGGATGTTTTAAAAGAACAAGGAATTTTGACTAGACATGGAAACAACAACAACAACAACCCTAACAAGGATAAAGGGAAGAGCTCGCATTGGAATAGGAACAAACAAGTGGTCAATGATGGAGTTGTGGAATCCTCCCAACCTAAAGATCAAACTGTACTCCACTTGTCTAGTGTTGTTAAAGCCATGAAGCTCAATACATCTAATCAACAAGAGAACAAAGAGAGATACCAAGATAGGCCTAAGAAAGAGAGGTGTCAATTTTCAAAACTTGGTGACTCATATGAGGATGTCTTGAAAAAACTTATCGCCAACAACCTTGCACATCCTAAAGATCCTACGAAGCATTATATACCTGATGTTAAGCCACATTGGTGGGATGAGAAGGCCTTTTGCAAGTTTCACAATGGTATTTGACATGACATTGAAAATTGCTACAAACTCAAGCATCTTATTCAAGATCTCATTGACAATGGAAAGCTCAAAATAGATGGATTGAACACCAACACCGATCATAAGGCATTCAATGAACCATTGCCCAAATATGAGAAGGGGAAAACCTCTAAAGCTAATAATGGAAAGGCTCAGATCAATTACACTTACACAGATGCAGAGAATACTATCAATATGCTTTATTTTGTAGAAGAAAATGTCAACATGATGAGGGGTAAATATCCCTATGGTTATGATCTAGATGTGGACTCTCCTCCTATCTTTGATGAAGAACCTGTTGGGGTTCTAAGGGGTCCTAACTCTAGAGGGTCATTTCAAGCCCTTAATGCTATCACATGAAGTCAAGGTCCCATTGTCATTAGAGGACAAAATTCAAGTCAATCAAGTAAAACTAAGTAAGTGACATCC
Organism: Thuja plicata; assembly: GCA_018584345.1. Lineage (NCBI taxonomy): Eukaryota > Viridiplantae > Streptophyta > Pinopsida > Cupressales > Cupressaceae > Thuja > Thuja plicata. The sequence continues at coordinate 3,993,363 of MU226838.1, read as the reverse complement.
AAGAATGTCACCTTAAAGCCAACAGTCAATCCTAAGTTAATTTATAGTCTTGTTGATCAGTTGCAGAAAACCCTAGCTCAGATTTAGATCTTTGAGCTCTTAGAGTTGTCCCCGAGACATAAGCAAGTCCTTGAGGATGCTTTGCACATGAGAAACGTCCCCAACAACTTAGATGTTGATCAATTCCAGAACATGGTTAACCACATTGCTATCCCTCATCACCTTACATTGCCTTGAGCCACCCACACAATCTTTCCCTTCATATTGATGTCAAGATCCACAGAACCCATGTCAGGCACGTGTTGATAGATGGGGGTGCTGGGCTTAATATTTGTTCCTTTAATCTTTTGAAAGAATTGGGTTATTTTGAGAAAGTCATAGATACCAGAAAAAGGATTACTATCAAAGCCTATGATGAGGCATAAAGAAGTTCCAAGGGGTTGGCCATCCTTCCTGTTAGGATTGGCCCAGTTGAAAAAGATATTTTATTTCAAATAATTGACGCTGGACCCCTTGCATATAATATCTTACTTGGTAGACCGTGGATTCATGATATGCAAGCAGTTTCATCTACTTACCATTAGTGTGTTAAGTTCCCCTACAATGGAATAGAGATTTGTATACTTGGGGATAACACTTTATCTATCAATTCCATTTCAGTAGGAATTCATGTTCCTCTCAATAGAGAAGCATAAGATTTTAATGCAACCTTTGCTGAATATAAAGACAAGCTTAAGTCGATAGACCTTGGCATGGGGGGGTATCAACTCAACTCCCTCACAACATTACCAGTTTCACCTTGATCTTATGGAAAGCCTTCACAATAAAATAAACCTTCCTCTTCAGCTATGACTTTATTTGGCACGTTTGTAGAATCATCAGTGCCTATTCAAGATGAGAAAGAGGAGACATTTGTTAGAGACTAGATCTATAGAGAATAAAAATATATCCATAATGAGAACTTATCTCCGTCTCCTAAGGCTTATGGAAGAGGGTATACTTTTTTCAAATAGATGGGCTATCCCGAACATGGCCCTCTCAATCACAGATTGGATGCTAGAGCCAAACCTCTTGATCATGCTCTTTTTGGATGCAAGTCTAAGAAACTGATTGGCCTAGGCTTTGCAAATCACAACAAGCACACTACTCCTATCCTTGAAAATTCAGATAGTGAAGATGAACAAGAATATATTCCTAGTTTGAAAAATCAACAAGACGTGTGAAGATTGGGTCCCTTCCACTAATCTCCTCTGGGAAGATTCAGATATTTCGGTCGCTCATGCGTCATTTGCAACTTTAGAACAACATGAATCAGATATAGAAGATCATTTTAGAGAACATCAATGAAAGAATCTTGTTCATTTAATGGAAAGAGAAGGAGTTACTCTTGATGACACTAGAGATTCCACCTCAAGATGTCCCAAACCTTCATGGTGTAAACATCCTAGTCGCAGTTCAGACACAAGTTCATATGAGTATGAATGGGACTCCTTTTCTGAGTCCTCCACAGTTGATAGAGATATTGATGTTGTCCACACTTATAGTTCTCAAACTGAAATAGCCAAAAATTCACATGTAGGATTAGAGGATTTGAACCCACGTGTTTCCTTAGTGGATGATTCTTTGCTTGTTAGGACAAATCTTGATTTGGGTAGCTTAGAAAGATACTTGATGGACTCTAACTCTTCAGTCACCAGCAATAATATCATTCACATCTATAACCTTGAACCAGTCATTGACTTGCCTCTTGTTCATCCCAACATCATTGATTGGTCCCAACGCTATCAAGAACCTGAGCTGTTAACATTTCAAAATGATTATGAGATAGGCTATTACCTAAATGCCATTGAACCCGTAGTCTCTTCCACCAGTGAAACGGCTACCAACATGACAGAGCCAGACATCAAGTACCGTAGTCACAAACTAAAAAGAACATAAAATCAAAAGAATAGGAGTTTTGATGGTGAAAAACACTGTGTGGCAGAATCATAACCCAAAAAAGTAAAAATAAATGACGTATCCAAGGGTGAAAACCTCTGCTAGGCACCTAAGGATGAGGTACTTGATCGTTTCCCCAGCTATTTTCAAGATAGATCTTCAGTGCTTATTGAACCAACACAAGCAGTCAATTTGGGTATAGATGAGGCTCCACAAATGGTACACTTGGCTGAGTCCTTGTCACCTCAAGAAAAAGAATCTTACACTAAGTTCTTGCAGACAAAGAAAATCAACTTTGCATGGAATTATTCAGATATGCCAGGGTTGGACATTAATCTTATCATGCATCACTTGTCCATAGCTCCAGGTGTCAAACCAGTTAAACAAAAATTGAGAAAGATGCATCCTCACATAGCTATCCTAGTCAAAGAAAAATTGGAGAAACTCCTTAGTTCAAGATTCATAAGAGCTATCACCTATGCTGAATGGATATCAAACATTATACCAATTTCCAAACATGACAAATCCATTCTAGTTTGCATAGATTTTAGAGATGTCAATAGAGCATGCCCAAAGGATGAATTTCCACTTCCCAATATAGACATGATAGTGGATATGACTATGGGTTATGAGATTTATTCCTTGATGGATGCTTTTTCCAAATACAATCAAATTAAGATAGCTCCTGAAGATCAAGAAAAGACTGCATTCACTTGTGTATTGATGTAAGTGTTCCAAATGGCTTGCTTGCACACTCTATTAAGAAGATATTCTTTATCTTCTTCAAGGATCATAATCTCCTCTAGGGTCCTTATTAGGCTTAGATCATTAACTAAGTCCTAATCCTACTATCCTCTAAGAGTCTCCAATTTTTGCTTCACCTTTGAAAGACTAACACCCTATGTTAGTTCAAATCTCCACTTCTCCTACTTACACTTAGAAGAGTCTAAGTGTCAATTTCCACACTAAAATTCATGAATCAATTGAATGGGTGTCCAAAACCATGTAGGAATTGAATTTGATCAATTTGGAATCCATCTTGAGGGATCTCCTTCACATTTTCAGTCGAGTCTAAGTTTGTGTCTTCAAGATGCCTAACTAGGCTTATCTCCTTGTAGTCCTTGACAGTGTGTTTTTCTCATTTCTTGCAAAACTTTTCCAAAGACCTCAAAAGTCTCAGACCTTATCCAGATACCCTTTTCCATTTTACAAAGGATTTTTTAAGTCTCAAACCCCTAAGTCATACGTACATGGGGTTTCTATAAACTAGGTCTTATAGGGCTAATAGGCCTAAAATCTAGGATAGTTTGCAACATTAGGCAAAACTCATTCAAAACATGTCTTCATTGATTGGTATGAACTTTACCAACTCAATATGTTAGAGTAACACTAAAACCTAACTATAAATGTACTCAGACCATACAGTACTTCCTTCCCCTGCATATGAATGCTCACTGTTACTTCTCCAAACCACTAACTGGACAGTGCATGCTCGCCTAGGGCTTGGATCTAAAAATATAGACTTGCACTTCTAAGACTAATAACCCTACACTTATGTACACTACTGACTCCCCTAACATTTCCATCTACCCTTAGGTGTTTCCCATGGTTAGATTTCATGGGGGAGCCATGACTTGACTAACTGGTCCGGACAGGACCAGTGAACCTCCTAGTTACAATACAATTTAACTACGACTGTATACTATCTCTAATTGACTAACTCACTAAATTAAAAGTGCTTCTAACTATCCTAAGAACACAAAAAAACCATTAGATTCAAGCATTCAATCCATTCAATGTGACTGAACTTCAAGAAAATGCTCAGGATTACTGAAAACTCAAAATTGCAGAGCTATATTCAACTTCAAAATTATTACAAAAGCAAAAACTAACTACTTGATTCGAGTCCTTCTCTCCATTAGATGCATTATTCCACCATTCTAGGGCCTCATTGGTTGATTCCCCACTCCTAGTTTCAAGGAGAATCCGATATAACCATGTTGCATGCAACATTTGCAATTATTGCAAATGTTGTCATGACAACAATTTAGCAACTTTTGGCATCTTTTCAATTATACCTTCTCCCTACATTTTAGGACATCTATACTCTCCATTTTGAGGATCCAAGATCATTTCAGGCCCTATGGCATCTCTATGTACTCAATTATGAGTTTAGGACACATTCATGACTCCAACCTCACATTTAACAACTAAGCCTAAGAATTTGAAAATACTACTAACAATGGCTATTGATGTGACCTTAGTCCCATCGACTAACTCACTTAGCCTACATAGAAAAGACCTAAAAAGGTCTAAAAACAACTAACCTATCTTGACTTGGCTAATTTCAAGTACAAGCCAAAATGAAGAAACATGGAGGTTAGCCTAGGTGCTCCTACACCATTCTCCCCAAAACAAAAATATCAATCCACCCTTGGATTGAGGATGCCTGGATCAATCCCCATATTCTTTAACTTTGATTCTTTGACCCATATTGCATCTACATTTTTTTGATCATTTCTATTGACCAGGTGCTCTTTATACTCTTTAGTTCTAGTCTTTTTGTATACTCTTGTATCCAGTATGTTGTCAGCTCCTGTGACTATAACAGAGGGTAATTGTAGCTCCTCCACATCTCTGATTAATTCTTGAAGACTCTGATCCGAGTCTTTCTCTAGTCCTTTGTAATAGACTAAGTCTGCAATGTTGAAGATAGGTGACAGTCCACTGCCTTCTGGGAGTTCAACTTTGAATGCATTTTCACCATACTTAACCAAGATAGGACAAGGGCCTATCCTTCTCATCTGCAACTTGTGAGGGACTCCCTTTTTCAATCTTGACTTATTGATATGTACCATCACCATGTCACCCACATTGAACTCAACTATCCTCCTACTTTCATCAACTTTTCCCTTATGTTTCAAGGTGTTCTCTATCAAGGTTTTCTAGACCGTATCATGTATTTCTTGCATGGCATAAGCAAAATCATCTGCATATCCACTTGCTTTCACTCCATCCTTCAAGTCTCTCAACTCATAGAATTCTCTAGGATGTAATCCATACACCACCTCAAAGGGGCTCTTCCCTGTTGACCTATTGATGGTGTCATTGTAGGTATACTCAGCCTATCTAATCAATTGATCCCATTGCTGTCTGTACTCCTTTGTCAAGCACCTTAGTAGATTTCCACGGCTTCTATTAACCACTTCGGTCTATCCATCAGTTTGGGGATGGTAGGCAGATCCAAAGGATAAATTAGTGCCTAATCTTTGACAAAGAGTCTTCCAAAAATGACTCATAAATTTGGTGTCTCTATCAGACACAATGCTCTTAGGTAACCCATGGATTCTTACTATCTCTTTGAAGAATAGAGATGATATTTAGCTGGCATCATTAGTGGTCTTGTATGGCACAAAGTGAGCCATTTTACTAAACCTATCCATAACTACATAAACACTATCCATGCCTTGTCTTGTCTTGGGTAACCCAACTAGAAAATCCATGCTCAAGCAATCCCAAGGTCTAGTGGGAATAGGTAGGGGCTGATAAAGGCCAACATTTGATGAAGTACCCTTGGCTCTTTAACACACTATACAACTCTCCACATACCTTTTGACATCAAGATTCATCCTCGGCCAATAGTAGAACCTTTGAACTAGGTCTTGTGTCTTTGTGATCCCAAAGTGACCACTCAATGCACCATTGTGCTTCTCTTGAATCATATTCTCCCTAATAGAGCCTCTAGGGACACATAACTAATTTCCCTTAAAAAAAAGGTTACTTTGCAAAGCATATTCAACATACTTACTATAAAAATGGTTTTTGTATTCAGCACATACCTTTTAAATGTCTCCAAAGTCCTCATCTTCAGCATATAGGTCCTTGAAGTGATCTATTCCCATGCTCTTCAACTAAATCTATTGGATAGTAAGAGCTCTTCTTGACAATGCATTTGCAACTTTATTGAGGACACCTTTCTTGTGTTTGATATTAAAGGTGTAAGCTTGTAGGTACTCAACCCACTTCATGTGCCTATGGCTCAACTTCTCTTGAGAATTCATAAAACTTAAGGCTTGATTATCTGAATAAACAATGAACTCCTTGGGTAGAAAGTAGTGCCTCCACTTTCTCAAGGGTTGAACCAATGCATACAACTCAAGGTCATAAGAAGAATACTTCTTCTTTTCTTCACTCAACTTCTCTGAATGGAATGCTACTGGTCTACCCTCTTGGCTTAGGACAACTCCAATAGCTATGTTAATTGCATCACATTCAATTGTGAAAATCTTCTCAAAGTTTGGTAAGACTAATACTGGTTGAGTAGCAATCTTTTCTTTCAACAGCTCAAAGCTCTTGTTATCTTGTTGATTCCATATGAACTTGGTCTTCATTCCTCCTTTGATGGTGTCCAACATAGGAGCACAAATAACACTAAATTGCCTTATGAACTTCCTATAATACTGAGCAAGGCCATGAAAACTTCTTACCTCTATTTTTGTCCTTGGAGTAGGCCAATTCATGATGGATTCCACTTTACTTTTGTCCATTTTCAGATTACCATGAGATAGAACAAATCCTAGGTACACCAGCTCTGTTTTGATGAACTCACACTTCTCCCAGTTAATCATGAGCTTCTCTTCATGTAGCTTCTTGAGTACTAATTCCACATGCTTGAGGCGTTCCTCCCTGGTCTTACTAAATATGAGTATATCATCCAAGTATACCACTATAAACTTGCCAATGTGGTCTTTAAGTACTTCACTCATCAACCTCATAAAAGTTGATGGAGCGTTTGATAGGCCAAATGGCATGAATAACCATTCATACATCCCTTCAATGATCTTGAAGGCTGTCTTCAACTCATCTCCTTCATTCGCCCTTATCTAGTGATATCCACTTTTTAAATCTATCTTTGTGAAGTACCTTTCACCTCCTAGACAATCCATCAAGTCTTCAATCCTACAGATAGGGAACCTATATCTAATAGTGATCCTATTAATGGCTCTAGAGTTAGTACATAATCTCCAAGTACCTCCTTTCTTAGGGGCTAGGATTGTGGGTATAGTACAAGGACTAATACTCTTCCTTATAAGACCTTGTTCTAACAACACTTGAATTTTCCTAGCTATTTCTTCATTCTGTTGAGGAGTCATCTTGTAGGCTGCCTTATTGGGTAGGGTAGATCCAAGAATAAGGTCAATCTTATGGCTTATGGGTCTTATAGGGGGTAAGGTTGATGGTTGTCCATCACTTACAATACCTTCATACTTCTGCAACATTTCTTGTATCTCTTGTGGCAGCTCTGTCCTCTTCACCGTTTTGTTTTCCACTTCCTTGGGCTTCAACATTAGTGAAAAAAAAACTCCTTCTCCTTCCTCTATGGCTTCCAAGAACTCTTTCTCACTTACCATTAGGACATTAGGACCTGCTGTATTCACCTCTATATCTTCTAACAATGACTGTATTTTGCAAGTCATGTTATCCTTCTTGAAAGTATAGGAGTTCTTCACTCCATCATGGATAGCTTGGTGGTCAAATTTCCATGGCTTGCCTAGGAGAAAATGACATGAATACATGGGAAGTACATCACATAGTACCTTGTCCTTATATCTCCCTATAGAGAACTCCACCCATGCTTTCTCATTCACTAAAACATGTTGTCCCTTATTGAGCCATGTTACCTTGTAAGGATGGGTATGCGGTATCCTTGTCATGCCTAACTTGCTCACTGCTTCCTCTGACACAATGTTGTTAGTAGACCCTGAGTCTACAATGACTCTACATACTTTTCCCATCACCTTACACTTGATCCTAAACAAGGACCTCCTTTGGCTTGGCTCCTCCTTGATTGGATCCTTGATCAATGTTCTCCTCATCATGAGGTTCTCACCTTCCTCTGATTTTAATGGCACCTCAAGGTGTTTATCAGCTGCATTTGTGTCTTCTTGGACCAGATTTTTCTTGTTGTTACCTCCTTGAGATGTACTACTCTTCTCTAGACACCTATAGGTAGGGTGTCCCATTTGGTTACAATGGTAACATTTCATATTGGCAAAGTAATTTCCTCTTCCTTGTCCACCACTTATACCTCTGAAATTGTAGTTCCTTCCTCTACCACCTCTACTAGAACTTGATTCTTTCTTCTCATTGTATTTTACTTCTCCTTGTGTCCTTAATTCTGAACTCCTTCCACCATAGCCACCTCTTTGTCCTCTACTATCTCTTCCTCTACCTCTTCCTTTAGAAATTTGTTCTTGATTACTCTTGCCTTTCTCCTCTATCTTCAAGGCCATTTGATAGCATTGGAAAATGGTTTTGAAGTTCACAAGACTCATGTCTTCTTGAATAGACCATTTGAGTTCATTCAAATACCTAGCTAGCTTGATGCTTTCATCTTCAACCACTTGTGACCGTAGGCACAACTTTTGGAATTCTTCAGTGTATTCTTGGACATATAGATCTTTTTTGTCTTAGATTATGTCTCCTCCTATGTAGCTGCACTTCATAATCATCAGGAAAATAGGTCTTCTTCATCTTAGTCACCATGCCCTTCCATGTGGCTATAGGACTCTTTCCTTCTTTCTCTCTTTCAGGTTGAACAAACTTCCACCATGTGAGAGCTGAACCTCTCAATCTTGATTTGACCACATTCACTTTTTGGGCCTCTGTGATACCATCACATTCAAAATGGTTCTTTATGTTGTCTATCCAATCCACAACTGAATCTGGATCCATTTTTCCACTAAATAGTGGCACACCCTCCAAAGCTTTACCAATTAAAGCCTTCAATGCCTTTAAGAAGGGTTCTTGGTCACTGACAGGGTCATGGGTTGGAGCTTCTTCTTCTAGTTCCACTCCTTTATCCCATGCTTCTTCTTCTTCTTTCTGATCTCTCTTATCCTTTATCTTCTCATCTTTGTCTTGGACTTCTCCCAAGAGTTTCTCCATTTGAGACAACCTTTCTCTTAACGACTTGTTGTCTTCTTCTTGTTCTTCCACCTTTTTGGCTAACTCAGCATTAGTCACCATGACTTTGTCTTTTTCTAATCCTCAAGGTGTATTCTCTCCCATTGATTTAGTAGGCTGAAACATCCACCACAAGCCAGATCTTTAATCAAGCTCTGATACCAATATGATGTAAGTGTTCCAAATGCCTTGCTTGCACACTCTATTAAGAAGATATTCTTTATCTTCTTCAAGGATCCTAATCTCGTCTAGGGTCCTTATTAGGCTTAGATCATTAACTGAGTCCTAACCCTACTCTCCTCTAAGAGTCTCCAATTTGTGCTTCACCTTTGAAAGACTAACACCCTATGTTAGTTCAAATCTCCACTTCTCCTACTTACACTTAGAAGAGTCTAAGTGTCAATTTCCACACTAACATTCATGAATCACTTTTAGGGGTGTCCAACACCATGTAGGAATTTCATTTGATCAATTTGGAATCCATCTTGATGGATCTCCTTCGCATTTTCAGTCGAGTCCAAGTTTGTGCCTTGAAGAGGCCTAACTAGGCTTATCTCCTTGTAGCCCTTGACAGTGTCTTTTCCCACTTATTGCAAAAAATTTCCAAAGACCTCAAAATTCTAAGACCTTATCCAGATACCCTTTTCCATTTTAAAAATTATTTTGTAAGTCTCAAACCCCTAATTCATCCGTACATGGGGTTCCTATAAACTAGGTCTTATAGGGCTAATAGGCCTAAAATCTAGGACAGACTGCAACATTAGGCAAAACTCATTCAAAACTTGTCTTCACTGATTGGTATGAACTTGACCAACTCAGTATGTTAGATTAACACTAAACCCTAACTATAAATATACTCATACCATATATTACTTCATTCCCTTGCATATGAATGCTCACTATTACTCCTCCAAACCACTAACCGGACAGTGCATGCTTGCCTAGGGCTTGGATCTAAAAATAGAAACTTGCACTTCTAAGACTCCTAACCCTACACTTATGTACAATACTGACTCCCCTAACATTTTCATCTACCCTTAGGTGTTTCCCATGGTTAGATTTCATGGGGGAGCCATGACTTGACTGACTGGTCAAGACAGGACCAGTGAACCTCCTAGTTACAAGACAATTTAACTACAACTGTATACTATCTCTAATAAAATAACTCACTGAATGAAAAATGCTTCTAACTATCATAAGAACACAAAAAGACCATTAGATTCCAGCACTCAATCTACTCAATGTGACTTTTTCAAGGAAATGCTCGAGATTACTGAAAACTTAGAATTGCAGAGCTATATTCAACTTCAAACTTGTTACAAAATCAATAACTAACTGCTTGATTCAAGTCCTTCTCTCTATTATATTCCTTCTTCCACCATTCTAGGGCCTTTTTGGTCGATTCCCCACTCCTATTTTCAAGGAGAATCCGATGTAACCATGTTGCATGCAACATTTGCAATTATTGCAAATGTTGTCATGACAACAATTTAGC
>MU226838.1:3953047-3978189 GCA_018584345.1 Thuja plicata | reverse complement strand
CTTTCTTCTCTCCATTTCTTTCCACCTCTTCCAAAATTCTACCTTCAATTCGATTTCACCCCACTTCTTTTCTTCTAATTCAACCTTGGGGCATAATCTTTCATGCTGGATGATCTACCTTGGTTCTTTGATCCTTATATCTTTTATCTTACATCAAGAACCTTATCTTTAGTTTGATTTGATCAAATTTATCAATTTATTGTTTCTCCTCTATCTCATTTCAATTTCGATCACGAGGGGGTAGTACCTATCAAACTTTAATCTTTGATTCAGCTTTATAAATCCTATCATTTATTCTACTTGGGGTAACCTTTCTTGAGATTCTTATCTCAGACATGTCAATTACTTATTTACAATGGTGTTGACCTTGTCTTTTTTGCAATCAACTTATCTTTGTTCTGATGTCAATTACTTATTTACAATAGTGTTGATGTCTGTGTTGTTTTGTGATCCCAAATTGATCTCACACTTCAACTGCATTCTTTGACTACATGTGTTCCCATAAAGATCACACATTAGTCAAAGAGGGAAAAATGTATGCACCCTAAAATCGTCACCTAGACTATGGGCCCCTATTCTTCAATTTATCAAATGAAAAAATTAATTTATCAATTTCTTGAACCAATGCTTTGCAACATTTTAATTCAAATCAATTTCCTTGATCAAATCGTAATTAATTCAATTATTTAATTATTTCCTAAGGTTTGATAATTTCATCAATAATCTTATTTAATTAAAAGAAAACATCCCTTTTAATTAAATAAAATAATCTTATTTCATTAAAATAAATCTTTTAATTAAATGATCTTATCTTATTTAATTAAAATCTCTCTTTTAATTATATAATATTATCTTATTTAATTAAAAATCTCTATTTTAATTAAATAAAATAATCTTATTTAATTGAAAGAAAATCCTTCTTTAATTAAATAAAATCCTCACTTAAAGCTCTCTTTTTGATGAAAAAAGGGAATAAATCAAATAAAAAAAAAAATAAAAAAAATAAAACTCCTTTTTCTCCACACATATTCCTAAGTGGTGGGATTTTTCCTCTTACTTGCTTTTTTAGGGATTTATCCCACATTGCTCTTGAGGATGCATTTTCTCTCCACACTTTCCTTTATAAGGAGCCCTCTCCTTCTCATTTTAGAAATAAGAAGGGATCAAATAAGAGATATAGAATTTTTATGTATTGTTATGCTGTAGGTTTGGAGAGCAATTTTGGAGGAGAATTTGAGCACTTTGGCTTGGATATTGCAACTTCTCTCTTCTTGTCTTCTTCTTTTTGCATCCATGGCTATTCATGTAGATTATATTCATATTTGATTAAATTCATTTTTTCTTCCATAGATTAAGATTACATATTTCCTTTCATAGATTAATCTTGCGTTTGTATTTCCTTTCATAGAATAATGATGCATTGTTATCATATAGATTAATTTCCTTTCTTGCATTGTTATCATATAGAATAACTTTCATTTGCAAGCATACATGATGATAATGGAGACTAGCATTATTGCTTTTCCTCTTTTAATCTCTTGTTTTATTGTGTATTTGCAGGGGCACAAACTAGGTCAATCTGAGGGCCTCCATTACAAATCCTTTCACTCCATGAATAGAGAGCTATGAGTCGCCATTCGAGACCTCATTCTTGAGCAATCTTGAATATAATGACTCATATAAGTGTGACACATTTTTAGCACACAACACCTAGTATCGAACATCATGATTCTCAAGAGGATCCTTGTTTGGAACTAGCTATTATTCCTACTATATTGGATATAGTCCCTCTTGTGAGTTTCCCACCTTCTCTAAATGATATAAACCAAGATAGGGAGAGTAGGCGATGCGCATGATTGGTTTGTCCTTCATGGTATCCATTTTTGTGTTTGCCTATTGTATTGTGCTTCTCCGGTAATGTGTTTGATAAATGTTTGTTAGATTCTTTTATACGACCCTTGTTACTTTGTTCGTGCAAGATGATAAAGGAATCAAACATGTTGTACAATTCCTCTGTATGTATCTTTACTCTTCTATATGTTGTTTTCATCTTATGTTGTACTTGTGCTATTGTTCGTAAATGTTTTCCTTGTGTAGTCTGCTTGGATCTGCGGCATGGTAGCACTGATTTTTTTGGTCTCCATGTTGTGGTCTGAAAAGACTCTTCTTCGTAACTCTTGAGTTTTATTTTCTCCATTGTGATTGTAGTTCTACTTTCTTTGGGGAATGATGTCAATTCATTTACAATAATATCATATCTATATATACATATTATGTGGTATTTCCATTGATTTGTCCTTGTTTGGGGGCATCTCGTAGTGGAAACGTAATCAGTAGAGTTGTTTATGTTTCCGTTAAAGCCATTGCTCCTATTAAAGTGTTAGCAATGAATTTAACATGGGGGCATACACTCTACTCACTTTATGCACACACGCACTTTCAAAATATTTTCAAAATTAAAACTTTCTCCCTTTATGGATTAAAGAATAATCCTTAAAGCATGGATTTTTACCCTATAGGATCTCTTGATCCCTCCAGTTTAAATTTATATGGATCTCTTGATCCCTCTAGTTTGAATTTAGAATGTTTTGATTCCTTAAGGTCAGAAGGTGTCCTTAAGACCAGATCTTCCTAATGGGTTGACTAGTGAGAAGCCACATTCACTAGGTGATTCAACTCCATCTTTCCAGTTGCACTATTTCCTTGTGTGTTTCACAATGGGACATAAGTTCTCATTGGGCAAGGTAATGACACTCTCTCTCTTTTCTCTTTAACTAGCGATGTCTCTCTTATCATGATCTTAGGGTTGATAAATACTTAAGTCCCTGGGGGCTTGAGGACTTCTTTTTCCCTTTTGATTTCAATAAGATTATCTTTTCCTCATGATCTCCTTTACCAAGAAATTGCATCGAGTCCATACTCTTGCTGAAGTGGGGGCTAAATGTATAGTTAGAAAATGGAAGCACTTCCATTGTAGACTGGTTTAGCCTTCTGAGTAAGTAGTTTGGGGTCATGTCAAGTGCCTTGAATGGGTCTCTGACTTGGATCTAGATTTTCCCCTGTTCTGCCCCATTTCCCACTTTTCTCCAACCTGTTTCTGACACCCTAAACTGCAAATTGAGATTTTTGACATTAGGGTCAAAATAGACCTTTCTAGGTCAAGGTTGACCTTGACGTTGACTAAGGTTAGAATTGAACTTTTTTTTTTATCCAAGATCCAGATTTCAAGTTTCTTGGGTTTCTAAATATCTGGCTTCGGAAAGATTTAATTCCCACTTCCGAGTTAGCTGTTTTGGTCTTTGAAGTGACAAATATTATATTATATTTAATATAGGTCCACTTCTAGGGATATAGGTCTAATTGGAATTTAATTTTCCTATGTAGGCCTGTCTAGAAGATTGTGCCCTAGATTCATATATAAGGAAGCCTTCTCCTCTCATTTTCTCTAACCATCAACTAAGACTTGAATCATAAAGACGAACCATATAAGACAACTCTAGGCATGATCTATTGAACAAAGCATCTACTCTAAAGCATCCAAGCATTCAATACTTTCAAGAATTCAATTCATCAAGGATATCCATTGGTAGCCATTGAAGGATTAGAGCTCTATGGAGCCCTCTTGTTTGAAGATTTATCCATCCACATTCCTCCAAGCATTTTCCTATTCCAAGATCCATTCAAGATTCGGGTTGAAAATCTACAAGCATTTGGTTTGAGACATCCTACATCTAACATTCTACATTCTACATCCATTTGGTGCATGCATACTTGTGGATCCATGGATTTGAATCCGCCACAAGGGTTTCTATACAAGCAAGGTGAATTTTTTTATTTAATTTGATTTATTTATGAAATTTAAATTATAATTTAAGGTTAATTCCAAAACCAAGGTTTGACCAAGGAAAACCCCTCCCCCCCCCAAAAAAGAAAAAACCATTTTTCTTGTAGGGACAGGTTCAGAACAAAGATTTGGAGTGTAGATTCAGATACCCTTTTCGGAAAACTATCGGGATCCAGAAATAAATTTTTTATCACAGATTTTAGGTCAGAATCAACATTTTGTTCTGGGTCAAAATTGGAGATTCTGGGCCAGAATCATAAATTATGGGTCAAAGGTGACATTCATTTCTGGGTCTTAATCGACATTTTGTTGAGGGTCAGAATCGGAAATGTTGGGTCAGAATGGGAAATTCTAGATCAAAGGTGACATTGACTTTTGGGTCAAAATCAGAACTGAACCAGATCAGAAAAATATTTCTGAGTTTTGTTCATCTCTGCTTTTCTGTTCCAGATCCAGTTGCAGATATTCCAAAAACTAGGTTCAGGCACCCAAAAACAACATTCTTCATATCTGTAGCATTTTGAGGTTAGTACTTTTCTTCAATTCATTTCAATTAAATTTTTTAATCTTTCTAAATCTATCACACATTATTTTCTATAAAAAGGAATCTAAGGTCTTCCTCTTTACTCTCCTTTCCAAATGATTGATTCATTTATGCAATGATCCTTCCTTTGGGGTTAATCAATTTGTATCCTTCCTTTGTGTATTTGAGGTTAAAAGGGACATCTTATCTTCCTTAACCATCACATTCCATATACATATTTATATTTTTACATTCTCCCAATTTCTTATCTTACATTTTGGTGAACCCGCGATAGATAACTCTTTCTTTTTTGGTGTTATATTTACATTTTTATGTTAGATGTTGCATGGATATTATATTAGCTTTCTTTCATGTCCTTTCATTTACATTTCAAAAATTAAAAATCAAAATCTTGTGTTTCCTAAATAAGTTCATTTGCATTGCATTGGTATACGAGCTTTATCACTTCTAGTCCTACTTATAGTATCCCAGTTAGGAGAACCCATAGACTTATGGGTTCCTTTGATCTTAAGTCTTCCTCTCCTTTCCTTAGAATCCTGAATGACAATTTGACCACCCATGATTCCAATCCTTCTATGGAGAATAACCCTTCTCACTCATCTCATGATAAGGATGATGCTTTAAGAGTTCCTCCTAAACAAGTCACAAAAGTTTCAACAGAACTTGATAAAATGGGAAATTTCCATATTCAAGAGAACCATAATCAAGATTCCATCCAAGCTATAAAGGGGTCTTAATAAATTCCTTTGTGATAGTGACCAAGGTGTTAATCTCTTGTGTGGTATCACTCATCTTGTGCATTTGAATGTTAAACCTTTAGCTCAAGAGGCTCAAGATCTAGGATTCACTCCTCCTGTCACAAGTGTGGAACCTTCTTCCATTCCTTTACCTGTCATTCCTACTTACACTCCTCCTTTAATGACTATATCTCTAAAATTTTTATCTATTCTTGTGAGTGTTCCACTGGTGTCTCTACCTACCTCACAGCCTTCTTACCATAATGTTCCTTTTACATACTCCAATTCTCTTCCAACTATGGTTCCAAGTGTTCCACCGATTGTGTCTTCCATTCCTACTACTTCCTACACTTTTCCTAGTGTTCCTAATGTTTCTATGCCACCTATTTCTTCTAATGATTCCACAATCATTAGTTTGGCTCAAACTATGCCATCTTTACAACAACAACTTGCATGTTTAACCGAATCCAA
The DNA here is from genome assembly GCA_018584345.1 of Thuja plicata. Taxonomy (NCBI): domain Eukaryota; kingdom Viridiplantae; phylum Streptophyta; class Pinopsida; order Cupressales; family Cupressaceae; genus Thuja; species Thuja plicata. Next base: position 3,972,593 of record MU226838.1, on the reverse strand, counting down.
GTTTAGCATTCCTAAATGTGACATGGTTAGTCCTTTATCCTTAGACATTATTCATGCTATTGTCTCTCAGCAAGCTGATATGCCTCATCTTGAGAATTACAATGGTAAGGGAGACCCTTTTACTCATGTTAGAACATTTCAAATCCATTGTAGTGGTTATGCTCATGACCATAGGATTTTAGCTAAGTTGTTTGCTAGAAATTTTCATGATAAGGCCTTGCAATGGTATTGTTCTTTACCTCCTTATTCTATTAATTCTTTTCCTAAACTTGCTAATACCTTCATCAAAAAAATTTCAAAATAAAATTTGTCCATAAGTTTCCTTAACTAATTTAATGCATTGTAAATAAAAAATTAAGGAAAAATTGACTGATTTTATTGTTATATTTAAACATTTGTATGCTCAAATTTCTTATCATGTTCCTGATATTAATATTAAGCATATGTTTATCTCAAATTTACAAAAGGATATTAGAGATAAGATTCTGCTTACTGAATTTACCTCTTTTCAACATTTTTGTGCAACACTTCATCATTATCAATTACAAGTGAGTCAATTTGGGAGAAACACTCCAATGGATCCTATTCCAATTGATAAGAATGATGTTTCTCCTAATCCTAATAAGTTTCAGAAACTTAACAACTATGTCAAGATTAATAAACAAATGAATGTAGTTGCTGATCACGTTGTTGTTACATCCAACACTTCCACTTCTGCATCCACTACTTTTCGTATGAATCATACGTTTACTCCTGTCTCTGAATCTTTACATTCTATTATGAGTAGGTTGTTAAGTGCTAATATGATTACCCTTCCTCCTATTTGACCTCTTCTCACTATCGCGATGGCATAAAAATCCTTTGATCCTAAAACTTTTTTTCAATACCATCGACAGAATGGCCATGATACTGAAAAATGTTATTCTCTAAAATATAAGGTTCAAGAATTAATCAATTCTAATGATTTATATGTTGATAATTTTTATGGTAACAAGAAAAAATCTATCTCTCCTCCTAATCAAATCCTTCCTTTACCTACACATGATACAAAAACCATCTCTCAACCATCTTCTGTGGATATTGTTTACGATTCAAAGATGGATGATATAAATCACATTGTTAATCATGTGGAGTGCACTGTTTCATCTCAACCTATTGTTTAAGATCCTTTTCCTCCACTTAAAATTCAAGTTCCACCTACACCTCATAAACAAACTAAGGATAAATGACCTAGGGAACTCTCAATCACCTTTGATGATTATGAGACTATTAAGGCTCTCAATGGTCCCCTTTATATTTATGCTAGGATTTTTAAGATACCTACGCGTGGTTGTCATGTTGATCCCACATCTTTAATAAATGTCAATACTGAGGAACACATTTTTTTGAAAAACCTACAACGTGATTGTTATGATACATCTGATGCATGGATCCAAACTTGTAATGGTTTTCTTTATCCTTCATTTGGTTCTATTAACTTGCATGTTGAACATTGTGATAAAGTTGTAGATACTACCTTGATTGTCGTTCCTACTTCTGATCAGTTTCAATTCAAATTTGGTTTTCCTTGGTTAACTTCCATGCATGTTTTTACTTCTCCTATTCATAAGTGTAATAAGTTCATTCATAATGGAGAAGTGAAAATGATTAATCATAGTTTGTATCAACCTTCTAGGCCTAGAGATTGTGCTACTCTTGATTTATTTTGGCCTTCATTACCTAAATCATGTCCTCCTTGCCCTGATAACCTTTTTAGTTCATATCAAGCCTATAAAAATCACAAAATTGTTGAGTTAAGCATGCCTTAGACAGATCTTAACCGTGTTCTTTTTCCCACTCCTTCTACACCTCCTTTATCCATTACTGCTAACTCTATTACTCAACCTCCCAGTGTTGCTTCTCAACCTACTTTTAATCCTACCAATCCTCCTATAGAACTAGTGAAGGAACCAATTGTCATTCCTCCTAGTCCTCAACATGTGTCAACAAATTTAAATGTAACAAATCTTCCAATGAACGTCGTAAGAAACATAGGGCTTGTTAGGGTTTTTTCTTGCAGGGCCTCTAAAGATGCTTGAATACTTGAACAACTCTATGACTCTCAATGCCTTTGATACTCTGACTCAAGCAAGAGAAAACACTAACTGATGAGGTATTTTGATAACACTGGGGATACCTATTATCACCTCCTTCTTTTTTGAGATCTAGTGACTCAGTTAGGTCTTACCTATGACTGATTTCTGACTTGACATTATCTTTGGAGTCGATTTTACTTATGTGATGAATGCTCTATTTTTATATGGACATGTATATAACAATGCAGATAACTATGACTATTTTGAGAAAAAGCTTGACAATCCAAATCAATATCTTAGTGATAGCAGACAACATCATAATAGGGAATTTCATCTCTCTTTCCTTTTGCAATTCTTGTGAATCTAGGAGGAATAACCTATTGATTTACTCTTTAAGAAATCAACAAACTTCAACTGTAATCTCATATGAGTACAATTGATTTTACACAAATATTCTGAAAGTAATTGGTTTAAATGATATTGTATATTTGGATGATGATAGATTACCAAACCAATTCCTAGACCAGTGCCTATCCTTGGGCTTATAAAGTTAATAAATGAAGATCCACAGAAACAAAACAAAATACTATAAGCTGCCTTACAACCTACATGAAACTCGGATAAAATGCCTTACAAACTATCCTGTCACCTCTAGAATATTGTATCAAATCCTTAAATATTGTTATGCTCCCTAAAATTACTCACAAAACTTAGTTCTTTCCTTGAAAGAAACTTGCAAGCAATTAGATAGCTACCTTGTAACCAATATGCTTAAAAATGCCTTACAGATTTAAACATAAAAGAGCATACACAACAAGTAAAGAGACAACAATAAGATAGATTAAAGTTGCACTATATTTTATTCATATGTTTATGCTTCAATACATGAAAAGCTTAAAAAATCTTGAAGACAGACACAAATCAAGAAAGTCTGATTTTCAATATGTTTCATCCCCCCCCTTTGCTAATACAAATTTGATCTATTTATAGGTCCTTAACCATCTTGGAATCCTTAACATTAGGATGCAACAAGCTTCGTATGGTTTAAGGAACCTAACCCTTAAATTACATAAAAGACAAACAAAGAGAATGTAGAAGCAGTGGAGAGACAAAACATGGGATAAGATCTGATATTCTTTGTCTTCTTCTGGAATCTAGCACCTTTGTCTGACAGTGTTCAGGGTAGTATCTGATATTCATATTGAGATCAAGTGACCACCATTTCAGGCTAACATACACTTGTCTTTAGTAATAACTAACCTCCCTGTGCTCAATGATTAGGCGCCAAGTGTTCTCCTTTATTTTTCATCTAGGACCTCCTCTTCTACCACAGGCTTATTTTTCTTAGGCTTCCTCATCAGGTCCCATGCTGTCACTTCATCTTCTATAGGCCATTTAAAGCTCTGTGCACTCTGTAGTTGTACCTTATGTCTTTCCCATCTGACATCTGTGATGCTTTTAAAATCCATTAAGAACTTGTTCATGTCAGTTTCTGCCTTGAAGGCTTCATCCAAAATCTTATTGAAACCTTCCGTATCTAAATCAGATCCTGAAATAAATGCCTCATTACTTGGCATATTGTTATCAAATTCACTCCTCCAAGCCTCCAAGGCCTTAACTTGATCATCTTCTCCTTTCAATGGAGGAACAAATCTATTAAAATCTGGAGAAAATAGGCTCAACTTACCTCAATCTGATTTAGCTTGCCTTTAAAGAAAGATAAGGCTATATTAACCTTCTTAATTTCATCCTCCACCTCTGTCATAATCTCAGGCAAATGTAAACTAAGAGGCTGCAAGTAGGCAAGTTTTTCAAATAATTGGACCCTAGGAGACCAATTAACAAAATAAGGGTTCAAAATGGTGATGTACCCTGTCACTTCTGCATGCAAGGTGGGCAATTTATTGTAAGCATTTAGGATGACATCTATTTTGTCCTTGAGTATATCAATCCTATGCTGTAGAATGCATCTTAATGCATTTAGGGCTATCTCATTTTTCTTTTTGCCCATAGCTTCTACCTCAGCCACTTCCTCTGATTTTTCTTTCTCCTCTATCTGTAAAGGCTATTTTGAAGGTACATAAACTACCTCAGGTTTCTCTTGTAGTTTCTTCATCAATTTAGCAATCACCTTATCTTGCTGATGTATCTTTATGTGACACAACTCCCTATCCTTTCCTAGGGCACTGGTCTCCTCAATCAAAATGCCACACTTCTTAGACAATTGTTTTGTTTTGTCTTCATTCAAGTTTTCCCAATGAGTCATGATCTGAGAAATCTCAAGTTCTCTAGTGTTCTTTACAGTCCAGACCATTTGGTTCCCCACCATGCTCTCCTGAATGTTTACTAGTTGAGGCTTCTGGTCCTTGGGACATAAGCTCCACATGGAAAAGGCTTGTGATTTTGGACTATATCCAAATCCCTTGATCATGTCTCCCATCTGAATCTCACTTGCCAACTTGAGGTCTGGTTGCTTCCTAATCTGATCAATAATGAAGGCTAAAGCTAAGTCCTAGCCCTCAGCAAGAAAAATACCACTGTTTAGAACCATTTTTCTTGCCTCATCTAGAGAGACATCCTCACTGTCAGGGTCATAGGTTTGTAGAGCTAACAAATCCTCATTTGTAACTGTTTCCTCTCCATCCAACTTCAATTGTGCCCTTATTTGTTCTTTCTTATGCCACCTCAAAAAATCTTTGAACTCATCAGTTTTGACAAAATTGTCATCACTTAGAAACTATTGTTGATGCAATAATCTCTCATCATGCATTCCTTAAGAGGCAATTCAATGTTTTCTTCCTCATCCTGCTATTGTCTCTTCCCCTTTCTGATTATTTTCCTTAGATTATGGTCATACAACCTTTTTCCAGGAATGAGGACACTTATTCTATCTCCTTTCTTCTCTTTCCTAATAGAGGAGGTCTGACCAAGGTCAATCTTTTGGCTTTTAGTGGCAGGCTCTTCTACATCATCTGGTTGAGAAACCTTAGTTAGGTCAATGATGTGGCCTTGTTCTCCTTGTACCTGTGCTACCTCTGTAACATCCTATTAAGGTTGATCAAATTGAGGTGGACGGGAATAATCCCCATCACTATCACTTTCATATTCAGATTCTCAATATTCAAGCTCTTTTCCTCCTTTCTTATCCAAAAAATTATCCAACTGCTCATAGAGCACATAAAAATTATCAAGCATGGCTTTGATCTTGTCAAAATAAGGTAAGTCAGGGTAAAACCCTCCAAATGACAATCCATTTCTCCTTATTTGTTTCTCTAAATTCAGTAACTCCTGAACTCTTTCTCTTCTTGTCCTTATCTCATCTTCATCAAGGATATTTCTTGTACTATCCTCCTCTACACAAAAACCATGCACATTTGTATTAGGGATGGTAGGAGTCAGAAATTTCCTAGTTCCTGCCTGCAATGAATCCCTCTGGGTCAATGTATCTGTATAATACTGCCCTCATCTTGCAGCTCTCCAACCATGCACTCACTTGATCTATGGCACCCTTACCAATGGTAAAGTTAAATATTTTAAACTGTCTAGGGGTTAAGGTCCCCTTCCTATGTGGTGCAAAATGTTCATTGTCTGTCAACAATAGTTGCCAGATAAACTCCATGCCAGCAACTCTAGATGACACATGATAGGGTAGGACATGAGGTGGATGTGTGCATCCATATACCCTAATCATAGTAAAATTATCTTCTAAAAAGAAGACTCCCCAATTGTGATTACCCTCCCATTTTTCCACATACTCACAAGGTCTCAACAACTGCAACACCTTTAACCGGGAGTCTGGTTTTGCTGATACCCATGCTCTGCATTAATGGATATAGAATCCAATTTTCAAATCCACAAAAGTCATAGTCCTTGGATGTATAATTCCATATCCTAACCCAAAACTGAATAGGATTAGGTTATTCTTGGAAAATCCTCTAAGGATTAAAGTTGTTCACATTCATAATCCCATAGTTAAAATGCAATAACAAATGCATCAAGATTGAATAATGGAAGAACCTAGGTTCTTTCTCTTTGGGATCCTTCATCTTTTTCTGCACAGCTACAAATCCCTCATGCATTTTGTCAATAATGTACTGTATGTAGTCATAACTAGTGCTAGAATGCACATCTTGCAAGTCCAGTACCATCATCAAAATTCTAGCATTTATTTTCTCTGCTCCTCCATCTATCCCTAACACTCTACATAAAGCATAGGTAATATACTTAATATAGAAATGTAAGTCCTTAAAGCAATAGGGTGTAGTCCCTGGTATAGGAGTAAGATGGTTCCTAACCTCCTTAAGCATATTATTTTGTAATAAGGTCCTAGCAGCACCAGGTTGTAACCTATACCTCTCCTCTTGCCTAGTAATATTTATCTTGGTAGACATGGTACTGTATAAGCCAAAGGCTTGTATAAATGAATTCCTATTTAACATAAATAGGGCAGTACCATAATTTTTCTTGATTGTTCTAGACAGGGAATCATAATGGCTGGCAAGACCTAGAAACAAGTCTACATCTATATAGACATTAGGGACAATTAACCTAGCAAGACCACTAGTCCAAGGGTTTGACACTGGGATTGCTTTATCAAAATTATTATAAAAGTAATTCTATAGAGAAAAAACTGTGGATCCTGGGGTGTGAGCATCTCTGATCTCACAGTAGTCATCTGCTAGCAAATTTGCATTTGCCCTCTTGTTCTGTGTGGACCCTGGCAACAAATTCAAGAATTCATCAGAGAAATTCCTCTTTCCCTTTGCAACATTATCAACTTCATCACTTTTTCTGCTCGTAGAAGCCACACTAACTGCTTTACTCATTTTTCTTTGTTTCAACCCTCTCTTTTATCGATATTGAAACAAATCTCCTCTCAGGACTCACCACTCTTCTCTGTGCACTGTTAGCAATTCAAGAAGCTTGACAACCAGAGAATTATCCTAAAATTGAACAATTTCTGCCTTCTAAACACAGAAGACCTAGCAATTCTTCGCTCTATAATTCTGGGAGTAAGATAAGTGAAAATGAACTTGCGATCAACTCTTTATGATAACTCTCCCAAGTACATAGCTCATAATTAGAAAAAAAATCAATTTTGCTTTCAAGTTAACATGCTGTGGAATTGATTGAAATCCTAGCTGTAGCTTATGAGTGTGATAGGAAATAAAATTCATATGAGTGTGTCTTCAGAAAAACCCTTATAAAATTTGAACAGGATGACATGTCTTCATATGATTGGTTCTTCGTCAGACATCTCAGCTACCCCTTTTCATACAACAATTAATTTTCTAGATTTTCATTGGTCACTAACTCTCCACGTTGTCATATCAGCAACTACCACCTTTTATCATTTTTCATATTCAGTGACCATGTGACTATGCAGTATCTCCTTGTCATTGACCAAATCTCTTAACCCTCAATTCTTCTGGAGATCTAGCGAGTGTGTGATTTTCTTTAATTGGCTAACCACAGTTAACTTCTGGTGATCATGCGACTAAATAAATCAAAGTTGCTAGATGAAAAGCTTAACCCAAAGTTTATTTAGAGACCCCACGACTGAAAGTTTATCTTTACCTTTAACTATTATCGCCAAGTCCTTGAGTGTTTATTTCCCATTACGAGACCCCATGACTAACCTTAGTTGCCCAATCACTGATTAAAAATGCTATCTGATATTTCTTTCAGAGACTATGCAACAACCTTTGCTTTTTGATTTTAATTCAGAGACTATGCGACTAAAGGTTATCTCATTATCGCAAGCACTTTTTAATCTCATGCAAATTTGATGAAGACTTAGCAACTACCATTGATCCTTTGGCATTTTACATCTGAAGGCTCCGCTAAGTCACTAAATATATTTTAAAAGCCTTAAATCATTTGGAGACTACGCAACAATACATAAATTTATACCTTTTAGCCTCTTAATCGCCAAATGACTTTTTCCTCTTGGGAGACCACACGACTAGCCTTCATTCTTCTCATTGTGGACATGTGTCTCTTTTAACAGTTTGTCTCTAAATAATTAATTAAAAACTAACTTAGCATCTTAATCCAGCGACAACCCGACTACCATATACTCTAAACTCCTTGCGGTTGGTCACAATGTTTTGGCATCTTTTACTTAACTGTCATTTTACTTGGAGACTATGCGACATAAACATTTAACATGTCACTTAACTGTATTCCAATCTAGAGACCCTGCGACTGAAGCAATCGCTAAGTCTCATAAAAAATCACTAACTTCTAGATTCTTTATGCGACACCATGACTTAACTGCTTACTTAAGTAATGCCTGATGACATGTTTCTACATTGGGAGACTTTGCAACTGAAGGGTTTTGCCAAGTCTCATAAAAAATCAAGAATATTATGTTTCTTTTCGAGACATCCCGACAACAGTTAATCACCAAGTCTCATAACAAATAAGAATATGCTTATAGGATCAAGCGACTAGGTGACCATTGAAAAAGACACATGACTTAATTTTGTCAAAAAGGTAATGCAAAATTAAAAACTCGATTGACATTTTAGGGCTTTCTTGCATTTTGACTTAGAAGATAGCATAGGGTTTTGGGTTTTTGCACTATTCATATGGATTTTGACCTAACAACATAGAATTTTCACAGGGGTACATCTAGAATAAAATAGACCTTCTGACTTTGGATATAAAATGGCATGAAGGCAACAAAAATTTAGGGCAAACCAACCAAAAATAGGAATACAACCAACAGGGCTAATACTAGGGCCTGTGCTTCTGTTCTTCAAAATTTTTTACCTTGTCTTGACCAACCTATGCCATATGTGTTGGAGGAAGTTAATGTTCATAATGATGTTAATATAAATGATTATGCTGATTCTATTCACATCTTAGATCGTATTTTAAGTAATCTTGATGAGGAGGATACTCTTGATGATCCTATTGATCCTAGTGATGAATATGAGACCATTGATCTTGATACTTATTTACCTTATATGCTTTCAACTCAATTGATAACTACACCTAGTATCGAACATCACGATTCACAAGAGGATCCTTGTTTGGAACTGGCTATTATTCCTACTATAATGGATATAGTTCCTCTTGCAAGTTTCCAACCTTCCCTAAATGATATAAACCAAGATAGGGAGAGTAGGTGATGTGCTTGATTATCTTGTCCTTCATGGTAGCCCTTTTGTGTTTGCCTTCTATATTGTGCTTCTCCCGTAATGTGTTTGATAAATGTTTGTTAGAATATTTTATACGACCCTTGTTACTTTGTTGCTTAAAGATGATAAAGGTATCAAACCTATTGTACAATTCCTCTATATGTATCTTTACTCTTCTATATGTTGTTTTCATGTTATGTTGTAATTGTGCTATTGTTCATAAATTTTTTCCTTATGTAGTCCGCTTGGATCTGCGACATGGTAGCACTAATTCTTTTTGGTCTCCATGTTGTGGTCTGAAAGACTCTTCTTCGTAACTCTTGAGGTTTCTTTCCTCCATTTTGATTATAGTTCTACTTTATTTGGGGAATGATGTCAATTTATTTGAAATAATATCATATCTATATATACATATTATATTATGATCATACAGACCCCATTGTAGGTAGATCCCTTCTATGTTCTTTGTATGTTTATTTGGTATTCCCCTTGATTGGTCTTTGTTTGGGGGTATCTCATAGTGGAAACATAATCAATAGATTTTTTTATGTTTCCGTTAAAGCCATTGCTCCTGTTAAAGTGTTAGCAATGAATTTAACGTGGGGGAATACGCTCTACTAACTTTATGCACACACACACACTTTCAAAATATTTTCAAACTTAAAACTTTCTCCCTTTATGGATTAAAGACTAATCTTTAAAGCATTTATTTTTACCCTATAGGATCTCTTGATCCCTCCAGTTTAAATTTATACGGATCTCTTGATCCGTCCAGTTTCAATTTACAATGTTTTGATTCGTTAAGGTTGGAAGGTTTCCTTAAGACCAGATCTTCCTGATGGGTTGACTAGTGAGCAGCCACATTCACTAGGCAATTCAACTCCATCTGTCCAGTTGCACTATTTCCTTATGTATTTCACAATGACACATAAGTTCTCATTAGGCGAGGTAATCACAACCTCCCTCTTTTTCTCTTTAACTAGTGATGTCTCTCTTAATGTGATCTTAGGGTTGATAAAGACTTAAGTCCTTGAGTGCTTGAGGATTTCTTTTGTCCCTTTTTATTTCAATAAGATTATCTTTTCTTGATGATCTCCTTTACTAAGAGTTTGCATTGAATCCATACTCTTGCTAAAGTGGGGGCTAAATGTATAGTGGGAAAATTGAAGCACTTCAATTGTAGATAGGTTTAGTCTTCTGAGTAAGTGGGTTGGGGTCATGTGAAGTACCTTGAATGGGTCTCTAACTTGGATCTGGCTTTTTCCCCTGTTCTAGCCCATTTCCAACTTTTCTCTAGCCTATTTCTAGCACTCTAAACTGCAAATTGAGATTTTTGACCTCAGGGTCAAAACAACCTTTCTAGGTCAAGGTTGATCTCGACCTTGACCTAGGTCAAGGTTGACCTTGACCTTGACCTAGGTCATAATTGACCTTTTTCTGACCCAAGGTCCAGATTTCATGTTTCTAAGGTATCGAACATCGTTATTCTCAAGAGGATCCTTGTTTGGAAGTGGCTATTATTCCTACTGTATTGGATATAGTCCCTCTTACAAGTTTCCCACCTTCTCTAAATGATATAAACCAAGATAGGGAGAGTAGGCGATGCACTTGATTGGATTTTTCTTCATGGTAGCCCTTTTTGTGTTTGCCTATTGTATTGTGCTTCTCCGGTAATGTGTTTGATAAATGTTTGTTAGATTCTTTTATACGACCCTTATTACTTTGTTGGTGCAAGATGATAAAGGAATAAAACATGTTGTACAATTACTATATATGTATCTTTACTCTTCTATATGTTGTTTTCATGTTATGTTGTGCTTGTGCTATTGTTCGTAAATGTTTTCCTTGTGTAGTCCGCTTAGATCTATGACATGGTAGCACTGATTCTTTTTGGTCTCCATGTTGTGGTTTGAAAGGACTATTCTTCATAACTCTTGAGTTTTCTTTCCTCCATTATGATTGTAGTTCTACTTTCTTAGGGGAATGATGTCAATTCATTTGCAATAATATCATATCTATATATGCATATTATCTTATGATCATACTGATCCCACAATAGGTAGATCCCTTATGTGTTCTTTGTATGTTTATGCGGTATTTCCATTGATTTGTCTTTGTTTGGGGGCATCTCATAGTGGAAACATAATCAGTAGAGTTGTTTATGTTTTCGTTAAATCCATTGCTTCTATTAAAGAGTTAGCAATGAAATTAACTTGGGGGAATACGCTCTACTCACTTTATGCACACACACACTTTCAAAATATTTTCAAACTTAAAACTTTCTCCCTTTATGGATTAAAGAATAATCCTTAAAGCATGGATTTTTACCTTATAGGATCTCTTGATCCCTCCAGTTTAAATTTATATGGATCTCTTGATCCCTCTAGTTTGAATTTACAATTTTTTGATCCATTAAGGTTGGAAGGTGTCCTTAAGAAAGGATCTTCCTAATGGGTTGACCAGTGAGAAGCCACATTCACTAGGCGATTCAACTCCATGCTTCCAGTTGCATTGTTTCCTTGTGTGTTTCAAAATGGGACATAAGTTATCATTGGGTGAGGTAATGGAACCCTCTCTCTTTTTCTCTTTAACTAGTGATGCCTCTCTTATCATGATCTTAGGGTTGATAAAGACTTAAGTCCCTGGGGGCTTGAGGATTTCTTTGTCCCTTTTGAGTTCAATAAGATTATCTTTTCTTCATGATCTCCTTTACCAAGAGTTTGCATCGAGTCCATACTCTTGTTAAAGTGGGGGATAAATGTATAGTCATAAAATGGAATCACTTCCATTGTAGACTAGTTTAGCCTTCTGAGTAAGTGGTTTGGGGTCATGTCAAGCACCTTGAATGGGTCTCTTACTTGGATCTGGATTTTCCCCTGTTCTACCCCATTTCCCACTTTTCTCCAGCTTGTTTCTGGCACCCTAAACTGCAAATTGAGATTTTTGACCTTAGGGTCAAAATCAACCTTTCTAGATCAAGGTTGACCTCGATCTTGACCTAGGTCAGAATTGACCTTTTTCTGATCCAATGTCCAGATTTCAAGTTTCTTGGGTTTCTAGATATCGGGCTTCGAAAAGATTTAATACCCGCTTCTAGGTCGACTATTTTAGTCTTCAAAGTGACAAATCTTATATTATATTTAATATAGGTACACTTCTAGGGATATAGGTCTAATTTTAATTTAATTCTCCTATGTAGGCATGTCTAGAAGATTGTGCCCTTGATTCATATATAAGGAAGCCTTCTCCTGTCATTTTTTCTAACCATGAACTAAGACTTGAAGCATAAGGAGGAACCATCTAAGAGAACTCTACGCATGATCTATTAAAGAAATCATCTACTATAAAGCATCCAAGCATTTAAGACTTTCAATAAATCAATTCATCAAGGGGATCCATTGTTATCCATTGAAGGATTCAAGCTCTATGGAGCCCTCTTGTTGAAGATTTCTCCATCCACATTCCTGCAAGCCTTTTCCTATTCCAAGATCCATTCAAGATTGGTTTTGAAGATCTAAAAGCATTTGATTTGTGACATCCAACATTCTACATTCTACATACATTTTGTGCATGCATACTTTTGGATCCACAGATTCAAATCTGCCACAAGGGTTTCTATACAATCAAGGTGAATTGTTCATTTACTTTGATTTATTTATGCAATTTAAATTATACTTTAAGGTTAATCACAAAACCAGGGTTTGACAAAGGAAAACCTCTCCTCCCCAAAAAACAAACCATTTTTATTCCAGGGATAGGTTTAGAACAACGATTTGGAGTGCAGATTCAGATACCCTTTTCGGTAAACTATCGGGATCTGGAAATAAATTTTATGTTAGAGATTTTAGGTCAGAATCAACATTTTGTTCTGGGTGAGAATTGGAGATTCTGGGCAAAAATCAAAAAATTCTAGTTCAAAGGTGACATTCATTTCTGGGTCATAATTGACATTTTGTTCAGTGTCAGAATCAAAAATATTGGGTCAAAATGGGAAATTCTAGATCAAAGGTGACATTGAATTTTGGGTTAAAATCAGAACTGAGCCAGATCAAAAAAATATTTATGAGTTTTGTTCATCTCTACATTTCTGTTCTAGATCTGGTTGTAGATTTTCCACAAACTAGGTGCAGGCACCCAAAAACAACATTCTCCAGATCTGTAGCATTTTGAGGTTAGTACCTTTCTTCAATTCATTTCAATTAAAGTTTTTAATCTTCCTAAATCTATCACACATTATTTTCTATAAAACAGAATCTAAGGTCTTCCTCTTTACTCTCCTTTCCAATCGATTGATTCATTTATGCATTGATCCTTCCTTTGGGGTTAATCAATTTGTATCCTTCCTTTGTGTATTTGAGGTTAAAAGGGACATCTTATCTTCCTTACCCATCACATTCAATGTACATCTTTATATTTTTACATTCTTGCAATTTCTTATCTTACATTTTGGTGAACCCGTGATACACAACTCTTTCTTTTTTGGTGTTAGATTTACATTTTGATGTTAGATGTTGCATGGATATTTGATTATATTTCTTTCATGTTCTTGAATTTACATTTTAAAAATTTAAAATCAAAATCTTGTGTTTCCTAAATTAGTTCATTTGCATTGCATTGGTATACGAGCTTTACCACTTCTAGTCCTACTTATAGTATCCCAGTTAGGAGAAACCATAGAATTATTGGTTCCTTTGATCTTAAGTCTTCCTCTCCTTTCCTTAGGATCCAATCCATGATTCCAATCCTTCTATGGAGAATAACCCTTCTCACTCATCTCATGATGAGGATGATGCTTTAAGATTTCCTCCTAAGCAGGTCACAAAACTCTCAACAGAACTTGATAAAATAGGAAATTGCCTTATTCAAGAGAACCATAATCAATATTCCATCCAAGCTATAGAGGGTCTTAAGAAATTACTTCATGATAGTGACAAAGGTGTTAATCTCTTGTGTGGTATCACTCATCTTGTGCATTTGAATGTTAAACCTTTAGCTCAAGAGGCTCAAGATCTAGGATTCACTCCTTCTGTCACCAGTGGGGAACCTTCTTCTGTTCCTTTACCTAGGACTGTTCCTTTACCTAGCATTCCTACTTACAATCCTCCTTTAATGACTACATCTTTAAAAATTTCATCTATTCCTGTGAGTGTTCCACCGGTGTCTCTACCTACCTCATAGCCTTCTTACCATAATGTTCCTTTTACATATTCCAATTCTCTTCCAACTGTGGTTCCAAGTGTTCCACTAGTTGTGTTTTCCATTCCTACCACTTCCTACACTTTTCCCAGTGTTCCTAATGTTTCTATGCCACATATTTCTTCTAACAATTCCACAATCATTAGTTTGGCTCAAATTGTGTCATCTTTACAACAACAACTTGCATCTTTAACCCAATCCAAGTTTAGAATTCCTACATGTGACATGGGTAGTCCTTTATCCTTAGACATTATTCATTCTACTGTCCCTTAGCAAGCCGATATGCCTCATCTTGAGAATTACAATCATCAGGGAGACCCTGTTACTCATGTGAAAACATTTCAAATCCTTTGTAGTGGTTATGCTTATGACCATAGGATTTTAGCTAAGTTGTTTGCTAGAAATTTTCATGATAAGGCCTTGCAATGGTATTGTTCTTTACCTCCTTATTCTATTAATTCTTTTCCTAAACTTGCTAATACCTTCATGCATTAACTGATTTAATGCATTGTAAACAAAATATTAAGGAACAATTGACTGATTTTATTGGTAGATTTAAACATTTGTATGCTCAAATTTCTTATCATGTTCCTAATATTGATATTAAGCATATGTTTATTTCAAATTTACAAAATGATATTAGAGATAAGATTCTGCTTACTAAATTTACCTCTTTTCAACAACTTTTTGCAGCACTTCATCATTATCAATTACAAGTGAGTCAATTTGGGAGAAGCACTCCAATGGATCCTATTCCAGTTGATAAGAGTGATGTTTCTCCTAATCCTAATAAGTTTTAGAAACTTAACAACTATGTCAAGATTAATAAACAAATGAATGCAGTCACTGATCATGTTGTTATTGCATCCAACAATGCCACTTCTGCATCCACTTCTTTTCGTATGAGTCGTACGTTTACTCCTTTCTCTGAATCTTTACATTATATTATGAGTAGGTTGTTAAGTGCTAATATGATTACCTTTCCTCCTATTTGACCTCTTCTCCCTACCAAGATGGCATAAAAATCCTTTGATCCCAAATTTTTTTGTCAATACCATCGACAAAATGGCCATGATACTGAAAAATGTTATTCTCTAAAGTATAAGGCTTAAGACTTAATTGATTCTAATGCTTTATATGTTGATAATTTTGATGGTAATGGGAACAAATCTGTCTCTCCTCCTAATCAAAACCTTCCTTTACCTACACATGATACTAATACCATCGCTCAACCATATTGTATGGATATTGTTTATGATTCAAAGATGGATGATCTAAATCACATTGCTAATCATGTGGAGTGTGCTATTTCATCTCAACCTATTGTTCAAGATCCTTTGCCTCCACTTAAACTTCAAGTTCCACCTAAAGCTCAGAAACAAACTAGTGCAGGAGTAGACCTAGGCTAACCTCCAAGTTATAACCATTTTGGCTTGTACTTGACATTAGCCAAGTCAAGATAGGATAGTTTTTTTTTTGACCTTAGAAGGTCATTGCTATGTAGGCTAAGTGAGTTAGTAATTAGGACTAAGGGCACAATAATAGCCATTCTTAGTAGTTTTTCAAATTCTTAGGATTAGTTGCTAAATGTGGGATTGGGTCATGAATGTGTCCAAATCACTTAAATGTGGACATAGAGATGCCTTAGGTTCTTTAATGATCTTGGATACTCTAATTAAAGAGGTTAGAGGTCCTAAAATGTAGGGAGAAGGCATAATAGAGAAGATGCCAAAAGTTGCTAAATTGTTGTCATGACAACATTTGCAATAATTGCAAATGTTACATGTAACATTGGTTACATTGGATTCTCCTTGAAACTAGAAGTGGGGAATTGACCAACAAGGCCTAGAATGGTGTAAGAAGACATCTAATGTATGGAGAGGCTCGAATGAAATAGTTAGTCATTCATTAAAACAAGTGTGAAGTTGAATAGTGCTGTGCAATTCTGGTTTTCTGAGAATCCTGAGCATTTCCTTGTGACAATCATATTGTATGGATTGAGAGCTTGAATCTAACGATTGTTTTGCATGCATATACAGTTGTAGCTAAAGTATTTTGTAACTAGAGAGTCCACTGGTCCTGTCCTGACCACTCAGTTAAGTCATTTATCCCCCATGAAATCTAACCATGGGAAACACCTAAGGGTAGATGGAAATGTTAGGGGAGTCAGTGGTGTACATATGTGTAGAGGTAGGAGTCTTAGAGAGTCGAGATGCTATTTTTAGATCCAAGCCCTAGGCAAGCATGCAATATCTGGTTAGTGGTTTGGAAGTGAAACAATGAACATTCATGTGCAGGGGAAGAAAGAACTGTACAACTCAAGTACATTTCCAATTAGGGTTTAGTGTTACCTTAACATGCTAGGATGGTTGAGTCCATACTGATCAATGAAGTCAAGTTTTGAACAAGTTTTACATAGTGTTGCAGACAGTCCTAGAATTTAGGCCTATTAGCCCTATTGATCCTAGGTTGTAGGAACCCCATGTACGGATGACTTAGGGGTTTAAGACTTATAAAATCCTTTTTAAAAGGATAAATGATATCTAGATATGGTCTTAGAATTTGAAATTCTTTGGAAAAGTTTTGAAAGAAGTGAGAAAAACACATTGTCAAGGGCTACAAGGATGTAAGTTTAATTAGGCCTCCTAGAGACAAGAACTTGGACTCGATTGAAAATGGATATGAGAACCATCAAGATGGATTCAAATGTGATCGTATGCAATGTCTATGTGGTGATGGAAACCCATGCAAGTGATTCAAGAATGTTAGAGTGAAAATTGGCACTTAGACCTTTCTAAGTGTAAGTAGGAGAAGTGGAGAAGTGAGGTGACTATAGGGTGTTATTCTTTCAAAGGTGAAGCAAAAATTGGAGACTCTTAGAGGAGAGTAGGATTAGGAATTAGTTAATGATATAAGCCTAATAAGGACCCTAGAGGAGATTAGGATCCTTGAAGAAGATAAAGAAGATCTTCTTAATAGATTGTGCAAGCAAGCCATTTGGAACACTTACATCATATTGGTATCAGAGCTTGATTAAAGATCAGGGTTGTGGTGGATGTTTCACCCGACTGAATCAGTGGGAGAGAATACACCTAGAAGTTAAAAGAAAAGTAAAACCATGGTGACTAATGCTGAGTTATCCAAAAAGGTAGAAGATCAAGAAGAAGATAACAAGTTGTTAAGAGAAAGGTTGTCTCAAATGGAGCAACTCTTGGGAGAAGTCCAAGACAAAGCTGAGAAGATGAAGGGTAAGATAGATTAGAAAGAAGAATAAGAAGTGAGGGAGAAAGGAGTGAAACTACAAGAGGAAGCTTGAAGCCCTAGCCCTATCAATGACCAAGAACCCTTCTTAACGGCATTGAAGGATTTAAGTGGTAAAGCTTTGGAGGGTGTGCCACTATTTAGTGGACAAATGGATCCAGATTTAGTAGTGGATTGGATTGATAGTATAGTGAACCATTTAGAATGTGATGGTATCATAGAGGCCCAAAAAGTAAATGTGGCCAAGTCAATATTGAGAGGTTCAGCTCTCACATGGTGGAAGTTTGTTCAAACTGAAAGAGA
Source organism: Thuja plicata (assembly GCA_018584345.1). NCBI lineage: Eukaryota > Viridiplantae > Streptophyta > Pinopsida > Cupressales > Cupressaceae > Thuja > Thuja plicata. The sequence continues at coordinate 3,954,610 of MU226838.1, read as the reverse complement.
GAAAGAAGGAAAGAGTCCTATAGCCACATGGAAGGGCATGGTGACTAAGATGAAGCATACCTATTTTCCTAATGATTATGAAGTGTAGCTACATAGGAGGAGACATAATCTCAAACAAAAGGACTTGGATGTGCAAGACTACACCGAAGAGTTCCAAAAATTGTGCTTAAGCTCACAAGTGGTTGAAGATGAAAGCATCAAGCTAGCTAGGTATTTGAATGGACTCAAAGGGTCTATTCAAGAAGACATGAGTCTTGTGAACTTCAAAACCATCCACCAATGCTATAAAATGGCCTTGAAGATAGAGGAGAAAGGTAAAAGTAAATAAGAACAAAGTTATAAAGGAAGAGGTAGAGGAAGAGATAGTAGAGGAAAAAGAGGTGGCTATGGTGGGAGGAGTTCAGAATCAAGGACACAAGGAGAAGTCAAATACAATGAGTAGAAAGTATCAAGTTATAGTAGAGGTGGTAGAGGAAGGAACTCTAATTTCAGAGGTAGAAGTGGTGGACAAGGAAGAGGCAATTACTTTGCCAAAATGAAATGTTACCATTGTAACCAAATGGGACACCCTACCTATAGGTGTCCAGAGAAGGGTAGTACTTCTCAAGGATGTAACAAGAGGAATAATCTGGTCCAAGAAGACACAAATGCAGCTGATAAACACCTTGAGGTGCCATTAAATTCAGAGGAAGGTGAGAACATCTTGATGAGGAGAACATTGATCAAGGAGCCAATCAAGGAGGAGCCAAACCAAAGGAGGTCCTTGTTTAGGATCAAGTGTTAGGTGATGGGAAAAGTATGTAGAGTCATTGTAGACTCAAGGTCTACTGAAAACATTGTGCTAGAGGAAGTAGTTAACAAGTTAGGCATGACAAGGATGCCTCATACCCATCCTTACAAGGTAAGATGGCTCAATAAGGGACATCATGTTTTAGTGAATGAGCAAGCATGGGTGGAGTTCTCTATAGGGAGATATAAGGACAAGGTACTATGTGATGTACTTCCCATGGATGCATGCCATTTTTTCCTAGGAAGGCCATGACAATTTGACCGCTAAGCCATCCATGATGGAGTGAATAACTCCTATACTTTCAAGAAGGATAACATGACTTTCAAAATATAGTCATTGTTAGAAGATATAGAGGTGAAGATAGAAGGTCCTAATGTCATAATGGTGAGTGAGAAAGAGTTCTTGGAAGCCATAGAGGAAGGAGAAAGAGTTGGTTTTGCACTAATGTTGAAGCCCAAGGAAGTGGAAGACAAAATGGTGAAGATGATAGAGCTGCCACAAGAGATACAAGAAATGTTGTAGAAGTATGAAGGTATTGTAAGTGATGGACAACCATCAAAATTGTAGGATTTGAGAAACATGCAAATCCACAGACCCCGAATACACCTGCATGCAAGAACTTGATACAAAGTAGAAGCACAAAGATGAAAAAGCAGAACTCAGATGTTTACTCAAAATGTGAGAGCAAAATTATCAACTGAATTAATGAAAGACAAATACAAAGTTCGACCTTATAAAGGTGAACGAAACCCTAAAAGGTAAATACTAGGTTG
>MU226838.1:3917772-3941732 GCA_018584345.1 Thuja plicata | reverse complement strand
TATGTATCAACAATATTTGAATGTACCCCTCAAACTATTTATTTAGTCATTTATTTGGTCATTTTACCTGATGACCGAATTGGTCATTTATTTAGTCATTTTACTCGATGACCAAATTGGTCATTTAATTAGTCATTTTAGTTGTGATTTTACCTGATGACCAAATTGGTCACTTACTTAGTCATTTATTTTCTAAATATGATCAGTTTTGGTCATGTGACTAAAACTTTTAGTCACGTGACTAAAATTTTTAGTCACTTAGTCATATATTTGCCAAATTCTACTAGTGTCATCAGTGTTCTAGCACAATTAACTATTGATCTGTTCCTTCTCTCAGCAATCCCATTTTGCTATAGTGTTCTTGGTGTAGAAACTTGTCTTTTTATACTATGCTCATTATAGAAATTAGTGAATTCCTCTAATATAAATTCTCCTCCTCTATCTAATCTTAAACATTTTAGATCCTTACCACTTTGTTTTTCTACCATAGCCTTATACCGTTTAAACATCTTGAATGCTTCAGATTTATCTTTTAGAAACATATATGTCATCATTCTAGAGTAATCATTAACAAAGAGAATAAAATATCTATCTCCAGAATAACTCTTTGTCCTCATTGTTCCACATAGATAAGTATGGACTAATTCTAGAATATCATCAGATTTATGGGTTTTACTTTTGAAACTAGACTTTGTCATTTTACCTTTTTGACAATTCTTGCACATGATGTTGTCGAGCTTTGTCATCGTTGGTAAGCCTCTCACATTTCTCCTTCTTCTTATTTTCATCATGTTGTCAAAATTTATATGACACAATATTTTGTGCCACAACCATATGTCTTCATTTCTAGTCATTAAGAAAGTGGTGTTAGTATCATTCAAATAGAATAAGTTACCTTTTATCTGTTCACCAGTACCAATCAATCTTCGTGATTCATTAAAGCTCTTTGCCTTCTTATTCTCAAATGCTACTTTGTGACCCAAATTTTTTAGTTGAGAAACACTCAATAGATTATAATTCAATGTTTTTACCCAATAAAAATTTTCACATTTAATCAAGTTATTCAACATTATGGTTCCTTTACCTTCAACAAGACAAGGTGTATTATTACCCATTCTTACTGTACCACCATTATAATGCTCAAAAGTGTTAAAATTTTCTTTGTCACCAGTCATGTGGTGAGTGCAGCCACTATCTATAATCCAGATGTCATTCTTACTAACTTTAGATATGAGTGTAGTTTCTACATACCTTTCATCTTCATCTGAATCATCTTTCACAACTACAAATACCATCTTGATGTCTTCATTAGCTTTGGTGTTAGTATCTTCATCTTTGCAAGTAGCTAGGTAGCTGGCCTTCTTGCCTTTGTCCTTGTAGTCTTGGGTATCTCTTCTTTCTGATTGTTGGTAACCTATATAGTCTTTGTTATCACCTTTTTCAAAATTCTTCTCAAAAGATCTATCATTACTTTTGTCATCTTTTCTTTTGTTAGGACATCTTGCAGCAAAATGTCCAATCTCTTTACAATTAAAGAATACAAGTGCTAACTTGCCTTTGTATTTACCTTTGTCTCTCTACATTCTTCTAGCCATAAGTGCTTTTATTTTATCTAGATCTTTTTCTTCACTTTCACTTTCACTATCTCTTCTAGATGTGTGTCTATGACTTGATTTGCTTATTCTCATAGAAGACTTAAATGCAAACTCTAAGTTTGGTAAGAAACTATTATCAAAGTTATTCATCTCAAATGAAATTAGTCTACCAATTAAAATATCAAGAGTAACTATATTGTTTTCTACTGCTCTCATTTTTTGAATGGAAGAAACTCTAATAGCATATACAAGCAGTAAGGTTCTTAAGCTTTCACTTACCACTATCTCCTCTTGAAGTGTACCTCCAACACGTCGTATAGCATTGATTACTTCTTTTATTCTTGTGCTGTACTGTGTGATGTTTTCTCCTTCTTTCATTCTGAGATCATCAAATTTTCCTCTAAGGCTTTCTGCCTTGGCTCTCAGAACATTTGTATCACCTCCATGTACAAGCTTCAGTTTGTCCCACATCTTCTTTGCAGTTTTGCAATCTTTGACATCTTCAAATTCAGCATCAGAGAGTGAGGAAGAAATCTCTATGACCATGCAATTCTGTTCATGCTTTTCTCTCAATTGATCTACTGTCAATACTCCTATAGGCAACACATATTCAGTATCTAGGAATTGAGTAACATCATTACCAATACCTGATAAGTGGAGTCATATCCTTCTTTTCCATGAAGCAAAGTTGTCTTTATTCAACTTGGGAACATCTCATCTATTCATCTTGTGATCTTGACTTAGGTCTTGAAACCTTCCTTTCTAAGTACACAAGCTCTGATACCAATTGTTAGTAATAACTGAGAGGAGGGGGGGGGGGGGGGGGGGNGTGAATCAATGGCCTCAAAAATTTATCCTTCAAACTTAACCACCAATCAATAAACCTCAGATTATTATGTCCCTAAAAGATGCATGCCATGAAATACTAATATTGATTAACTATCTGTCGGTGTTCTCTATGAGTCCTTATTCTTTCTTGATTACTGATAAGCAGTATAACTATTTACCAAAACTCAGTAAATAAGCACAGTATACTGATCAATCTAGTGTTAACTATGTTAGATACAAAACAATAAAGAAATGAATCATACACACATAACACATGAATTTTTAATGTGGAAAGCCTGTTAAGGGAAAAATCACTGGGACCGGTACCCCAAATTTTCACTCTTCTGAAGTGAACCCTGTTAGGCGCCAATCCTGTTAAAGGTTACAAACACACTATTAAGTGAGACCTTGTTAGAGGATTTTATACCTAGAGGTTGTCACTTAGTATCAGGCGTCTATTGTTACCATCCTTGAATCAGCCTCCTTCTTAGACTATCAATAGGTATTGGGAAAGTCCAATGCTACTTTCATGAATAAACCTTTTTGGCTCTCCTTGGGATGTACCTCAATATATAGAAGAGTGTTAAGTCCTGCTCGGTTAATAGACTTGATGCTTCAATGGATAAAATCAAACACTATGACCTGTTCATGATGCAACTTTGAATTGCATATTTTTAGATCTATTTAAGTACATTACCTCTGTGATCAATGTATCAATTTCAATTCTTTGTGCTCCACAGTTTCTGCTCTATGATGTTGTGCTTCACTATTCATCGGTGTCTATAGAATTCCTTATCTCTCCTTCATCTTGATTGATCAGGACTATATGAAGTTGTTCTTCATTAGTTTCTCTTTAGCATCCATTTTCTATTCACTTCCCTTAATCCCATTCATAAATGAATTAATCTTGTCTCTTATATAGACATGATATTCACAGTTTCTTGATTCTTGATTCTTGGCTTGAAAAACAATCTAGCCAATTATATTTAAAGCATAACTCCTCATTTGTCTCATAATTATCCTCTTGCCAATTGTACAAATCATCTTTAAATCAATCACTTAACTATGGTCGAATAAAACAAAGAAAAGAACTAGTTAAGTCTATCTTTAGCTCTTTCTAGCTATATATTTTGTCATTTTCTGAACTCTTTGTTTCGACAGTCACCTCTGTAGTTAGTTGTCAGTGACAACTCATAGTTCCGTTGGTGAGACTCTAGTAATCTTTGTGATCTTTGTCCATCGGGCATCATTGGAATTTTACTCGTTGGACAACCTTCTGAATTTTCTCATTGGGCATCCTGTGGTTTTTCTTTGTCGGGCAACACTAAAATTTATCTCGTCGGGTATCACTGCGACTATTCTTCTTTGCTCTGACTATCGGTGTGCAATCCATCGATGTTGTTTGTCACTAAGTTAATACTTGAATTTTATGAATTACGGAAAGCATAACCTTTATTGCATTCATTCTTTGAAGTCTTTGGCATTATGTACATGACCGTACAGATGACATTAAGTTGACATCAATGACAATACAATACATTAACTATTTTAATGCCTTGCATTATCTTCAACTTCACATTGTCAAACATTCAATCAGTTACATGTCATCAGAAATTACTAAGGAAAACCTTTTTATGAAAAAACTACAATGTGATTGTTATGATACATCTGATGCATTGATCCAAATTTGTAGAGGTTTTCTTTATCCTTCACTTGGTTCTATTAACTTGCCTGTTGAACTTTGTGGTAAAGTTGTAGATACTACCTTGATTGTCATTCCTAGTTATGATTAGTTTCAAGTCAAATTTGGTTTTCCTTGGTTAAGTTCCATGCATGTTTTTGCTTCTCGTATTCATAAGTGTAATAAGTTCATTCATAATGGAGAAGTGAAAATTATTAATCATAGTTTGTATCAACCTTCTAGGCCTAGAGATTGTGCTACTCTTGATTTCTTTTGGCCTTCATTACCTAAATCATGTCCTCCTCGCCCTGATAACCTTTTTTGTTCATATCAAGCCTATAAACATCACAAAATTGTTGAGTTAAGCATGCCTTAGATAGATCTTAACCATGGTCTTTTTCCCACTCCTTCTATACCTCCTTTATCCATTACTGCTAGCTCTATTACTCAACCTACCAGTGTCGCTTCACAGTCTACTGTAAATCCTAGCAATCCTCCTATAGAACCTATGAAGGAACCAATTTTCATTCCTCCTAGTCCTCAACATGTGTCAACAAAGTGAAATGTAACAAATCTTCTAATGAACGTCGTAAGAAACATAGGGCTAATACTAGGGCCCATGGTTTTGTTCTTCAAAATTCTTTACCTTCTTTTGACCAACCTATGCCTGATGTGTTGGAGGAAGTTAATGTTCATAATAATATTAAGATGAATGATTATGATGATTCTATTTTCATCTTAGATTGTAATTTAATTAATCTTGATGAGGAGGATACTCTTGATGATCCTATTGATCCTAGTGATGAATCTGAAACCATTGATCTTGATACTAATTTACCTCATATGCTTTCAACTCAATAGAAAATTACACATAGTATCAAACATCAAAATTCTCAAGAGGGTCCTTGTTTGGAACTGGCTATTATTCCTACTGTATTGGATATATTTCCTCTTGCAAGTTTCCAACCTTCACTAAATGATATAAACCAAGATAGGGAGAGTAGGCAATGCACTTGATTGTCTTGTCCTTTATGGTATCCCTTTTTGTGTTTTCCTTCTGTATTGTGCTTTCTCCCGTAATGTGTTCGATAAATTTTTGTTAGATTCTTTTATATGACCCTTGTTACTTTGTTGGTGCAAGATGATAATGGAATCAAACCTGTTGTACAATTCCTCTATATGTATCTTTACTCTTCTATATGTTATTTTAATGTTATGTTGTACTTTTTCTATTGTTCATAAATTTTTCCCTTATGTAGTCCGCTTGGATCTACGACATGGTAGCACTGATTCTTTTTGGTCTCCATGTTGTGGTCAGAAAAGAATCTTCTTCGTAACTCTTGAGTTTTCTTTCCTCCATTGTGATTGTAGTTCTACTTTCTTTGGGGAATGATGTCAATTTATTTGAAATAATAGAATATCTATATATACATATTATCTTATGATCATATTGACATGATGGTAGGTAGATCCCTTATATGTTCTTTGTATGTTTATGTGGTATTTCCCTTGATTTGTCTTCATTTGGGGGCATCTCATAGTGGAAACGTAATCAATAGAGTTTTTTATGTTTCCGTTAAAGCCATTTCTCCTGTTAAAGTGTTAGCAATGACTTTAACTTGGGGGCATACACTCTACTAACTTTATGCACACACACACACACACACACACACACACACACACACACACACACTTTCAAAATAATCTTCAAACTTAAAACTTTCTCCCTTTATGGATTAAAGACTAATCCTTAAAGCATGGATTTTTACCTTATAGAATCTCTTGATCCCTCCATTTTAAATTTATAAGGATCTCTTGATCCGTCCAGTTTCAATTTACAATGTTTTGATCCCTTAAGGTTGGAAGGTTTCCTTAAGACCAGATCTTCCTGATGGGTTGACTAGTGAGAAGCCACATTCACTAGGCACTTCAACTCCATTTGTCCAGTTGCACTGTTTCCTTGTGTGTTTCACAATGGGACATAATTTCTCATTGGGTGAGGTAATCACAACCTCTCTCTTTTTATCTTTAACTAGTGATGTCTCTCTTAATGTGATCTTAGGGTTGAGAAAGACTTAAGTCCCTGGGTGCTTGAGGATTTCTTTGTGCCTTTTTATTTCAATAAGATTATCTTTTCTTCATGACCTCCTTTACCAAGAGTTTGCATGGAATCCATACTCTTGCTAAAGTGGGGGCTAAATTTATAGTCAAAAAATGGAAGCACTTCAATTGTAGATAGGTTTAGCCTTCAAAGTAAGTGGTTTGGGGTCATGTGAAGTTCCTTGAATGGGTCTCTAACTTGGATCTGGATTTTTCCCTTATTCTGCCCCATTTCCAACTTTTCTCCTTCCTGTTTCTGGCACCCTAAATTGCAAATTGAGATTTTTGACCTCAGGGTCAAAATCAACCTTTCTCGGTCAATGTTGATCTCAACCTTGACCTAGGTCAAGGTTGACCTTGACCTTGACCTAGGTTAGAATTGACCTTTTCTTAGCCAAGGTCTAGATTTTATGTTTATGAGGTTTTCGGATATCAGGCTTTGGAAAGATTTAATTCCTGCTTTCGGGTCGGCTATTTCAGTCTTTGAAGACACAAATATTATATTATATTTAATATAGGTCCAATTATAGGGATATAGGTCTAATTTTAATTTAATTCTCCTATGTAGGCCTCTCTAGAATAGTTTTCCCTAGATTCATATATAAGGAAGCCTTCTCCTCTCATTTTCTCTAACCATGAACTAAGACTTGAAGCATAAGAATGAACCATCTAAGACAAATCTATGTATGATCAATTGAAGCAAGAATATACTCTCAAGCACCAAGAATTCAAGGCTTTCAAGCATTAAATTCATCAAGGAGATCCATTGGTAGCCATTTAAGGATTCAAGCTCTATGGATCCCTCTTGTTGAAGATTTCTCAATCCACATTCCTCCAAGCCTTTTCCTATTCCAAGATCCATTCAAGATTGGTGTTGAAAATATAAAAGAATTTTATTTGAGATATCCTACATGTGACATTATACATTCTACATCCATTTGGTTCATACATACTTGTGGATCCAAATATTTGAATCTGCCACAAGGGTTTCTATACAAGCAAGGTGAATTTGTTCATTTACTTTGTTTTCTTTATGAAATTTCAATTATACTTTGAGGTTAATTCAAAAACTGGGGTTTGATCAAGGCAAACCCCTTCCCCCCTTAAAAAACCATTTATCTTGCAGGAATAGGTTCAGAACAATGATTTGGAGTGCAGATTTGGCTACCCTTTTCAGAAAACTACCAGGATTCGGAAACAGATTTTTTATCAAAGTTTTTAGGTCAAAGTCGACATTCTCTTCTGGGTTAGATCATAGATTCTGGGTCCGAATCAAAATGTTTGGGTCAAAGGTGACATTCATTTATGAGTTAGAATAAACATTTTGTTCAGGGTCATAATTAGAAATTCTGGGTCAAAGGTGACATTGACTTTTGGGTCAAAATCAAAACTGAGCCAATTCAGAAAATGATTCCTGGGTTTTGTTTATCTATGCGTTTCTGTTCCAGATTCAGTTACATATTTTCCATAAACTAGGTGTAGGCACCTAAAAACAACATTCTTCAGTTCTGTAGCATTTTGATGTTAATACTTTTCTTCAATTCATTTACATTAAATTTTTTTATCTTCCTAAATCTATCACACATTATTTTCGGTAAAACAGAATCTAAGGTCTTCCTCTTTACTCTCCTTTCCAATCGATTGATTCCTTTATTCATTGATCCTTCCTTTGGGGTTAATCATTTTGGATCCTTCCTTTGTGTATTTGAGGTTAAAAGGGACACATTATCTTCCTTACCCATCACATTTAATATACATATTTATATTTTTACATTCTCCCAATTTCTTATCTTACATTTGGGTGTGTGCACCAAGTTGTGGACCAAAAAGGGGGTATAAGTGGACACATTTTTTATGAAATCAGGTAAACCTGATCTTGGATCAGGCATTTGAGGGGCATCCACTCAAAACAAGAAGATGTGTAAAAAATAAAAATTGTATTACTCTGAGTCTAGTTTCTAAAACACTAATTTCTTTTAAAAACTAAAAATATTAACAGGGTCAAATCTCGTGCGCACGAAAACATGTTCCTGATTTTTTTGAAAAAACATAACATAGTTGTTTCCGTGTGCGGTACAAAAGATATAGTTATATTCAGTATTTATTTAATCCCTTTGGTAGCATGATAGGTAAGAGTGAGATCTAGAAGTTGTGTATTTTTTTGTAATTTTATGATGAGTATTTTTTTCTGTGATTTTTTGAAGTGATCGCATCTTGAACATTTGGTACATGTTCGTGCGCTAGGCATAACTTGCATCAAAATAATAGAAAATAATTTTTTTTTTTAAAGTGTATAGAATCAAGTTTAGAACAATAATATGTAATTTATTTTTAATTTTTTTAAGTATATCAAAAGTTATTAAAAAATGGTAGACATATGTCTATGAGGACAATCAAGACACTGGTAAAGAAAATTAAAGTTTACTATGCTAATGTTGTCCAAAAATAGAAAAAATTATATGGTTAGAAAGCTAAGAAGACGTATGAGATTATGGTGAAAATTATAAAGATACCCAGTTAGAAAATTGCAAACCTGATGAAGATAAAGTTGAGAATTCATCTTACAAGATGAAAAAATGTCTAAAAGAACAAAAATGGAGGGAAAATGAGGCTCCAAGCCTTTGGGTCATTTTCCAAAGCTCTTCCCAAGCCATAACCTAATCAGGTTTCTTAATTTCAAATAACCCAATTGGGCTATGAAAAGCAAAAAGTACTTCAAAACCCGATCGGGTTTTGAAGAAGTAAAACTTTCTCCATAACCCGAACGGGTTTTGAAGAAACTAAAATAGGCTTTACTTTGGAAGCCATAACTTCCACATACGGTGTTCGATTGAATCTGTTCAAAATGCATTGGAAATATATTGAGACGATCTAACAAATTATTAACCTATGATCATCTTTAGGCATCACCATTTTTTTTCCATCTATTTGAATCAAGTAAGGTATAAAATAGGCACTCATTATTGTCCATACATACAACGTATAGGAAAATCAGTATGCTCTCTCTCTCTCTCTCTCTCACACACACACACACACACACATTATTTCCCATACATGCAACATATAGGAAAATCATTATGCTCTCTCTCTCTCTAGAGAGAGAGAGAGAGCATACTGATTTTCCTATACATTGCATGTATGGGCAATAATGAGTATCTATTTTATAGATTACTTGATTCAAATGGATGGTAGAAACAATTTTAATGCCTAAAGATGATAATAGGTTAATAATTTGTTAGATCATCTCAAGATTTTTCCTACACTTTTTGAACGGAGTCAATCAGACTCCGTATGTAGAAGTTATGGCTTCCAGAGCAAAGCCTATTTAGTTTCTTCAAAACCCGATCAAGTTATGGAGAATGAAATGCATAAGTTTTACTTCTCTATCTCTCTCTCACTCACTCTCTCTCTCTCTCATATTATCTCCCACTCCCAATATGAGAGAGAGAGAGAGGGAATACTAATTTTCCTATAAATTACATGTATGGACAATAATGAGTACCTATTTTATACTTTACTTGATTCAAATGGATGGTAGAAAAAATTTTGATGCCTAAAGATGATAATAGGTTAATAATGTGTTAGATTATCTCAAGATATTTCCTACACTTTTTGAACGAAGTCAATCGGACTCTGTATGTGGAATTTATGGCTTCTAGAGAAAAGCCTATTTTAGTTTCTTCAAAACCCAATCGGGTTATGGAGAATGAAATGCATAAGTTCTACGTCTCTCTCTCTCTCTCTCACACACACACTCTCTCTCTCATATTATCTCCCACTCCCAATATGTGAGAGAGAGAGATAGAGACATAGATTGGGAGAGAGAGAGAGAGAGGTAAAACTTATGCATTTTATTCTCCATAACCTGATTAGGTTTTGAAGACACTAAAATAGGCTTTGCTATGGAAGCCATAACTTCCACATGCGGAGTCCGATTGACTCTATTCAAAATGCATAGGAAAGGTCTTGAGAGAGAGAGAGAGAGAGAGAGAGAGAGCATACTGATTTTCCTATACATTGCATGTATGGGCAATAATGAGTGCCTATTTTATACCTTACTTGATTCAAATGGATGGAAAAAAAAATGTTGATGCCTAAATATGATCATAGGTTAATAATGTGTTAGATCATCTCAATATATTTCCAACTCTTTTTGAATGGAGTCAATTGGACTCTGTATGTGGAAGTTATGGCTTCCAGAGTAAAGCCTATTTTAGTTTCTTCAAAACCCGCTCGGGTTATGGAGAAAGTTTTACTTCTTCAAAACCCAATCGGGTTTTAAAGTACTTTTTTCTTTTCAAAACCCGATCAGATTATGGCTTGGTTACCAAGCCTAGAACAATTTTGAATTTTCAATAACCCGATCGGGTTATATGAAATTTGATATTTTTTTAAAGACGTGTCCACTTTTTTGGTCCACAATTTGGTGCACACACCCATTTTGGTGAACCCGTGATAGACAACTCTTTCTTTTTTGGTGTTAGATTTACATTTTTATGTTAGATCTTGCATGCATATTATATTAGATTTCTATTATGTTCTTGCATTTACATTTTAAAAATTAAAAATCAAAATCTTGTGTTTCCTAAATTATTTCATTTGCATTGCATTGGTGTATGAGCTTTACCACTTCTAGTTCTACTTATAGTATCCTAGTTAGAAGAAGCCATAGACCTATGGGTTCCTTTTATCCTAAGTCTTCCTCTCCTTTCCTTAGGATCTCGGATGAAAATTTGACCACCCATGATTTCAATCCTTATATGGAGCATAACTCTTCTCACTCATCTCATGATGAGGATGATGCTTTGAGAGTTCCTCCTAAACAAGTCTAAAAACTTTAAGCAAAACTTGATAAAATGATAAATTGGGTTATTCAAGAGAACCATAATCAAGATTCCATCCAGGCTATAGAGGCTCTTAAAAAATTCCTTCATGATAGTGATCAAGGTGTTAATCTCTTGCATGGTATCACTCATCTTGTGCATTTGAATGTTAAACCCTTAGCTCAAGAGGCTCAAGATCTAGGAATCACTCCTCATGTCACTAGTGGGGAAGCCTCTTCCGTTCCTTTACCTAGAATTCCTACTTACAACCTTCTTTAATGAATACATCTCTATCAATTTCATCTATTCCTGTGAGTGTTCTATAGGTGTCTCTACCTACCTCACAACCTTCTTACCATAATGTTCCTTTTACATATTCCAATCGTCATCCAATTGTGGTTCCAAGTGTTCCACCAGTTGTGTCTTCCATTCCCAATGCTTCGTACACTTTTCTTATTGTTCCTAATGTTTCTATGCCACCTATTTCTTCGAATGATTCCACAATCATTAGTTTGTCTCAAACTGTGTCATCTTTACAACAACAACTTGCATCTTTAACCCAATCCAAGTTTAGCATTCCTACATGTGAAATGGGTAGTCCTTTATCCTTAGACATTATTCATGCTACTATCCCTCAACAATCCTATATGCCTCATCTTGAGAATTAATATGGTAAGGGAGACCCTGTTAGTCATGTTAAAACATTTCAAATCCTTTGTAGTGATTATGCTGATGACCATAGGATTTTAGCTAAGTTGTTTTCTAGAACTTTTCATGATAAGGCCTTGCAATTGTATTGTTCTTTAACTCCTTATTCTATTGATTCTTTTCCTAAAATTTATAATACCTTCATCCAAAAATTTCAAATCAACATTGGTCCGAAAGTTTCCTTAACTGATTTAATGCATTGTAAACAAAACATTAAGGAAAACTTGATTGATTTTATTGGTAGATTTAAACATTTGTATGCCCAGATTTCTTATCCTGTTCCTGATATTGATATTCAACATATATTTATTTCAAATTTACGAAATGATATTAGAGATAAGATTATGCTTACTGAATTTACCTCTTTTCAACAACTTTGTGTAGCACTTCATCATTATCAATTACACGTGAGTCAATTTGAGAGAAAAACTTAATGGCTCCTGTTACAATTGATAAGAGTGATGCTGCTCCTAATATTAATATGTTTTAGAAACCTAACAACTATGTCAATATTAATAAATAGACGAATGCAATCAATGATCAAGTTGTTACATCCAACAATACCACTTCTACATTCACTACTTTCCGTATGAATCTTACGTTTACTCCTCTCTCTGAATCTTTACATTCTATTATGAGTAGGTTGTTAGGTTCTAATATGATTACCTTGCCTCTTATTTGACCTCTTCTCGCTACTACGATGGCATCAAAATCCTTTGATCCTAAAGCTTTTTGTCAATACCATGAACAGAATGAACGTGATACTGAAAATTTTTATTCTCTAAAGCATAAGGTTCAAGACTTAATTGATTTTAATGCTTTATCTATTGATAATTTTGATGGTAATAGGAACAAATCTATCCCTCCTCCTAATCAAAACCTTCCTTTACCTACAGATGATACTAATACCATCGCTCAACCATCTTCTGTGAATATTATTTACAATTCAAAGATGGATGATCTAAATCAGATTGTTAATCATGTGGAGTGTGTTGTTTCATCTCAACCTATTATCCAAGATCCTTTTCCTTCACTTAAACTTCAAGTTCCACCTAAACCTCAGAAACAAACTAAGGATAAATGACCTAGGGAACTCTCAATTACCTTTGATGATTCTGAGACTATTAAGGCTCCCGATGGTCCCCTTTGTATTTATGCTAGGATTGCTAAGATACCTACACATGGTTTTCTTGTTCATCCCACATCTGTAATAAATGTTATTATCGAGGAAAAACTTTTTCTGAAAAACCTACAACGTGATTGTTATGATACATCTAATGCATGTACCCAGACTTGTAATGGTTTTATTTATCCTTCACTTGGATCTATTAACTTGCCTGTTGAACTTTGTGGTAAAGTTGTAGATACTACCTTCATTGTCGTTGCTACTTCTGATCAGTTTCAAGCCATATTTGGTTTTCCTTGGTTAACTGCCATGCATGTTGTTTCTTCTCCTATTCATAAGTGTATGAAGTTCATTCATAATGCAGAAATGATATAAAATAAAATAGGAAGAGTAGGCGATGCACATGATTGGCTTGTCCTTCATGGTAGCCCTTTTTGTGTTTTCTTGTTGTATTGTGCTTCTCCCGTAATGTGTTTGATAAATGTTTGTTAGATTCTTTTATACGACCCTTGTTACTTTATTGGTGCAAGATGATAAAGGAATCAAACCTATTGTATAGTTCCTCTATATGTATCTTTACTCTTTTATATGTTTTTTTCATGCTATGTTGTACTTGTGCTATTGTTCATTAATGTTTTCCTTTTGTAGACCACTTGGATCTGCGACATGGTAGCACTGATTCTTTTTTGTCTCCATGTTGTTGTTTGAAAAGACTCTTCTTTGTAACTCTTGAGTTTTCTTTCCTCCATTATGATTGTAGTCTACATTCTCTGGGGAATGATGTATATTAATTTGCAATAATATCATATATATATAAATATTATCTTACAATCATACTAACCCCATAGTAGGTAGATCCCTTATGTGTTCTTTGTATGTTTATGTGGTATGTCCCTTGATTTGTCTTTGTTTGGGGGAATCTTGTAGTTGAAAACTAATTAGTAGAGTTGTTTATGTTTCCGTTAAAGTCATTTCTTCGATTAAGTGTTAGCAATGACTTTAATGTGGGGGCATACACTCTACTCACTTTATGCACACATGCACTTTCAAAACATTTTCAAACTTAAAACTTTCTCCCTTTATGTATTAAAGACTAATCCTTCAAGCATGGATTTTCACCTTATAGGATCTCTTGATCCCTCCAGTTTAAATTTATACGGATCTCTTGATCCCTCTATTTTCAATTTATAATGTTTTGATCCCTTAAGGCTGGAAGGTATCCTTAAGCTCAGATCTTCCTGATGGGTTGACTAGTGAGTTCAACTAGGTGGTTCAACTCCATCTTTCCAGTTGCACTGTTTCCTTGTGTGTTTCACAATGGGACATATGTTCTCATTGGTCGAGGTAATCACACCCTCTCTCTTTTTCTCTTTAACTAGTGATGTCTCTCTTATCATGATATTAGGGTTGATAAATACTTAAGTCCCTAGAGGCTTGAGGATTTCTTTGTCCCTTTTGATTTCAATAAGATTATATTTTCTTCATGATCTCCTTTACCAAGAGTTTGCATCAAGTCCATACTGTTGCTAAAGTGGGGGCTAAATGTATAGTCAGAAAATGGAAGCACTTCTATTGTAGACTTGTTTAGTATTGTGAGTAAGTGGTTTGGGGTCATTTCAAGCACCTTGAATGGGTCTCTGACCTTCATCTAGATTTTTCCCTTGTTCTGCCCCATTCCCACTTTTCTCCAGCTTGTTTCTAGCACCCTAAACTACAAATTGAGATTTTTGATCTTAGGATCAAAATCACCCTTTATGGGTCAAGGTCAACCTCAACCTTGACCTAGGTCAAGGTCAAAATCGACCTTGAACTAGGTCAAAATTGACATTTGTCTGATCCATGGTCCAAATTTCAAGTTGGTGGGGTGTTTGGATATTAGGCTTTGGAAAGATTTAATTCCCACATCCAGGTCGGCTGTTTCGGTCTTCGAAGTGACAAATATTATATTATATTTAATATAGGTCCACTTCTAGGGATATAGGTCTAATTGGAATTTATTTCTCTTATGTAGGTCTCTCTAGAAGATTGTGCTCTAGATTCATATATAAGGAAGCCTTCTCCTCTCATTTTCTCTAACCATGAACTAAGATATGAAGCATAAGGATGAACCATCTAAGAAAACTCTATGCATGATCTATTGAATAAAGCAACTACTCTCAAGCATCAAAGAATTTAATACTTCCATGCATTAAATACATCACGAAGATCCATTGGTAGCCACTGAAGGATTCAAGCTCTATGGATCCCTCTTGTTGAAGATTTCTCCATCCACATTCCTGCAAGCCTTTTCCTAGTTCGAGATCCATTCAAGATTGGTGTTGAATGTTATTAATGACTGAGAGAGGGGGTGAATCAGTGGCCTCAAAAATTTGTCCTTCAAACATTAACCACCAATCAAATAAACCTCAGATTATTAAGTCCCTACAAGATGCATGCCATGAGATACTTATAATGAATAACTACCTGTCAGTTTTCCTTGTTTGTCCTTAATCTCCTTGATTACCGATAAGAAGTATAACTATTTACCAAACTCAATCAATAATTAGAGTATACCAATCAATCCAGTGTTAACTATGTCAGATACAAAACAATAAAGAAATGAATCATACACACATAACACATGCATTTTTAACGTGGAAACCCTGTTAAGGGAAAAACCACTGTGACCGATACCCCAAATTTTCACTCTTCTGAAGTGAGCCCTGTTAGGAGCTAACCCTATTAAAGGTTACAAATACACTATAAAGTGTGACCTTGTTAGAGAATTTTATACATAGAGGTTGTCACTTAGTATCAGGCATCTATTGCTACCATCCTTGAATCAACCTCCTTCTTAGAGTGTCAATAGGTATCAGGCAAGTCCAATGCTACTTTCATGAATCAACCTTTTTGGCACTCCTTGGGATGCACCTCAATATGAAAGACTATAACCGTATAGATGATATCAAGTTGACATCAATGACAATACAAACCATTAACTGATTTAATGCTTTGCATTATCTTCAACTTAACATTATCAAATATTTAATCAATTACATGTCATCAATCTCCCCCTTTGGCATTGATGGAAACATACTATATTATCACACTATACTATTTATAATACAATATGAAATACAACAGTTGAGATTCATCAAACTACCAATCCGTTTGTTTGATAACCGATAAATGTCTGAACTCCGGTAAGCTCTGTTTTAGCTTAGATTTGATTCTTGTAGCTCTTTGCTTTTTGATGTCTTGAGTCCTCTTCATGTGTCAATTTCTCTCATGTGACTGTTCTTTCTCTTTGTTGTCTTTTTCTCTTATCAACAACTTTCCCTTTGTGTAATATTTTATACAACTTTCTCTCCCTTTGGATATAATCTCTCCCTGTCGGAGTAATCTAATAATGGATAATCTCTCTCCCTTTGATAGCAATGCCAAAAAAATATTTTACAAATATCTGACATTCATGTCAAGCAATCATTTGTCTCCTATCCATAATATACTCCTTGAATTTCCCTTATCCATCAACAATACAACAATATATTCTAGTGCTCAGTTCTCGTATATACCTGTCTGTATATAGATGTATTTTTGAAGATCATCTATTTGCTTGCATCGACATGAATGATACTCTAATAATATGTAGGCTGATGCAATCTTCAGTCATATTACTGACTGGTAGACAAGGGTTTGACCCCTAGTCTCTTTCTCAAGTACTCAAATGTATCCTTGGGTAGTGGCTTGGTGAAGATATCGGCCAATTATTCTTTTGATTGCACATACTCAAGTATCATTTCCTTTGCTTGAAATTTTTCTCTCAAATAATGATATTTGATGGAAATGTGTTTAGTCTTGGAATGCATGACTGGATTCTTGGAAATGTTTATTTCACTGGTGTTATCACAATAAAAAATTACTAGTTCTAAGATCTTCATATGTATACCTTCCAGTAACTGTTTGATCCATGCAATATTTGAGCAGTTTGTAGCAGCAACAACATATTATGCTTCTGTAGTAGACTAAGAGATTCATCCTTGCTTCTTGCTAATCCATGTAACAAGTATGTCACCCATAACGAATGCTCCTCCAGTTGTGCTCTTCCAGTCATCAAGATTTCCAGCCCAATCAGCATCGGTAAACACCTCAAGTTCAAATTTGCCTTCTCTTCTATACCATAACCCAAATTCCTCAGTATTCTTCAAATATCTTAGAATTCTTTTCACAGTAGTCATATGTGATTCACCGGGGTTAGCAGAAAATCTAGCAACAATTCCTACTGCATGTGCAATATTTGGTCTAGTGTGTACAACATACATGAGTTTTCCAATCATTGATCTATACAAAGTCTGATTTACCTCTATTGTCTTGTCCTCCTTTTTTAACTTACATCTAGGATCCATCGGTGTTGCAACTAGTTTTGAATCTTCCATCTTGAATATTTTCAGGACCTCTTTGATGTATTTGGACTGTGTAATGAAAATACCTTCACTTTGTTAAATGATCTATAGACCAAGAAAGAACTTGATCTCTCCAAACATAGACATCTCAAACTCTTTTCTCATCTCATTAGCAAATCATTTGCATAGCATATCATTGCCTCCAAAAATGATGTCATCAACAAATATTTCAGCAATCGAAGTGTTAGCATCAATATCTTCCTTCAAATAAATATTATTGTTTTCACTAGTCGTTACAAATCCAATAATTATAAGATAGGAATGAATTCATTCATACTTGGCTCTAGGAGCTTGTTTCAATGCACACAAGGCTTTGTGAAGTCTACATACCATGTTTCTCTTGTCTGGATCGATAAACCCTTCTAGTTGCTCAATGCATACCTCTTCTTCAAGTATTCCATTTAGGAATGCTGAATTGACATCCATTTGATATATTTTGAATCCTTTGAATGCAGCATAAGAAATAAATATTCTCACTCCTTCTATCCTAGCAATGGGTGCAAAGGTCTCTCCATATTCTATACCTTCTTCTTGTGCATACCCCTTGCATACTAGTCTTGCTTTGTTCCTTGTGACTTCTCCATTCTTGTTTAGCGTATTCCTGAATATCCATTTTGTACCAATGACATTCTTGTCATTTGGTCTTGGCACAAGTGACCATGTCTTGTTCTTCTCAATCTATTCAATCTCATCATTCACAGCACTTATCCATTCTTCATTATCAAGTGCAGCATTGACAAATTTTGGCTCAAACTCACAAATTAAACAATTTGAGTTTAAAGACTTACTTCTTGTTCTTGTATGAGCTTTCTTATCTCCTATGATATGGATCTCTAGATGGTCCCTTCTTACATATCTTACAAGTATAGGTACAACTCTTTGTGTATCAGCTTGATCTTTATTTTGATCTTCATTCTGTTCTTCATCACCTTGCACATTATTCTGATTATTATCCTGACCGTCGGTAATAGCAGTTTGACCATCGGTTGCAACATTATGTTGTTATGCAATTAAGCATTGTTGCTCAGGTAGAGTTTTGAGTTCTTCATAGTATACAAACTTTTTTTAGTCCTCTTGTTCTTTTGTGCTTTCCAAATCATTCTTTTCTGAAAATTCATCTATCTTTACATTTACACTTTCAACAATTTTTTTAGAAGCCTTGATGAGACATTTATAAGCTTTTCTCTTGGTGGAATATCCTAGAAAAATACCTTCATCACTCTTGGCATCAAGCTTTCCATTTATATCATCCTTTAAGACATAACACTAACTACCAAAGATTTTGAAGTAACTTACATTGGGTGTTTTACCATACCATAGCTCATAAGGTGTCTTCTTTGTGTCCTTCTTAATTATACTCTATTAAGTGTGTAGACATAAGTACTGATAGCTTCCCTCTAGAAGATTTGGGTGATGCCTTTCTCTATCATTAGTGTTCTAGCACAATCAACTATTGATCTGTTCCTTCTCTCAACAATCCCATTTTGTTGTGGTGTTTTTGGTGCAGAAACCTATCTTTTTATGCCATGCTCATTACAAAAATTAGTGAATTCATCTGATATAAATTCTCCTCATCTATCTAATCTATAACATTTTAGATCCTTACCACTTTGTTTCTCTACCATATCCTTATGCCATTTAAACATATTGAATGCTTTAGATTTATCTTTAAGAAACATGACTGTCATCATTCTAGAGTAATCATCAAAAAAGAGAATAAAATATCTATCTCCATAATAACTCTTTGTCTTCATTGGTCCACATAAATCAGTATGGACTAATTCTAGAATGTCATCAGATGTATCGGTTTTACTTTTGAAACTAGACTTAGTCATTTTACCTTTTTGACAATTCTTGCACATAATGTTGTTTGGCTTTATCATCATCAGTAAGCCTCTTACATTTCTCCTTCTTATTTTCATCATGTTGTCAAAATTCACATGACACAATCTTTTGTGCCACAACCATATGTATTCATTTCTAGTCATTAAGAAAGTGGTGTTAGTATCATTCAGATAGAATAAGTTACCTTTTGTCTGTTCACTGGTACCAATCAATCTTCCTGATTCATTCAAAGATCTTTGCCTTCTTATTATCAAATGCTACTCTGTGACCTAAATTATTCAACTGAGAAACACTCAACAGATTATAATTCAATTCTTTTACCCAATAAGCATTTTCACATTTAATCAGGTTATTCATCATTATTGTTCCTTTACCTTCAACTGGACAAGGTGTATCATTACCCATTCTTACTGTACCACCATTATAATACTCAAAAATGTTAAACTTTTCTTTGTCACCGGTCATGTGGTGAGTGCAGCCACTATCTATAATCTAGATGTCACTCTTGCTAACCTTAGATATGAGTGCAGTTTCTACATACCTTTCATCTTCATTTGAATTATCCCTCACAACTACAAATACCATCTCAATGTCTTCATCAGGTTTGGTGTCAGTATATTCATCTTTGCAAGTAGCTAGGTAGCTAGCCTTCTTGAATTTGTCCTTGTAGTCTTGGGTATCTCTTCTTTCTAATTTTCGATAACCTCTGTAATCTTTGTTATCACCTCTATTAGATTTCTTCTCAAAAGATCTGTCATTACTTCTTTCATCTTTTATTCTGTTAGGACATCTTGCAGTAAAGTGTCCAATCTCTTTACAATTAAAACATACAAGTGGTAACTTTCCTTTGTATTTACCTTTGCCTCTCTGCATTCTTCTTTCCATAAGTGCTTCTATTTCATCTAGATATTCTTCTTCACTTTCGCTTTCACTATCTCTTCTAGATGTGTGTCTATGAATTGATTTGCTTATTCTCATAGAATACTTAAATGTAGATTCTAGGTTTGGTAAGACACTATTGTCAAAGTTGTTCATCTCAAATGAAATCAGTCTACGAATTATACTATCAAGAGTAATTGTATTGTTTGCTACTGCTCTCATTTCTTGAATGGAAGAAAATATAATAGCATATACAGCTAGTAAGGTTATTAAGATTTTACTTACCACTATCTCCTCTTCAAGTATACCTCCAACTCCTCGTATAGTATTGACTAATTTTATTATTGTGTTTTACTGTGTGATGTTTTCTCCTTCTTTCGTTCTGAGATCATCAAATTTTCCTCTAAGGATTTCTTCCTTGGCTCTCAGAACATTTGTATCACCTCCATGTACAAGCTTCAGTTTGTCCCACATCTTCTTTGCAGTTTTTCAATCCTTGTCATCTTCAAATTCAGCATCAGAGAGTGAGGAAGAAAGCTCTATAACCATGCAGTTGTGTTCATGCTTCTCTCTCAATTGATCTACTATCAATACTCCTGTAGGAAAAACATATTTAGTATCTATGAATTGAGTAACATCATTACTAATACCTGATAAGTGGAGTCTTATCCTACTTTTCCATGAAGTAAAGTTGTCTTTGTTCAACTTGGGCACATCTCATTGGTTCATCTGGTGATCTTGACTTAGGTCTTGAAACCTTCATTTCTAAGCACACAAGCTCTGATACCAATTGTTAGTAATAACTGAGAGGGGGGTTGAATCAGTTGCCCAAAATTTTTGTCCTTCGAACATTAACCACCAATCAATTAAACCTCAGATTATTAAGTCCCTGCAAGATGCATGCCATGAGATACTTATAATGAATAACTGTCTGTCGGTTTTCCTTGTCTGTCCTTATTCTCCTTGATTACCGATAAGCAGTATAACTATTTATCGAAACTCAGTAAATAAGTAGAGCATACCGATCAATCTAATGTTAACTATGTCAGATACAAAACAATAAACAAATGAATCATACACACATAACAGATGAATTTTTAATGTGGAAACCCTGTTAAGGGAAAAACCACTGGGACTGGTACCCCAAATTTTCACTCTTCTGAAGTGGGCCCTGTTTGGAGGCAACCCACTATTAAGTGTGACCTTGTTAGAGGTTTTTATACATAGAGGTTGTCACTTAGTATCAAGCATCTACTGCTACCATCCTTGAATCAGCCTCCTTCTTAGACTCTCAATAGGTATCAGGCAAGTCCACTGCTACTTTCATGAATCAACCTTTTTGGCACTCCGTGGGATGTACCTCAATATATATAAGACTGTTAAGTCATACTCTGTTAAGAGACTTGATGCTTCAATGGTTAAAATGAAATAGTATGACCTATTTCTAATGCAACTTTAAATTGCAGATTTTTAGATCTATTTAAGTACATTACCTCTCTGATCAATGTATCAATTCATTTCTTTGTGCTCCACACTTTCTGCTCCATGATGCTGTGCTTCACTATTCATCGTTGTCTACAGAATTCTTTAGCTCTCCTTCATCTTGATTGATCAAGACTGTATGAAGTTCTTCCTCATCAGTTTCTCTTCAACATCCTCATTTCATTCACTCCCCTTAATCCCCTTTTCGTGAATGTGATGTGTTCCAAAAATGAATTAAGCTTGTCTCTTATATAGACATGATATTCATTGTTTCTTGATTCTTGATTCTTGGCGTGAAAAACAATCCAGCCAATTTGATTCAAAGCATAACTCCTGATTTATCTCGTAGTTATCTTCTTACCAACTATACAAATATTCATTAAATCAATTACTTAACTTTGGTCAAATAAAACAAAGAAAACAACAAGTTAAGTCTATCTTTAGCTCTTTCCAGCTAGATATTTTGTCATTTTGTGAACTCTCTATTACGTCGATAAATTCTTTAGTTAGTTGTCAGTGACAACTGACAGTTCCATCAGCATGACTCTAGTTGGCTTTGGGATCTTCCTCCATCGGGCATCATTAGATTTTTACTCGTTGGGAAACTCTATTTTTAGCTTGTCGAGCATCCTATGGTTTTGCTTTGTCAGGCAACACTGTCTTCTACTCGTTGGGTATCACTGTGCCTTTTCTTCTTTCCCTTTGATGATGGTGTGCACTCCGCTGGTGTTGTCTATCACTTAGTGAATACTTGAATTTTATGCAATGCTGAAAGCATAACCTTTGTTCTATTGATTCTTTGAAGTCTGTTGACATTATGTCCATGATTGTACAGATGATACCAAGTTGACATCAATGACAATACCAACCATTAACTGATTTAATGCTTTACATTATCTTCAACTAAACATTATCAAACATTTAATCAGTTACATGTCATCATTGAAGATCTAAAAGAATTTGATTTGAGATATCCTACATCTGAAATTATACATTCTACATCCATTTGGTGCATACATACTTGTGGATCCACAGATTCAAATCTGCCACAAGGGTTTCTATACAAGCAAGGTGAATTTGTTCATTTACTTTGTTTTATTTATGCAATTTAAATTATACTTTGAGGTTAATTCCAAAACTGGGATTTGACCAAGGCAAACCCCTCCCCCCCCCGAAAAAAAGAAACCATTTTTCTTGCGGGGACAGGTTCAAAATAGCAATTTTTAGTACAGATTTTGACATCCTTTTCAAAAAACTATCGGGATCTGGAAATAGATTTTCAGTTAGAGATTTAAGGTCAGAATCGACATTTTTTTCTAGGTTAGAATAAAAAATTCTAGGTCAATGGTGACATTCATTTCTGGGTTAGAATTGGGAACTCTAGGTCAAAAGTGACCTTCATTTCTGGGTCAAAATCAAAAATTCCTGGTCGGAATCAGAAATTTTGGGTCAAAGGTGACATTGACTTTTGGGTCTAAATTAGAACTGAGCCAGATTAGAAAAAGATTTCTGGGTTTTGTTTCTCTATGCATTTCTATTCTAGATCCAATTGCAGATTTTCCAGAAACTCAGTGCATGCACTCAAATAAAACATTCTTCAGATCTGTAGCATTTTGAGGTTAGTACTTTTCTTCAATTCATTTCAATTAAACCTTTTAATATTCCCTAAATCTATCACACATTCTTTTCTATAAAATGCAATCTAAGATCTTCCTCTTTAATCTCCTTTCCAATCAATTGATTCATTTATGCATTGATCCTTCCTTTGGGGTTAATCAATTTGGATCCTTCCTTTGTGTATTTGAGGTTAAAAGGCACATCTTATCTTCCTTACCCATCACATTCAATATACATCTTTATATTTTTACATTCTTCCAATTTCTTATCTTACATTTTGGTGAACTCGCGATAAACAACTCTTTCTTTTTTGGTGTTAGATCTCATTTTTATGTTAGATCTTGCAAGCATATTAGATTATCTTTCTTTTATGTTCTTGCATTTACATTTCAAAAATTAAAAATCAAAATCTTGTGTTTCCTAATGTAAGAAGAATGAAAAGAATGAAAACATAAACAAGAAGTAATCCAAGAAAATGAAATGTTAGAAGATTTACCATAAACCAAAGGAGAGAAAGATTTCAAGATCAACCACAAAGCACATCAAGAATCCAACAATGAGCCAAGAGATTTTGGTAAAGGGAAAAGCAAAGAAAAACCCCTTGTGACATTATGAATGAGGCATGAAAATCCTAAGAAGAGGAGAGAGAGAGAGAGAGCGAATTGCTCATACAATAATTGAGAAGAGGAAGAAACCTCATTAGTCTTTGGAGAGAAGAAGAGAAATCTCTTTAATAGAGATGTGAGAAAGGAGTTGCATGGTAACTCCCATATCTATGTATGCCACATTTCATAAAGTGTGTGCCACTTGTGTTATTTCCTCTTAAGGAGGAAT
>MU226838.1:3896548-3906991 GCA_018584345.1 Thuja plicata | reverse complement strand
GGTCTTCCTCTTTACTCTCCTTTCCAATCGATTGATTCATTTATGCATTGATCCTTCCTTTGGGGTTAATCAATTTGTATCCTTCCTTTGTGTATTTGAGGTTAAAAGGGACATCTTATCTTCCTTATCCATCACATTCAATATACATCTCTATATTTTTACATTCTCCCAATTTCTTATCTTACATTTTGGTGAACCCGCGATAGAAAAATCTTTCTTTTTGGTGTTAGATTTACATTTTGATGTTAGATGTTGCATGGATATTAGATTAGCTTTCTTTCATGTTCTTGCATTTACATTTCAAAAATTTAAAATCAAAATCTTGTGTTTCCTAAATTAGTTCATTTGCATTTAATTGGTATACGATATTTACCACTTCTAGTGCTACTTATAGTATCCCAGTTACGAGAAGCTAAAGACTTATGGGTTCCTTTGATCTTAAGTCTTCCTCTCCTTTCCTCAGGATCCCAAATGACAATTTGACCAGCCATGATTCTAATCCTTCTATGGAGAATAACCCTTCTCACTCATCTCATGATGAGGATGATGCTTTAAGAGTTCCTCCTGATTAAGTCACAAAAATTTCAATAGAACTTGATAAAATGGGGAATCGCCTTATTCAAGAGAACCATAATCAAGATTCCATCCAAGCTATAGAGGGTCTTAAGAAATTCCTTCATGATAGTGACCAAGGTGTTAATCTCTTGCGTGGTATCACTCATCTTATGCATTTGAATGTTAAACCATTAGCTCAAGAGGCTCAAGATATAGGATTCACTCCTCTTGTCACTAGTGGGGAACCTTCTTCCATTCCTTTACCTAGAATTACTACTTACACTCCTCCTTTAATGACTACATATCTACAAATTTCATCTATTCCTGTGAGTGTTCCACCGGTGTCTCTACCTACCTCATAGCCTTCTTACCATAATGCTCCTTTTACATATTCCAATTGTCTTCCAACTGTGGTTCCAAGTGTTCCACTAGTTGTGTCTTCCATTCCTATCCGTTCCTATACTATTCCTAGTGTTCCTAATGTTTCTATGCCACCTATTTCTTCTAATGATTCCACAATCATTATTTGGCTCAAACTGTGTCATCTTTACAACAACTTGCATATTTAACCCAATCCAAGTTTATCATTCCTACATGTGACATGGGTAGTCCTTTATCCTTAGACATTATTCATTCTACTATCCCTTAGCAAGCTGATATGCCTCATCTTGAGAATTACAATCATCAGGGAGACCCTGTTACTCATGTGAAAACATTTCAAATCCTTTGTAGTGGTTATGCTTATGACCATAGTATTTTAGCTAAGTTGTTTGCTAGAAATTTTCATGATAAGGCCTTGCAATGGTATTGTTCTTTACCTCCTTATTCTATTAATTCTTTTCCTGAACTTTCTAATACCTTCATCAAAAAAATTTCAAAATAAAATTGGTCCACAAGTTTCCTTAACTTATTTAATGCATTGTAAACAAAACATTAAGGAAAAATTGACTGATTTTATTGGTATATTTAAACATTTGTATGCTCAAATTTCTTATCATGTTCCTGATATTTATATTAAGGATATGTTTATTTCAAATTTACAAAAGGATATTAGAGATAAGATTCTTCTTACTAAATTTACCTCTTTTCAACAACTTTGTGCAACACTTCATCATTATCAATTACAAGTGAGTCAATTTGGGAGAAACACTCCAATGGATCCTGTTCCAGTTGATAAGAGTGATGCTTCTCCTAATCCTAATAAGTTTTATAAACTTAACAACTATGTCAAGATTAATAAACAAATGAATGCAATCACTGATCACGTTGTTGTTGCATCTAACAATGCCACTTCTGCATCCACTGCTTTCCGTATGAATCGTACATTTACTCCTCTCTCTGAATCTTTACATTCTATTATGAGTAGGTTTTTAAGTGCTAATATGATTATATATCCTCCTATTTGACCACTTCTCACTACCACAATGGCATCAGAATCCTTTGATCCTAAAACTTTTTGTCCATACCATCGACAGAATGGCCATGATACTAAATAATGTTATTCTCTAAAGTATAAGGTTCAAGACTTAATCGATTCTAATGCTTTATATGTTGATAATTTTAATGGTAATGGGAACAAATCTGTCTCTCCTCCTAATCAAAACTTTCCTTTACCTACAGATGATACTAATACCATCACTCAACCATCTTCTGTGGATATTGTTTACGATTCAAAGATGGATGATCTAAATAACATTTTTAATCATGTGGAGTGCGCTATTTCATCTCAACCTATTGTTCAAGATCCTTTTCCTCCACTTAAACTTCAAGTTTTACCTAAACCTTAGAAACAAACTAAAGATAAATGACCTAGGGAACTCACAATTGCCTTTGATGATTTTGAGACTATTAAGGCTCCTGATGGTTGCCTTTATATTTATGTTAGGATTTCTATGATACCTATGCATGGTTGTCTTGTTGATTCCACATCTTTAATAAATGTCATTGTTAGTAATAACTGAGAGGGGGGGGTGAATAAGTGGCCTCAAAAATTTATCCTTCAAACTTAACCACCAATCAATAAACCTCACATTATTATGTCCCTACAATATGTATGCCATGAAATACTAATATTGATTAACTGCCTGTTGGTGTTCTTCGTCAATCCTTATTCTTGCTTGATTACCGATAAGCAGTATAACTATTTACTAAAACTTAGTAAATAAGTAGAGTATACCAATCAATCTAGTGTTAAATATGTCAGATACAAAACAATAAAGAAATGAATCATACACACATAACACATGAATTTTTAATGTGGAAACCCTGTTAAGGGAAAAACCACTAGGACTGGTACCCCAAATTTTCACTCTTATGAAGTGAGCCCTATTAGGAGCCAACCCTATTAAAGGTTACAAACACATTGTTAAGTGTGACCTTGTTAGAGGATTTTATACATAGAGGTTGTCACTTAGTATCGGGCATCTATTGCTACCATCCTTGAATCAGCCTCATTCTTAGACTGTCAACAGGTATCGGACAAGTCCAATGCTACTTTCATGAATCAACTTATTTGGCACTCCTTGGGATGTACCTAAATATATAAAAGACTGTTAAGTCCTGCTTGTTTAAGAGACTTTATGCTTCAATGGTTAAACTGAAACACTATGACCTATTCATGATGCAACTTTGAATTGCCAATTTTCAGATCTATTTAACTACATTACCTCTCTGATCAATGTATCAATTTCAATTCTTTTTGATCCACACTTTCAACTCTATGATGTTGTGCTTCACTATTTGTCGGTGTCTACAGAATTCCTTAGCTCTCCTTCAGCTTGATTGATGAGGACTGTATGAAGTTGTTCTTCATCAGTTTCTCTTCAGCATCCTTTTTCTATTCACTCCCCTTAATCCCATTCGTAAATGAATTAATCTTGTCTCTTCTATAGACATGATATTCATAGTTTCTTGATTCTTGATTCTTGGCATGAAAAACAATCCAACCAATTAGATTTAAAGCATAACTCCTGATTTGTCTCGTAATTATATTCTTGCCAACTATACAAATCATCTTTAAATCAATCATTTAACTCTGGTTGAATAAAACAAAGAAAACAACCAGTTAAGTCTTTCCAGCTAGATATTTTGTCATTTTCTAAACTCTTTGTTCTATCGGCAACCTCTATAGTTAGTTGTCGGTGACAACTGATAGTTTCGTTGGTGAGACTCTAGTTAACTTTGTGTTCTCTGTCTGTCGGACATCATTGGAATTTCACTTGTTGGGAAACCTTCTGACTTTTCTCGTCGGGCATCCTTTGGTTTTGCTTCATCAGGAAACACTAAACTTTAGCTGGTTGGGTATCACTGTGACTTTTCTTCTTTTCTCTGACCGTTGGTGTGCACTCCATTGGTGTTGTTTGTCACTAAGTGAATACTTGACTTTTATGCATTGTTAAAAGCATAACCTTTGTTCCATTGATTCTCTAAAGTCTTTGGCATTATGTAGATGATCATACAGATGATATTAAATTCACATCAATGACAATACAATACATTAACTATTTTAATGCCTTGCATTATCTTCAACTTAACATTGTCAAACATTCAATCAGTTACATGTCATCAATCTCTCCCTTTGGCATTGATGGCAACATACTATATTATCACACTATACTATTTATAATACAATATGAAATACAACAGTTGAGATTCATCAAACTACCAATAATTTTATTTTGATAACTGATAAATGTATGAACATCGGTACACTCTGTTTTAGGCTAGATTTGATTCTTGTAGCTCTCTATCTTCTGATGTGTTGTGTCCTCTCCTTGTGTCAATTTCTCTCCCTTGATTGTTCTCTCTCTTTTGATGTATTTTTCTCTTGTCAGCAACTCTCCCTTTGTATAATTTTTCCATAGAATTTTCTCTCCCTAAGGCTATAATCTCTCCCTGTTGGAGTAATGTGATAATGGATAATCTCTTTCTATTTCTAGAAAGATTTGATAATATGGATAATTTCTCTCCCTTTGACAGCAATGCCAAACAATCATTTTTCTCCATCCATAATATATTCCTTGAATTTCCCTTATCCAATACAATAATATGATCTGGTGCTCGGTTCTGATATATACCTGTCTGTATATAGATGTAGCTTTAAAGTTTCTCCTTTTTTCTTGCATCAACACTAATGATATTTTGATAATATGTAGGCTGATGTAGCCTTTAGTCATTTTACTGACTAGTAGACAAGGGTTTGACCCTTAATCTCTTTCTAAAGTACTCAAATGTATCCTTGGGCATAGGCTTTGTGAAGATATCGGCCAATTGTTCTTTTGATTGAACATACTCAAGTATCACTTCCTTTGCTTGATTTTGTTCTCTCAAATAATGATACTTGATGGCAATATGTTTAGTCTTGGAATGCATGACTGGATTCTTGGAAATTTTTATTGCACTGGTGTTATCACAATAGATAATCACTGGTTTTGAGATCTTCATATGCATACCTTCTAGCAACTATTTGATCCATGCAATATTTGAGCAATTTGTAGTAGCAGCAACATACTATGCTTCTGCAATAGACTGAGAGATGCATCCATGCTTTTTTCTAATCCATGTGACAAGTCTATCACCCATAAAGGATGCTTCTCCAGTTGTGCTCTTTCGGTCATCAAGATTTACATCCTAATAAGCATCGGTAAACACCTTAAGTTCAAATTTTCCTTCTCTTCTATACCATAAGCCATATTCCTCAGTGTTCTTCAGATATCTTAAAATCCTTTTCACAATAGTCATATGTTATTCCCTGCGGTTAGCAAAAAATCTAGCAACTATTCCTACTCCATGTGCAATATCTGGTCTAGTGTGTACAACATACATGAGCTTTCCAATCATTAATGTATACAAATTCTGATTTACCTCTGTTGTCTTGTCCTCCTTTGTAAACTTACATCCAGTAGCCATTGGTGTTCCGACTGGTTTGGAATCTTCCATCTTGAATATTTTCAGGACCTCTTTGATGTATTTGTACTGTGTAATGAAAATACCTTCACTTTGTTGAATGATCTATAGACCAAGAAAGAACTTGATATCTCCAAACATAGACATCTCAAACTCTTTGCTCATCTCATTAGGAAATGATTTGCATAGCATATCATTACCTCCAAATATGATGTCTGTTGGAAAGATTTATACAATGTAGACAATTGTTATTTTGTCATTGATGTCAAACCTTAACTGGTGAGACTATTGCTATATGTTTGAGTACCATATCTATTTATTGATGAAGATTTGAAGAATAGGATAAAAAGAAGACCTAGAAAATGGTTGAGTTATGAGTATACACCAGGGTACTTGATCATTTGGCACTTTGGAAAAGTGATATGTTTATTATCTTTAACTAATAGTTCACTAGAAGGTCTATGCCGAGAAAAGCGAAAGGTGATGCCAAGTGAAGAAATGAGGATGTCAAGCACCAGTGAAATGCTGAGGGAGATGGAGAAAGCTAAGCAATATTATTTTTGTAATTGATGAGATTTGAGATCTCTGGCTGACATAGTTGATTTTATTGGGATATGCATTGTTAATTAAGATTGGTTCACACTCATTTAATGCATGGGAAACCATTATTAGTGCATGGATTCAATGTTTAATTAATGACTGTATTGGAGAAGTAAATAAAATTTAATGATGGAAAGATCCATTGGATCTTACCTAACCTAAGATCTATGATCTTGATTAAGTGGCAAAATATCTATCTGACCTAGATGAAGAGGTATAATATAACCTACAGAGGTTTTTTTCATTATATCCAAGTGTAAGGAGAAGTTATATGAAAGAGTATTGCATGGTTAATTGACTGATTGGAAAAACCTAGCAAAGAAGGCTAAGAAGAGAAGCAAAGAGAGATTTCTTGATGGATTTCCAAGTAGATCTAAAATTTGAGATGAAAATGGAGGCCACTCAGTGAATTGGTATTAGAGTTGAAATTGGATCTGGATTTGCAAAGTAAGTTGTGTGTATCAGATCACACCTGCTGATTAATTTCTAAACATTTTGTTAGTTCAAATCCTTTAACCAGCTTGACCTAAAAATCATTGTATAAATCCTTTGAACAAGGTGACATTCAAATTGGAATGTTCTAAGTTCTCTAACAAGGCCACTCCTAACAAGGTGATTAAATCCTTTAACCAGGTCACATTTGACAGTGTGTTTTGTAACCTTTAACATGGTTGGCTCCTAACAAAGCTCACTTCAGAAGGGTGAAATTTTGGTAGCATGTTACTGGTGGTTTTTACCATATTGTGTTTTCATGTTAAATCATGGTGGCAAAATGTATGAATGTTTATGTTGTGTTTTACTATTAAGTTTCTGTAAGCTTATTTCATTAGTACAATAAACTGTACACTTTTTTTGTTTATTACTGCCAAGAAGATCTGAGTTGTTGAAGTGGCATAAAGTTTTATATGGGCACATATAGACTTGAGGATAATTGATTCACCCCTCCTCTCAGTTATTCTAAATTCATTCTAACAGATGTCATCAACAAATATTTTAGCAATCAAAGTGTTAGCATTGGTATCTTCCTTTAAATAAAGGTTACTGTTTTCACTGGTCCTTACAAATTCAATACTTATAAGATAGGAATGAAGTCATTCATACCAGGCTCTAGGAGCTTGTTTCAATCCATAAAAGGGTTTGTGAAATGTACATACCATGTTTCTGTTGTCTCGATCAACAAACCCTTTTGGTTGCTTAATGTTTACCTCTTCTTCAAGTATTCCATTCAGGAATGCTAACTTGACATCCATTGGATATACCTTGAATCCTTTATATGAAGCATAAGAAAGTATTATTCTTACACATTCTACCCTAGCAATGGGTGCAAAGGTCTCTCCATAGTCTATACCTTCCTCTTGTGCATACCCCTTGCATACTAGTCTTTCTTTGTTTCTTGTGACTTCTCCATTCTCATTCAACTTATTCCTAAATATCCATTTTATACCGATGACATTCTTGTCATCTGGTCTTGGCACAAGTGACCATGTCTTTCTCTTCTCAATCTGCTCAATCTCATCATTCATAGCACTTATCCATTCTTCATTATCAAGTGCAGCATTGACAAATTTTGGCTCAAACACAGAAATTAAACAATTTGAGTTTAAAGACTTACTTCTTGTTCTTGTACCAGATTTCTTATCTCCTATGAGCTAGATCTTTGGATGGTTCCTTCTTACATATCTTGCAAGTATAGGTTCAACTCTTTGTCTTTCAGCTTGATCATCATTTTGTCCTTCATTCTGTTCTTCATCACCTTGCACATTATTTTGATCATTATCTTGACCGTCAATAATTGCAGCCTGACCGTCGGTTGCAACATTCTGTTGTTCTAGAATTAAGCACTATTGCTTGGGAAGACTGTTGGGTTCTTCATAGTATACAAACTTGTTGTAGTCCTCTAGTTCTTTTGTGCTTTCCAACTCATTCTTTTCTTCAAATTTATCTATCTTTACATTTGCACTTTCAACAATTTTGTTAGAAGCCTTGATAAGACATTTATAAGCTTTACTCTTGGTGGAATACCCTAGAAAGATACCGTCATCACTTTTGGCATCAAGCTTTCTATTTCTATCATCCTTTAATATATAACATTAACTACCAAAGATTTTGAAGTAACTTACATTGGGTGTTTTACCATACCATAGCTTATAAGGTGTCTTCTTTGTGTCCTTCTTCAATTGTACCCTATTTATTGTGTAGATAGCAGTATTGACAACTTCCCTCAAGAAGATTTGGGTGATGCCTTTCTCTATCATTAGTGTTCTAGCACAATCAACTATTGATCTATTCCTTCTCTCAGCAATCCCATTTTGCTGTGGTGTTCTAGGTGCAAAAACCTATCTTTTTATACCATGCTCATTACAGAAATTAGTGAATTCATCTTATATAAATTCTCCTCCTCTATCTGATCTCAAACATTTTAGATCCTTACCACTTTGTTTTTCTACCATAGCCTTATACCATTTAAACATCTTGAATGCTTCATATTTATCTTTTAGAAACATAACTGTCATCATTCTAGAGTAATCTTTAACAAAGAGAATAAAATATCTATCTCCATAATAAATATTTGTCCTCATTGGTCCACATAGATAAGTATGGACTAATTTTAGAATATCATCAGATATATGGGTTTTACTTTTGAAACTATACTTTGTCATTTTACCTTTTTGAAAATTCTTGCACATGATGTTGTCGTGCTTTGTCATCATTGGTAAGCCTCTTACATTTGTCCTTCTCCTTATTTTCATCATGTTGTCAAAATTCACATGACACAATCTTTTGTGCCACAACCATATGTCTTCATTTCTAGTCATTAAGAAAGTGGTGTTAGGATCATTCAGATAGAATAAGTTACCTTTTGTCTGTTCACCGGTACCAATCAATCTTCCTGATTCATTGAAGATCTTTGCCTTCTTATTATCAAATGCTACTTTGTGACCTAAATTATTTGGTTGAGAAACACTCAATAGATTATAATTCAATCCTTTTACCCAATAAGCATTTTCACATTTAATCAGGTTATTCAACATTATGGTTCCTTTACCTTCAACTGGACACGGTGTATCATTACCCATTCCTAATGTACCACCATTATAATAATCAAAAGTGTTAAAATTTTCTTTGTCACCAGTCATGTGGTGAATGCAGCCA
The DNA here is from genome assembly GCA_018584345.1 of Thuja plicata. Taxonomy (NCBI): domain Eukaryota; kingdom Viridiplantae; phylum Streptophyta; class Pinopsida; order Cupressales; family Cupressaceae; genus Thuja; species Thuja plicata. The sequence goes on along the minus strand of MU226838.1, from coordinate 3,897,778 downwards.
CTATCTATAATCTAGATGTCATTCTTGCTAACTTTCGATATGAGTGCATTTTCTACATACATTTCATCTTCATCTGAATCATCTTTCACAGCTACAAATACCATCTCAATGTCTTCGTCAGGTTCGATGTCAGTATATTCATCTTTGCAAGTAGCTAGGTAGCTGGATTTCTTTCCTTTGTCCTTGTAGTCTCGGGTATCTCTTCTTTCTGATTGTTAGTAACCTCTATAATCTTTATTATCACCTTTATCAGATTTCTTCTCAAAAGATCTGTCATTAATTCTGTCATCTTTTCTTCTGTTAGAATATCTTGCAGAAAAATGTCCAATCTCTTTACAATTAAAGAATACAAGTGCTAACTTGCCTTTGTATTTACCTTTTCTTCTCTACATTCTTCTATCCATAAGTGCTTCTATTTCGTCTAGATCTTCTTCTTCACTTTCACTTTCACTATCTCTTCTAGATGTGTGTTTATGACTTGATTTTCTTATTCTCATAGAAGACTTAAATGTAGACTCTAAGTTTGGTAAGACACTATTATCAAAGTTATTCATCTCAAATGAAATCAGTCTAACAATTAAACTATCAAGAGTGACTATATTGTTTGCTACTACTCTCAGTTCTTGAATGGAAGAAACTCTAATAGCATATACAGGTAGTAAGGTTCTTAAGATTTTACTTACCACTATCTCCTCTTCAAGTGTACTTCCAACTCCTTGTATATAATTGACTAATTCTTTTATTCTTGTGTTGTACTGTGCAAAGTTTTCACCTTCTTTCATTCTCATATCATCAAATTTTCCTCTAAGGCTTTCTTCCTTGGCTCTCAGAACATTTGTATCACCTCCATGTACAAGCTTCAGTTTGTCCCACATCTTCTTTGCAGTTTTGCAATCTTTGACATCTTCAAATTCAACATTAGAGAGTGAGGAAGAAAGATCTATGACCATGTAGTTGTGTTCATGCTTTTCTCTCAATTGATCTACTATCAATACTCCTTTAGGCAACACATATTCAATATCTAGGAATTGAGTAACATCATTACCAATACCTTATAAGTGGAGTCTTATCCTACTTTTCCATGAATAAAACTTGTATTTGTTCAACTTGGGCACATCTCATCTGTTCATCTTGTGATCTTGACTTAGGTCTTGAAACCTTCCTTTCTAAGTACACAAGCTCTCATACCAATTGATAGTAATAACTGAGAGGGGGGTGGGGGGGGGGGGG
>MU226838.1:3863469-3879889 GCA_018584345.1 Thuja plicata | reverse complement strand
TTCCTTTTCAGCATCATATTTGTTGGTGATGCTTGCAATCTTCTTCCCCAATAGGTAGAGATTAGAGAGGTTGACCTCACTAGCACATCTCTTGAGATTTGTAAATATTTGATCTGTGTGCTTTTGCCTCACCAATTCTTTAGCTTCTTTGTAGCCTTGGGAATATTTTAAGTCTCTTTTACCCTCCTCTTCTAATCTTGTTCTTTCACTGATTAGCCTGCTCTTCTCAGCTTCTAATTCTGCCCTCTTGGCCTCAATAGCTTCTAGAGTAGTAGGACTTAGAGGTGTAGGGGATGGGGGATATGTTATAAATGGACTTGAGGAGGAGGGCTGATGAGGTTCCTGAGTAATCATCCCTTTTGGCACAAATTGGGTTTTTTTCTTACCCTCCAACTCTGACTAGCGTAGGCCTCCTTTTCTTTCTCTAACAATTTCATACTCAAATTGGAAACCTGTACAACAAGGTTAGCTGCTTCAACTCCTGAGGTGTCTGCAACCATTTTCACAATCAGGCTTCCTGTGTCTTCAGGTTCATAATCTTCTTTAGTTCTTCTCTTGTCCTTTTTCTTTAGCAACCAGATTTCCAATGCTGCATGGTCTTCACTAAATTTAGTGCCAATTGATGTTCCAGTAGGGCTTATGGGTTTAGCTTGTTTCCTTGTGGCATCAAAAATTACTGCATCAGCTAAATCCCATTGTGGCAATATGAGAACCCCTTTCCTTTTGACCATATGTCTTCCCTCTTCAGGAGTAATTTTATCAAATTTTAGTATCAATTCTTGTTTAACTACTTTCTCTATGTCCTCTTTGGTAGCATCGGGTTGGGATTCTATCATTTTTTGGCACTTCTCATTATATTCACCAATATGGCATCTCCATAGAAACTGAATAAAAGCCCTAGTTTTGATGAAATTGTCATCAGAAAAGACTTAATCACTTGCTTGCTTGGTCACAAGGTGTAACTCCTTGCCAGAAAATTCAGCCACTGTGAGGTCAGATGATGTATGTTTGGGTTCTTCTAGCATCCCCTCTTGTAGTTCTAGAGCAGTGACAACTACTTCACCAACATTTCTCATCTTGAGAAATTTCTCAGCAATGGTCTGGTCATCATATTGCATAGGGGACTGGGAAGGAGAATATAATTCACCTCCTTGTTCTTTTGTCTCCATCCTTTGCGTCTTAGGAGAGGGTACTTCTTGGACATCAGTGTCCATTGGCCTCTTTCCCTTATACTGAACGGGCTTATCAACTCTGGGAGCAATAGTGGTATATCCCCTTCTTTTGTAGACTACATAGTTCCTAGGTGGAACCACTCTGCTCTGTGGAAACTTATTGAAAATAGGAAGAGCCTTTTTTGGGTCACTCTCAACTGCTCTTTGTCTCTTCTCATTTAGGGTTTTCATTATTCCCTCAAAAAGATTCATTAGTGAATCAATTTTATAAGACCAAGGAAAAAAATCATTTAGAGGATCATAGGTCTTGTCAAAATTCTAGACAAAGTCCAAGGATTTATTATATGCCATCCACTTCTCCTTCCTGGCTTCTTGAACCTCTTGTTCAAAGATGTTTCTGATAATATCCTGTGTATAGTAGAATTGATGCTTTAGCATAATACAATTGGTCCTCTTCCTGAACATGCCCATGATAAAATCTTCATTATCAACACATCTAGCTATGGAAGTAGATAAATGATAGGGCTCAAAATACTTGTCAAACTGTGTCCACCCTCCTTTTGTTATGATAAAGTGATGAGCTTTAGTGAGGGTAGGGAAGATATTTCCCTCAATCTTTCCTATTAAAGCTTCCTCCTGCAGCCCACCTAATTGTCTTATGATTTCTACTATCCCAATCTTGAGTGGGACTCTGTAGGGCAACACATAAGGAACGCCTCTAACACCATAGGCCCTAATCACTATTGCAAAAGGGTACAAGATCAAATCTCCCCAATTGTGACCAATTTTCAATTCTGGGGCATACTCCATAAGCCTTAAATGTATCAATACTTGATTATGAATTCTTGCATTTTTGTTCCTTAATAATGACTTAAGTCTGGTTGCAAAAACTTTGTCAAAGTATACATAACTTGCATTCTTTCTATCCCAGGACAAGTCTGCACTCCACATCTGAACATGCAATTCTTCATCATCTTGGAATCTCTCCAATTCCATTTCTTCTTTAAAGAAATCTGCACTGTTAAATAAGAACACATGCATGATGAGGGAATACCAACCAATTGGCTTTTGTATATTGCCATCTTTGATCCCTGAAAAACCATCATACATCTCCTAAGCAATATAGGATGCATAATCAAACACTAATAATAAATGGGGATGTATAATTTGAACCACCATCAACATTATCTGGACTGGCATGGCTGCCTCCTCATTTATCCCTAAGACATTACATAGGGAAATGTACATTTTTCTGGCTTTGCCAATGAAGAAATCTACTTTGAAGGGTTCAGGGGTTCCTAGCCCTATTACAACTAAATTTCCTATCTTGTTAGCATATCCCTTCACTACTTGACCTCTGTAATAATCCCTCTAGTTATTGTATACTTCTTGGAAGTATTTGAGGTCAATATCATCCATACTCTGAGAGGGGTTAGTCAACTTGAAGATCCTCCTAATTTCATCAGCTGACATAGTCAGTATTACATTTCCCCGGGTGTCTCTAACAACCCTAGACACCTTATCATAAGTGTTTGCTATTAGAATGAGTAAAACAGTGTCCATGAAGACACTAGGTGCTATTAGCTTACCAACATCTAGTTCCCAAATATTACAATCTAGGGTGGGGGCCTTTCTCTGACTGTAAGCTTCTCTAAACAGATCTAGGGCATCAAAACTTGTGGTAGAATCTCTTGCCCACCTTCCTAAATCATATAGCCCCTCCCTAATTCTGAAGCGGGGATGTTGTGGTACTGCTTTCTTAGCTTGGGTGGCATCCCTCGAAGACAATGGTAACTGATGTAATAAGTCTTCCCTAACATTCCATTTCTGGTAGTCGACCTGTCTAGTGATTTTAGCTCTAGGGGTCATTCTAATGGTTTTCTATCAATACTAGAACCAGGTTCTGAAATAGGAGTTCTAAAACCTTCTTTGAACTGCAATTCTATCTCAATTGGAATGCTAGTGAATCATTGAAATTACCCATTCTGCATAGAAGTCACTTGAAGCTGGTTTTCTTTTGTAATTCCATTATTGTTTAAATGGTTTTGGTGAATGATTTAGATAGTAGTTGGCTTAATCAACTTATAGCCTTAATCAAATCAGTCTCTCAAATTAAATTCGACTGGAGTTACCACACGTTCTGTAATTAATTCACCAGCTTCAGTTTCACAGCTTAACGACTCTCTGCAACTTGTTTTATTAACTTTGAATTTGAACCATTGATTCCGGGCACTATTGTTTGCATCAGACGACTATCTTAATTTCTTGAAAACAACTGCTAACTGAGGACACATGTTGCCATCGCTTATTCTCTTATTCGTTAGATGTTGAGCATCTTAGACATAAGAAAATAAGTGAGCCATCAGATGCTAACCAACTTAACTGAAGCTTAACATCCCGCAATTTGTACATACCTGGGCCCACCAACTGCCAGATGTCATCACTGCTTATCCACTTACTTGTTAGATTCCATGCACTTTCCCTTTAAGAAAATAAGTGGTCCATTCAATCTTTTGAAACTTGTTCACCATTTAACAGAGCGTCTTTACAACAGCTTGGCCCCACCAAAGACACGCGTCACCACCGCTTATCCACTTACTTGTTAGATGTCGAGCATCTTGGACATAAGCAGATACGCCAACCATCAGATCTTTTCTCAGTTGCTTACTTTTTTACAGAGCGTCTTTCTTAACATGCCCAGCCCCACCAAAGACACGCATCGCCACCACTTATCTTCTTACTTGTTAGATGTTGTGCACTTTGGACATAAGCGGATACGCGCACCGTTAGATTTTTTCTGAATTGCACAACACATAAGGTGATGACGTAAAGGGACCTATATGGCGAGACTTAGGAGATAATAAAGTGGTTAGGATATTACAAACTTTAGGTGAAAAGCAACCTATTCAGCGTAGACACATAACTTAGTATGACTTAAGTGACCGAAAAAGTAACACAAGAATAGAATCGGGCAAGGCACTTAGGGTTTTTTAGTCACTTTTGACCACTTTCAAATAGGTTGAGGGTTTAGGCACATTTTGCAGAGGCATAAAATCAAATTTAATACCCATTTCAAAACCCTTGACACTACAAATGACAGTAGACCTTATAAAAATTACAAGACACATTTTGGACAAGAAATAGCACCAACAGATTCTCTAAAGTGTTTTGCATTATGTACATGACGGTACAGATGATATTAAGTTGACATCAATGATAATACAATACATTAACTTTTTTAATGCCTTACATTATCTTCAACTTAACATTATCAAACATTCAATCAGTTAGATGTCATCGGTCATTACTGAGGAAAACCTTTTTATGAAAAACCTACAATGTGATTGATATGATACATTTGATGCATGGATCCAAACTTTTAATGGTTTTCTTTATCCTTCACTTGGTTCTATTAACTTGCTTGTTGAACTTTGTGGTAAATTTGTAGATACTACCTTCATTTTCGCTTCTACTTCTAATAAGTTTCAAGTCAAATTTGGTTTGCCTTGGTTAACTTCCATGCATTTTTTTGCTTCTCCTATTGATAAGTGTAATAAGTTCATTCATAATGGAGAAGTGAAAATGATTAATTATAGTTTGTATCAACCTTCTAGGCCTAGAGATTGTGCTACTCTTGATTTATTTTGGCCTTCATTACCTAAATCATGTCCTCCTTACCCTGATAACCTTTTTTGTTCATATCAATCCTATAAACATCACAAACTTATTGAGTTAAGAATACCTCAGATAGATCTTAACCATGGTCTTTTCCCCACTCCTTCTATACCTCCTTTATCCATTACTTATAGCTCTATTACTCAACCGCCCATTGTCACTTCTCAGCCTACTATGAATCCTACCAATCCTCCTATAGAACCTATGAAGGAACCAGTTGTCATTCCTCCTAGTCCTCAACATGTGTCAACAAATTGAAATGTAACAAATCTTCCAATGAATGTTGTAAGAAACATAGGGCTAATACTAGGGCCAATGGTTTTGTTCTTCAAAATTCTTTAACTTCTTTTGACCAACCTATGCCTAATGTGTTGGAGGAAGTTAATGTTCATAATGATATTAAGATGAATGATTATGATGATTCTATTCGCATCTTAGATCATATTTTAATTAATGCTAATGACGAGGATACTCTTTATGATCCTATTGATCCTAGTGATGAATATGAGATCATTGATCTTGATATTGATTTACCTCATATTCTCTCAACTCAATTGATAATTACACCTAGTATTGAACATCGTGATTCTCAAGAGGATCCTTGTTTGGAACTGGCTATTATTCCTACTATATTGGATATACTTCCTCTTGCAACATGCCAACCTTCACTAAATGATATAAACCAAGATCTAGAGAGTAGGTGATGCGCTTGATTGTCTTGTCCTTCATGGTAGCCCTTTTTGTGTTTGCCTTCTGTATTGCATTTCTCCCATAATGTGTTTGATAAATGTTTGTTAGATTCTTTTATACAACCCTTGTTACTTTTTTGGTGCAAGATGATAAAGGAATCAAACCTATTGAACAATTCCTCTATATGTATATTTACTCTTCTATATGTTGTTTTCATGTTATATTGTACTTATGCTATTGTATGTAAATTTTTTCCTTGTGTAGTCCACTTGGATCTATGACATGGTAGCACTGATTCTTTTTGGTCTCCATGTTGTGGTCCGAAAAGACTCTACTTCATAACTCTTGAGTTTCCTTTCCTCCATTGTGATTGTAGTTCTACTTTCTTTGGGGAATGATGTCAATTTATTTGAAATAATATAATATCTATATATACATATTATCTTATGATCATACTGACCCCATGGTAGGTAGATCCCTTCTATGTTCTTTGTATGTTTATGTGGTATTTCCCTTGATTTGTCTTTGTTTGGGGCATCTTATAGTGGAAACATAATCAATAAAGTTTTTTATGTTTCCGTTAAAGCCATTGCTCCTGTTAAAGTGTTAGCAATGACTTTAACATGGGGGTATACGCTCTACTCACTTTATGCACACACACACTTTCAAAATATTTTCAAACTTAAAACTTTCTCCCTTTATGGATTAAAGACTAATCCTTAAAGCATGGATTTTTACCTTAGAGGATCTCTTGAACCCTCCAGTTTAAATTTATACTGATCTCTTGATCCATTCAATTTAAATTTACAATGTTTTGATCCCTTAAGGTTGGAAGGTTTCCTTAAGACCGGATCTTCCTGATGGGTTGACTAGTGAGTAGCCACATTCACTAGGTGATTCAACTCCATATGTCTAGTTGTACTATTTCCTTGTGTGTTTTACAATGGGACATAAGTTTTCATTAGGCGAGGTAATCACAACCTATCTCTTTTTCTCTTTAACTAGTGATGTCTCTCTTAACATGATCTTAGGGTTGATAAAGACTTAAGTCCCTAGGTGCTTGAGGATTTCTTTGTCCCTTTTTATTTCAATAAGATTATGTTTTCTTCATGATCTCCTTTACCAAGAGTTTGCATCGAATCAATACTCTTGCTAAAGTGAGGGCTAAATGTATAGTCAGAAAATGGAAGCACTTCAATTATAGATTGGTTTAGCCTTCTGAGCAAGTGGTTTAGGGTCATATCAAGTGACTTGAATGGGTCTCTAACTTGGATCTGGCTTTTTCCCCTGTTCTTCCCCATTTCCAACTTTTGTACAACCTGTTTCTGGCACCCTAAACTGCTAATTGAGATTTTTGACCTCAGGGTCAAAATTGAACTTTTTAGGTCAAGGTTGATCTCGACCTTGACATAGGTAAAGGTTGAACTCGACCTTGAACTAGGTCAAAATTGACCTTTTTGTGACCCAATGTCCATATTTCATTTTTCTAAGGTTTTCAGATATCAGGATTCAGAAAGATTTAATTCCCGCTTTCAGATCGGCTATTTCAGTCTTTGAAGAGAAAAATATTATATTATATTTGATATAGGTCCACTTCTATGGATATAGGTCTAATTTGAATTTGATTCTCCTATGTAGGCCTCTCTAGAATATTGTGCCCTAGATTCATATATAAGGAAGCCTTCTCCTCTCATTTTCTCTAACCATGAACTAAGACTTGAAGCATAAGAATGAACCATCTAAGTCAACTCTATCAATGATCTATTGAAGCAAGAATCTACTCTCAAGAACCAATAATTCAACACTTTCAAGAATTAAATTCATCAAGGAGATCCATTGGTAGCCATTGAAGGATTCAAGCTCTATGGAGCCCTCTTGTTGAAGATTTCTCCATCCACATTCCTCCAAGCCTTTTCCTATTACAAGATCCATTCAAGATTGGTGTTGAAAATCTAAAAGCATTTGATTTGAGACATCCTACATGTGACATTCTACATTCTACATCCATTTTGTGAATACGTACTTGTCGATCCACAAATTTGTATCTGCCATAAGGGTTTCTATACAAGCAAGGTGAGTTTGCTCATTTACTTTGTTTTATTTATGCAATTTCAATTATACATTGAGGTTAATTCCAAAACTAGGGTTTGACCAAGGCAAACCCCTCCCCCCCCCCCAAAAAAAAAAAACCATTTATCTCGTAGGGATAGTTTCAGAATAACGATTTGGAGTTCAGATTCAGATACCCTTTTCAGAAAACTATCAGGATCTAGAAACAGATTTTCTATCAGAGATTTTGGTTTAAAGTCGACATTTTGTTCTAGGTTAGAATCAAAGATTCTGGGTCAGAATAAAAAATTATGGTTTAAAGGTGACATTCATTTCTGGGTTAGAATCAAAATTTTGTTCAGGGTCATAATCAAAAATTCTGGGTCAAAGGTGACATTGACTTTTGGGTCAAAATCATAATGAGCCAGATCGAAAAAAGATTCCTTGGTTTTGTTCATCTCTACATTTTTTTTCCAGATCCAGTTGCATATTTTTCATAAACTAGGTGCAGGCACCTGAAAACAACATTCTTCAGATCTGTAGCATTTTGATGTTAGTAGTTTTCTTCAATTCATTTACATTAAAGTTTTTAATCTTCCTAAATCTATCACACATTATTTTCTATAAAACACAATCTAAGGTCTTCCTCTTTACTCTCCTTTCCAATCAATTGATTCATTTTTGCATTGATCCTTCCTTTGGGGTTAATCATTTTGGATCCTTCCTTTGTGTATTTGAGGTTAAAAGGGACATCTTATCTTCCTTACCCATCACATTCAATATACATCTTTATATTTTTACATTCTCCCAATTTCTTATCTTACATTTTGGTGAACCTGAGATAGACAACTCTTTCTTTTTTGGTGTTAGATTTATATTTTTAGGTTAGATCTTGCATGCATATTAGATTAGATTTCTTTTATGTTCTTGCATTTAAATTTCAAAAATTAAAAATCAAAATCTTGTGTTTCCTAAATTATTTCTTTTGCATTGCATTGGTGTATGAGCTTTACCACTTCTAGTTCTAGTTATAGTATCCCAGTTAGAAGAAGCCATAGACCTATGGGTTCCTTTGATCCCAAGTCTTCCTCTCCTTTCCTTAGGATCTTGGATGACAAATTGACCAGCCATGATTCCAATCCTTCTATGGAGCATAACTCTTCTCACTCATCTCATGATGAGGATGATGCTTTAAGAATTCCTCCTAAACAAGTCCAAAAACTTTCAACAGAACTTGATAAAATGGAAAATTGGTTTATTCAAGAGAACCATAATCAAGATTCCATCCAGGCTATAGAGGCTCTTAACAAATTCCTTCATGATAGTGATCAAGGTGTTTATCTCTTGCATGGTATCACTCATCTTGTGCATTTGAATGTTAAACCTTTAGCTCAAGAGGCTCAAGATCTAAGACTCACTCCTCCTGTCACTAGCGGGGAACCTTCTTCCGTTCCTTTACCTAGCATTCCTACTTACACTCCTCCTTTAATGACTACATCTCTACCAATTTAATGTATTCCTTTGAGTGTTCCATAGGTGTCTCTACCTACCTCACAACCTTCTTACCATAATGTTCCTTTTACATATTCCAATTGTCTTCCAATTGTGGTTCAAAGTGTTCCACCGCTTGTGTCTTCCATTCCTGCCACTTCGTACACTTTTCCTAGTGTTCCTAATATTTCTATGCCACCTATTTCTTCGAATGATTCCACAATCATTATTTTGTCTCAAACTGTGTCATCTTTACAACAACAACTTGCATCTTCAACCCAATCCAAGTTTAGCATTCCTACATGTGAAATGGGTAGTCCTTTATCCTTAGACATTATTCATGCTACTATCCATCAACAAGTTGATATGCCTCATCTTGAGAATTAATATGGCAAGGGAGACCATGTTACTCATGTTAAAACATTTCAAATCCTTTGTAGTGATTATGCTCATGACCATAGGATTTTAGCTAAGTTATTTTCTAGAACTTTTTGTGATAAGGATTTGCAATGGTATTGTTCTTTACCTCCTTATTCTATTGATTATTTTCCTAAAATTTCTTATACCTTCATCGACCAATTTCAAAATAACATTGGTCCACAAGTTTCCTTAAATGATTTAATGCATTGTAAACAAAAAATTAAGGAAAATTTCACTTATTTTATTGGTAGATTTAAATATTTGTATGCTCTAATTTCTTATCCTGTTCTTGATATTGATATTCAGCATATATTTATTTCAAATTTACAACAGGATATTAGAGATAAGATTTTACTTACTCAATTTACCTCTTTTCAACAACTTTGTGTAGCACTTCATCATTATCAATTACAAGTGAGTCAATTTGAGAGAAACACTCCAATGGCTCCTATTACAGTTGATAAGAGTGATGCTGCTCCTAATCTTAATAAGTTTTAGAAACCTAACAACTATTTCAAGACTTGTTGATTCATAAGGATATGTTGTCCCTTGTTCAACAAAGTAACCTTGTATGGATTTCTATGTGGAATCCTCTTCATTTTCAGTTTTCTAACTGCCTCCTTTGAAACTATATTGTCAGTTGACCCTAAGTCAATGATGATTTTACACACCTTACTCATCATTTTGTACTTCACTCTAAATAGTGATCTTCTCTGGCTCGGTTCTTCTCTCACTGGTTCTTTAATCAACATTTTTCATATCATTAAATTATCTCCCTATTCTGATTATAAGGGTATTGTTATACACTAAATTTTGTACCCTGCTAAGCGCTTGAGCCTTACAATCTAGTATAATATGGGAATCACTTGTAGGTTGTTGGACCTTTGCTAACTTAAGTGAAGCCTCTAGCTTCTAGGCTAGTTCCTCTTGGATGATCACCTTATCTTCTTTTAAGCATGAAAGTAAACTAGGAAGGAAAAGGGATAGAAGGAGAACTGGAAGGGAAATAACTGAAAATAAAATTATCCTACTAGGTGATGCACTAAAGGTAACATAAATAACAACACAGTGACCAAAACTAGCATGAAATCTTGAATCTAGCAGAGCACAACTTCCTGAATAGGCTTACATAAATATTTCATAGAGAGGTTTGAAATGAAAAGAGGCTATTCAAGGAAAGAGAATATTTCACAAACAATAACATATTCAATGGAATAGACATAGACTATGACTTGTGCACAAACATCCACTCCATAAAATAGACACAAGAACAAGACAAGATAACAAGGGATGAACAAAATACACAAGATTATCCTTATCAAATCATCCACAATAGCACACAAAGATGTAGAAAGAAAGAAGGCTCATGAAATCCAATATTTCTCTAATATTAACCACTATATTATGCTTAAAAAGGAATCCCAAAACTCATGATAACCTGAGGGTAGGAAAAATACCATAGAAAGTCTTGCGTAAGCCTTGGAAGACTGATAATTCTAGACACATGAAAATATTGAGGATAGATAAAATGTCACAAAAAACTTCTTACATAATTTGAACCTCTTTACAAAGGAAAAAATGACTTATATACAACCTCCCCTAGCACACAGGCTTAGGAGTGAACCCATCCAATCAGTTAGGGAATAATTAGGGTTACAATAGATTCTCAATAAACAATGTCAAAACCCTAAAATAGTCAAGTCTTCTGATCAATGCACTCAGGAAATATCTCAAAAGATCAGATATGGCCATGAATGCATCTCCCATCATCATTAATTCAAGCAGAGAATTCAGATTGACTCATATCTCTTGTCTACAACTTTAAATACCATGCCACCACCATGAAACCCTGAGAACAACATTTGAATATTTCAATTTAAACCCAAACGGTCACATTTGGAATGGAATTCCCAATCAATGGCTCAAATTTGAAACTTTACTATAATTAAAATACGACTGTGAATCTTCCTTAAGCTACCTACAAGCACAGGATCAGATCTTCCACACGACATGTAGGCACAATGCCTTAATGGTTATCCTTCTTCATCTTTACAATCAAGGCATTACACCCACTATTCGATCTTCACAAACTTACTTTATCTTTATTTTAACTTTGGCGCTGACCCCAAGCTGAATTGAACATGTGTCTTCAAGGCGTGATGCCTTAATGAGTAGATTTTGAGCACTTCGGAATTAAGGATTTATTCCCACTGTAGGATGAAACTGAAAATGATCATAAATTAACCTTATTGCAGATGGGCCCAGGGTTCTGACAACCTTCCATGTGTTGCAATGGAGCATTACCTTGAAGATTAACTATCTCTATCTTGGTGATCAAGGGATCGTGCAAACCATTGGATCTTTATTACTTGTTGTGTCTTTACTTCCCTTTTCAACCCGAGACCCATGAAATTATATGTGCAACATGTCATCTCAAATTGATGGCTTGAATATTAGATCTTGATAATCTTGGCTTTAAGCCTTTAATCCAACCGTCTAGTCAAATTGAACTTGATTGGTCTTTACTTTATTCCTTCTGAATTTATCCTGGTCCACCATCGACATGTGTCATTCAAGCTTAATCACTTGATGGATATATTTTGAGGACTTTGTCTTTAATTCATTAGGCCAATCATTGGATTAAAATTGAGTTTCATGACACATAATATCCTCCTTACTGCTGTGCTGGGCCTACCACGTGCCATGTCTCATTGAGGATTAATGGCTTAATAAATAGATTTTGATCAATTTTTCTTTACGTCCTTAATCCAACCGTCCAATCAAACTAAACTTGATCAGTCCTTAACTTGTCAAAGATCCTGCATAAAGTTGACCCCACCATCCACATGGGCCAACATCTTAATGGCTTAATGGATATATTTTGAGAACTTTGTCTTTAAGCCATAACACCAACCACACGATCAAAAGGAACTTAATTGATATTTAACTTGTCTCTTAAGCTTAGATCTGAACCGGACACACATTGACAAATGTGATGCATTAATGAATAAAAACCTTCATCTTAGAGATTAAGGAATCATGACGACCATCCAATTGAAAAGGAACTTGCTGTCGCCTGGGGTAAATAAAGTGCTTCGAGACTTAGGAAAACAAAATTAGGAAAAGGTACCCCGCTCAGGAAAAACAACTTTGGACCCAATCGAACAACTTAAAACACATGCAAAATTAGAACTTAAGTGGTGAAAAGGTAATGAAAGATTAGAACGAACCACCAAAGAACTAGGGTCTAAGAGATTTTTCATAGTGTTTTTTGCATTTAGGGCTAGAAGACATGAACTAGGGGTAAAACCAGTGACCTAGAAAAATGCAGAAAACAAGATAATGACCACATAAAGGTGTATAATTCATACAATCTGGGCTCTACCCATGTGGGAGCGTTGTTTACTCCAATTGTAGACAAAATTTGAGAAGATGTGAAATTTGGGTAACATTTTTGGTGATTTCTATTGAATGTTAGTCTGCTAGACATATAAAACTAATGGCCTTATGACATTCCATTGGGAAAGGAGTCTGTATTAAGAACAAAAAGATACTTCTGGGAAGCAGGAGGATTGAAACCAGGAGGAGGAACTACAAACCAAAATATGGAAACAACTTTACAAGTAGAAGAAAACTAACTATGCAAAGCACTTTGATAAAAGAAAGAAAAACTAAGCTAGAAAGCATAATAGAAAGAAGGAAAACTTAATTACAAAGTTGGGAAACCTCAAAACAAGGTTTTAGGTGAAATAAATTGACAAAAATGGGAAAGGGTTATCCTTAAAGAGTTGATAGCTGAAAAGCATTATGCTCCTTGCACTCAACGATAAAAAATGGACCTCCCCAAAAGGAGTCAAACTTGGTATGCCTGCCAAGACTGGATTTGAATTCATCCCATTTGAGGAATATATCCTCAATATTGAAGTTCCTTGATCTAGCTCTCCTATAAAATCTTTTCTTGGTTTGCATCTATTGGAACTCCATATTCTGCATGGATTTGTCTCTGATCTCTTCGAACTCTGTGAGTGGAGCCTGCCTTACCTGCAAAGGGTCTCCTTCTTCAAAGAGGACAAGTTGGGTAGCAAGGTCCAAAGCTATTAGTTCAGTTGAAATGGACAATTTAGCCTCATTTCCATACACTATCATATATGGAGACTTCCCAATGATCTTCTTGGGAGTGATCATGTCTAACCATAAGGCAAACTTTAGTTTAGAGTGCCAATCTCTTTGATTTTCTTGTTGAGTATTCTTAATTATCCTGATCAGGTTATTTTTTGTAGACTTTGCTAAACCATTACCCTGGGGGTAATAATTGGAGCTTGTGTTTAGGTAAACACCATTCTTAATTCCTATTTAGTGACTCTTAAGCCTGTGAAAGCAAGTATGTATTATCTAATATAATAGAGTCTGGGGTCCCAAACCTATGAATTATGTCATCATAAAAGCCCAGGACAACACTCTAATTTGCTTCCTTTAGTACGATGGCCTCAGTCCATCTGGTGAAATAATTAGTTGTAGTGATTATCCACTTATGGCCTACACTGGATGGGGGGTTAATTAGGCCTATTAATTCAATTCCCCACTTCATAAAAGGTTGGTATATCCTGATTGGTTGGAGGGGTAGAGATGCAATCATTTCCTTACCTACAAATATGGCACATTTCATGCATTTTCTTACATGATCATGACTATCCTTAAAGATAGATGGCCAATAGTATCCAACCCTCATGATCTTGAAAGCAGTAGTCCTAGGAGAGAAATGACCTCTAGAAGGTCCATCATGGAATTCATGTACGACACGTGCTACTTGTTCTGAATCAATGTACCCTAAGAGAACACCATTATGATAATTTCTAAAAAGGATCTCATTAATCAACACAAAAGGGATAGATTGAAATCTACCTTCTTTTTGTTGAACCCAAGTTTGCAGGGCAGTTTCCTATCTTTAAAAAATGAACCATGTTAGGAAACCAACCTACTGCCTTGGTATGTTCTTATGTTGAATGCACAACTAAGGATGAATTCATTTTCTCTAGGTATTTTGGAGTTTCATCCTCGTTCAATTGTTCACAAAGACCTCTTCCTCTGAATATCTTGGTCACTTGGATAACAATGTGATATTCCATGACTCTGGTAATCCAACCATCTCTTTTCTCATTTAGGTCCTTAGAAAGTAGAAACTCCTTGACACTCGGATGAGTGACTCTCAATTGTAACTTGCTACGGGTTAGTAAATGTCTGAATTTATTAAGGCTCTTTACCACACAAAGTACATGTTTCTCTACAAAAGATTACCTTTGTTCATACTCTTCCAAACCTTTGCTAAACAAAGCAATAGGTTTCTCCAATCCTTCATATTTATGTTGAGTTAATATTGTAGATGATGGTATCAGAGCCTCCATAAGTATATACATTGAAGTCCTTACTGAAATCAGGATTCAACAAGGTAGGAGCTTATGTTAGAGCCTCTTTAATCATTTATAAACTTCTCTTTCCTTCTTTTCTCCAACAAAAGACTACATTCTTCTTCAACATTGCTATTAAAGGCTTCGATAGATCTGCAATGTTAGGAAAGAAATGCCTAAGAAAGTTAATCCTTCCTATGAATGATTGGAGACTCTCCTTGTGAGGTGATAGGGGTAGCTCTTGAATAGCTGCAATCCTCTCAGGGTCCATTGTAACACCTTTTTGGACACAATATATCCCAATAACTTCCCTTCATAGACTACAAATATACATTTCATGGGATTGAGGGAGATCCCAAACTCCCTACATCTTTCAAGTATTTTCCTCAGATGTTTGATGTGGTCTATTTCATGTTTAGAATAGATAGTGATATCATCTAGGTAAACCAATACAAACTTTTACATGAGGCTTTTAAAGGCCATATCCATAGCCTTTTTAAAAGTAGCACTTGCATTTGACAAACCAAAAGGAATCTTCTGATAAGCCATGGTTCCCTACTTGGTTGTAAATATAGTCTTATATTAATTCTCATTATTAACTAGGATAATACCACAATAGTGGGTTACACTTTGTGGGAGGAAGGAATTCAGCCTGAAAAGTGTGGCCCACGAAAAA
Organism: Thuja plicata; assembly: GCA_018584345.1. NCBI lineage: Eukaryota > Viridiplantae > Streptophyta > Pinopsida > Cupressales > Cupressaceae > Thuja > Thuja plicata. Next base: position 3,864,311 of record MU226838.1, on the reverse strand, counting down.
ATTAATCCTACTTTCGATCGAAACGCATAAAAAATTTCGATCGAAAGTGAGTTACTTCCGATCGAAAGTACCTAAAATGGCTACTTTCGATTTGAAGTTACTTTCGATCGAAAGTACCTACTTACTTTCAATCGAAAGTAGGTAAGTACTTTTGATCGAAAGTAAGTAGGTTTTTTTTTGGGTGGAATTTAAAACCCACCGAAAGAGTCATTTTCACTATTTTGGCTAGGTTGAAAGCGACAGAGAGTGGGGCTTCCATTTTTCTGAATGTCTGATTCAGGTTTTTCACATTTTTAATTTGCATTTTTTATTATTTTTTAATATATATTGTTTCTATATATGCATTATAATGTTTTTATATATATATATTGTTTGTATATATGTGTGTATATACATGTATATGCATGTATATGTGTATATATGCATGTATATGTGTATATATACATGTATATATACATATATGTGTATATATGCATATATATATACATATATATACATATACATATATATATATACATATATACATATATGTATATATATATGTATATATGCATATATGTTACAATATATGCATAGATATGCATATATACATGTATATATATATATATGTATGTATGTATGTATATATATGTGTATATATATATGTGTGTGCATATATATATCCATATATGGATACACACACACACACACACACACACACACACATATATATATATAGTCAAAATTATACTATGTCATTTTACATCTTTGTGCATTTCAATTTGAGGCACTTAACAAATTCATGAATTAATTTGTAAACATTAGTGAATTCAAAGCTTACAATGCCATACTTTTTTCCATTT
>MU226838.1:3805780-3857414 GCA_018584345.1 Thuja plicata | reverse complement strand
TCCAACCTTGTTGACTCTTTCCCAACTTTCATTTTAGACTTGATGTACTTGTAACACTTACATTTTACCATCCTCATCATGTCAGTATCTTCAACTCTCAAAGGAAATTTAGCCAAATCCCCGCATGCTTGACAAGTTCCTCTTATGCAATCTATTTCAGGTATTTGATGATCAATTGATTTGTTATAGAAGATTGATGTTATGAATTTGCTTGGACATTTTGGAAAAGCATATTGAAAACCATTGTATTCTTCTATCATGTTTCTAAACCCTTGATATTAGAGATCAAATTCAACATGATATCGGCAACAACAAGTTTCTAAAAGATTTATTTATCTTTACAAAATATGGCTTTAATCTTTCAAACATTGTTTGTCCAATCTTAATATAAGGATTTGAATTACAAAATGAGAGATACAATTCATGTTGCGTGTTGTCCAACCAATGTTTTGTGTGCTGCAAATACTCCTTAGGCCCAGTCCTCTTTTTGATAACATCTATTGTATTAGGTGAAGTACGATTATGATCAGTCCAAAATGTCATAACCAAGTTTTTAACTATTTCATTAATCCTATCAGAGCGTAAAAATCTACACATTAGTGCCCAATTACCTTCCAATGTAGTATCATCCAAATTGATTCACCTTTTCAAATAATGTCCTAGTGTCTTCGTACTTTACCCGATATGAGATGAAAGTGAAGAAATTTGTCTTCTTTGGGACATGTTTTTATTTAAAATAGATGTCAGTATCACTCTTCTTGAAATAGACTTATCTGCAGATCTAGTTGTTTTCCCAATGCAATGCAAACCTTCCTTAACACTTTCAACAATATGTTTTTGTATGTTAGACATTTTTGTCCTTTTCAAGCTTGCATCTACACCGAACAACTTTAATGACTCTTTTAACTCATCTTTAAAAAATGTAATTGATAATAGTTGGGTTTTTTCAAGTGTATCAAGATTCTCAAATTGTGCAATTATTTCCTTAGACTTTTTATTCAATGCCCTCTTCGCAGTATTTATGGGTTGTTTAGCATAAGCTCTCAATTTTTCCACATCCATTTTGATTAAATGATCTATTTTACGACTAATTTTGTTCTTCAACTCTTGGGCTAGATTAACATTCTCATTTGTTGGTTGTACTTTGGCTGCAAATAAAATAAAATATTCTCTTAATAGGTCATCTTAAGGGGAAACACCCAAAATGCATAATTAACTACTAAGAGACTAAATTGAGATAGTGGGGGGGAGAGAGAGAGAGAGAGAGAGAGAGAGAGAGAGAGAGAGAGAGAGAGAGAGAGAGAGAGAGAGAGAGAGAGAGAGAGATGTACTTGTTTGGGATTCTAAACATTGTACTTGCTGAGCCTGTTGACCTTGCGATGACCCTTCTCCAACTTCTAAAGGTTGGTCTTGTTCACTTTGCGATAACCCTTCTCCAACTTCATAAGGTTGTGCTTCTTGAGAATTTCCTGCATACAAAGATATAATTAGGTCTTCTTTATCAAATTAGATATTGCAATATCATGCTTACATGTTTCATTAAGACAAGTCATAATCATCAACTTAAAATATGGACAGAGAGAGAGAGATAAAGAGATATAGACATGTACCTTATTTATTATGATAATATCTTTCCTGAGCTTCTTCATGTAGTCTATGTTCAGTATCTTCTGAATAATGTCGTGCACTCTTATTTAGCCTTTTCTTTTTATTTCCCATCACAAATTGCATAATTGTCTTCTTTTTCCAAATTGCAAAGTATTTTGCAACTTTCAAATTAACAAGATGACAAAAACATATATTTATTTATATGTAATCATTCTGAACCCAAAATGGCACCAAACAGGCCGGCATAGGTTTCTATCAAAAGTCACCTTTGAATTTTGATAGAAACTAAACACTTTCAATCGAAAGTGCTTTGCTAAACGTTGGAGAAAAGCCAAATCATGAAACTACTTTCGATAGAAAGTAGTTTCAATCGAAACTAAATAGTTTCAATCAAAACTACTTTCTATTGAAACCCCCAAAATTGAGGCCATCTGCAAAGGCTAACAACAATATGCAGTTTTATGGCTTCGGGGCTCAAGTGTGGGGATCAAATGGAAGAATAGGGACACCTCCTTTTTCATCACACAAGTACTCTAAATGAGCTTTCCAACGAATATAGATTTGTCAAATTTTGAATTAATTAGGTCTATGTATTTTGACGTGCATCGGATGTAGGTTTTTTATCGAATATAAATTTCTAGGTTTGACGTTCAATGAAAAATAGTAGAAAGTAGAAAAAAAATTTGAAAAATAATAGTTCCCTCTAGCTTCGAGTCTTCTTTCTATCAAAAAAAAATTTGAATTTCGATAAATACACAACAAGTTATTAGCTACGCAGTCAAGGTATGTCAAAATTATGGTTGACTCTACTTAAAATGTTCATAAAATATGCAATAATCATGATAATGTCGTCAAACCAATTGTATGCCCTCTGTATGGATGTTGCCAAACCATATTCGAAAGAAGTGCATTGATATCTATTTTGGAAAAAAAAAAGTTATGTTGTACAAAGTGATTGTACCTTTTTGAAAATGACGTTCTCAGCAACATAGCAGTTTTAGTGGGAGAAAAAAAAACCATTAAAATCAATTCAAAAAAAAAAAAAAAAAAAATTTTAGAATCTAGACAGAAAATCCTAAAAGACTCTAGTTTACTTCATCTTTCGATTTCAAACAGTTTAACAACAATATGTATCCGAATGTGAAATGTTTTCTCAAAATGTAGACTTTAATGTCCGTTTAGGTAATAAAGTGTAACCCACTATTGTGGTATCACCCAATAGGATTTAGTTATATCCATCCATTAATGAGAAGTGTTTTGATCCAGAGACACATTGTAGAATCTTCTCCATAGATGGAAATGGATGGAGATCTTTTAGGGATGCCATATTTAGGACCCTAAAGTCAACACATAGCATCAATTCCCCATTCTTTCTCCTAATAAGAAGAAGGTTGGATACCCAACTAGTATGCTTTATGGGGTAAATAATACCACTCTCTATCAACTTGGGAAATTGTTTGTGCATAAGTGGCTCTAGTTTGGGATTGGCAGGCCTCTACTTTTGTTTGAATTGCTTGGCATTTGGTTCTAGCTCAATGGTATGTTGAGAAAGTGTTGGATTAAAGCCCTTGAGGTATTCATATTTCTAGGTAAAGATATCACTTAATTCCTAAAATAATTGAGTGTAATCTTGTCTCTCTGAATCAGTGTTCACATTTCCAAAATTTAGGCTTTTACCTAGCTCCATCTCTAAATCAACATAGTGTTCTTGCTGAACTACCAAGCTAGTCTTATTATTTTTTTCTTGGTCATCTTTGTTGAAGATAGATTCTAGGGTGACAAGGTATTTAGGAATCTTATTTGATTTAATTTTTACCACTTGGTCACCAAAGTTCTACATCAGTATATCTTGATTGTGCTCTGAAAAGACATCTTCTTCAAACAAGAATTACAGAATTTTCTCATTATGATCAAACACTTCCCAATTAACATTATTCTCAGGGATGGAAGGCCTGAAAATAATCTTAACATGATGTTGATCCTTCCTTACTCAAATGTTGTTAGGAATATCAAATTGGGATCCCATGGATGCTAACCTATCTGCGTTTTGATCTAGTTTTCTAGGGATAGCAATGATGTTGAGAGCATGGAAATCTTCTATTTCATCCCATACTCGATTATTGTAATATTTCATTGTATAATTCTTGGTAGAACTTATCCCTCTTACATGGCTGACCACCAGCTCACTATCACCATATACCTTTAGGGATTTAATCCCTCTCTTTCTAGCCTACTCCAATCCAGTCACCTGAATCTCATATTTTGCAGTATTTCTTGTGCAAGAGAAACTGAATCTAAAGGTTGTATATTATTTTTCACCTTTTGGGGAGATAAGCATTGTGATGTGAGTGTTCCAAGGCTTGCTTGCACAATTTACTAAGAAGAATTTCTTTGTCTTCTTCAAGGATCCTAATCTCCTCTAGGTCCTTATTAGGTTTAGATGATTAACTAAGTCCTAATCCAACTCTCCTCTAAGAATCTCACTCTTTGTGCTTCACCTTTGAAAGACTAACACCCTTTGGGTACTTCACTTATTCTCCTACACTTAGAAGGATTTAAGTGCCAACTCCACACTAGCATTCATGAATCATTTCAGGGGTGCTAAGCATGTTGGAAAACATACATATGTTCCCATTTGACTCCATTTTGATGGATCTCTTAACCCTTTTTAGTCGAGATCAAGTTTGAGACCCTAAGAAGCCTAATTAGGCCTAATTCCTTGTAGCCTTTTACAGAGACCTTTTCCTATTTATTTAAAAACTTTCCCAAAGAACTTGAAAAACTAATCCCACATTCAGATACAATTTATCATTTTACAAGAGATTTTGAAAGTTTTAGTCTACTGAGTCCTCCGTACACAAGGTTCCTAATATCTAGGACCAATAGGGCTAATAGGCCTAATTTCTAGGACTTCACTGTAACACAGTTTGAATCTCACTCAAAAATTAGTCTAATGGATTGGTATGAACTCAATCCTCATAAAATGTTAGGATATGACTATACACTACCTAGAACTGCACTTGTGTCATATATTACTTCTCTACCGTGCAAGAAATCTTCACTGTTTCATCTCCAAACCTCTAACTGGGCACTCTCAGCTCGCCTAAGGCTTGGCACTAAAAATAGAAACTCAACTCCACAAGACTCCTATCTCTACATATGTATAGACTAATGACTCCCCTATCATATCCAACCACCCTTAGGAAGATCCCATGGTTAGTTTCCATGGGGGAGCCATGAACTAATTGACTGGTTAGGACAGGACCAGTGAGACTACTAAAACAAAAACAATTTACACAAGACTTTAAACAACCTCAAATAAAATTTATCACTAAATGAAAGATGAGTAGAATAGTCCTAATAATACAAAAAAATCACTAACTTAAAGCATTCAATCCATCCAATGGTACTTTCACACTGAAATGCACGGGGTCTTCACAAAATTAGAGTTGCAGACTGTATTTCCTTTCACAAACTTGTTACAATGTATCACTAACTTTGAGACTTGAGCCTTCTCTCCCATTAGATGCCATTCTCCATTTTTCTAGGCCTTTTGTTTATTTTTCCACTCCTATCTCTTCGGGAATCCTATGTTGCTGAGTTGCATGCAAAATTTGCAGTTATTGCAAATGTTGTCATGACAACTTTTGAGCAACATTTGGCATCTTTGCTCTCATGCCACTTTCCTCATTTCAAGGACCTCTAACCTCTCTAACTTTATGAAATAACATCATTTATGGCCTCAAGGAATCTTTCTTACATTTCTCAAGTGTTTTGAACACATTAACAACTCAAAGCCTAACTTTAAGCCTCTAACACAAAATTTAGCACTAACAATGACTATTTTGGTGACCTTAGTCCTAATGACTAACTAGCCTAGTCAACAATGCTATGACCTCCTAAGGTCTAAAACAAAGTCACACTACCCTGATTTGGCCAATGTCAAGTACAAGCCAAAATATCAAAATAATAATGGTTAGCCTAGGTGTGCTCCTGCACCACATTGCACCACCACCAGATCCATGTCTGCATCTAAAAACATCAAAGAATAGATCCCAAACTTTATTGCTTTGTTCTTCTGATTCCTTAGTGTCTGCCTTGAAAATATTTTACTCTATGAATACATCCTCTTATATCAAATAGTTTCCCAAACCAACATCCCAAATAACATTGACTTGGGCCTCTGAAGCTCTTTTTGATTCTAATTTGTCCAGATAGATATATGGGATGTTTTCTATTTTAGTGTTTGTCTCTCAAATTATTGGAAAGTCATTACTATCAAGTGCAAGACAACTTCTATTGGATACATTAGACACATAAGGTTCTATATGATTAAATTTAAATGATTTAGACTTGATTGTAAAATTGGTTCCATACCTAGTATGGAAAAACATATGAGACCAGTCAGAAGAAAGATATCCTCCTATATTCACTTTGAACTCCCTTGACAGACATATGGAAAAGAGAGTAGGGAGGTCAATGATCTAGATGTCAAGAAAGATAGATAAATTGGGGCTTGAATGGAGGATCAAGCTTGTATCCTTGGCCACACCTACAGTGTTTACTGAGGAATCATCAAGCTATGTTACATTCTTTTGAAATGGTTCATATTTAAGCCCAAACTGGTAAGCTACCTTCTTGGGCATGAATGAACTAGTAGCCCCACTATCTTTTAGTAATAACTGAGAGGGGGGGGGGGTGAATCAGTGGCCTAAAAAATATTCTAATAATCAACCCAAAAACTTAGTACCACAATATTAAGCTTCTAGTTATCTTCAGTCCTATAAGATGAATGCCTTCAAATACTTTTATCAAATTACTACTACTCGGAATGCTTTGTAAAACCTTCTAATGTATGTTTACCGAATAACAGTTTGTTAATTTAGCAAAAGATGGTAAATTATCTAGAGTATACTGATCAATCCAATTAAGTTAAGTATTAAGGAAACTCATAAACACATTGACACATGGATTTTTAACGTGGAAACCATGTTAAGGAAAAAACCACTAGGGACCGGTAATCCAAAATTTTCACTCTTCTGAAGTGAGCTCGGTGAAGAGACAACCTTGTTAAAGGTTACAAACACACTGTTAAGTGTGACCTTGTTAGAGGATTTAAAATTTTAGTCTGTCACTTGATATCGGGCATCTCTATGCTACCTTCCTTGATCAAACACTCTCTTGGCCTGTCAATAGGTATCTGGCATCTCATGCTATCTTCATGATCAAAATTTTTAATACTCCTTGGGATGTATCTCAATATAGAAAGGATCTTTAAATCCCGCTCGATTAAGAGACTTTTTGAATCAATGGTTAAACTGAAATAGTATTATCTGTTCGCATATACAACATATACTTGTATTTTTTTAGATCTATTGTAATCTCATAAAAATATTTTGATCAATATATCTCGGTTTATACCTTTTTTCTCAACTTTGATTCTGCTCAGTGATGTTGTGCTATGTTGCTCAGTGTCCGTAGAATACTTTAGCTCTTTCCTCAGCTTGTTGATCAAGACTGTATAAAGTTTCTCTTTAGCATCCTCTTTTCATTCATTCACCCACCACACCTATTTGTAATGAATTGAATTATGATGTGAGGCCTCACCCCGACCCATCATAGCTCAGTTGATACACTTATTTTGATACATTGATACACTTTTTGATTATCCTGACAGAGACTTGAGATATTATGTTTATGATGGTGATTATATTGCATGGATTACATTTTGATATGGATTATACCTAGGAAATGTGGTTGATTTTGATTATACATGTTTAGATAGGTGAATTGATGAAAAGATCAGATCATGATTAGACTTGATTATTTCATGGATGCTATGTCATGATGATTATGGAATTATTATGTTTTAAACATTTCTGTATGAAAATTGTAATTAGGAATTTAATTCTGCTTATTGATTAATTTTGCTAAGTATGGATTGAATATGTATAATTCATTTTATTTTATTATCTTGGACTACTGATGCTTGAGTTTAGTGTGCAGGAAAGAGATCCATGGAATCATTCGGAGAATCAGTAACCAACCATATGTGCAATCTGTAAAGCCAAGGTTAAACCTAATGAAGAGGTTCAAACCTCATTGTTAAGTGATTTTATTCATGACCATAAAATTGTATGTATGTATTAGGTGTTTGCATTATGTAATTAGTGACATCTCAATGTTGTACTATGTCATTTTATAGTGTCACTTGACACTCGTTATGTGTTTATGTAATGACATGTCTACTAAGGTTGGCAATGTGAACCTAAGCCTATCTGATTCATTAGGAACCTAATTAAACCCCTTATTGGAGATACTTGCAAGTTCCACAAATTTGATCATTTAGATTTAATTATTTTCTAGCCACTTCTAGAGGCCAAAAAGAGGTCCTAAGGGTCAAATTTAGCAAAATCATAGTACCTTAGTGATAGGGGTACGGGTTAGGAATGTTTTTAACACATCTATAATCCCCTAGTGGCCTTGGTGACGTATTTTATGACCCATTTTTCACATGCTTCGAAAATGGAGTAAGTCTTGACCTTTTACCCAAACCCACACTCCTTTCCAATTTGACATTTATGATAGGGGACAAGGAAAAGCCAAAAGGACTTGGGGTCAAATCTGAATTTAATGTTGGTGGGTGGGTAGAAGTTGGAGGTCTTTTTAGAGGCCCTTAGTTGAGTTAGTGGGTGTTCACCCACTCTCTACTTTTAGAGACATTAGGGTTTTGATGAAGAAAGCATAAGGTATTGGGCTCTTCTCAAAATTAATTTGCCATAACATATTGTGAAGGTTGGTCTCCATTGCCATGAAAGTGCCTTGTTTTGTTGCAAGTATATTTGTATGTTTCTTTTCATTCTCTTGCATATGTGAAATGTATTTGTATTGTTGTTATGTAAGGGAATGGGATTTTAGGGTTTGAATTCTTTCTTATGGTTTTATCTTTGCTTTTGAATATGAGGGTTTTGTGAAGGGTTTGATGACATTACTCACCCTTGGATAGGGAAGAAGTGGGCATGTATGGGGGAAGGGTTAGTTGGATTCCATTATAGTGCAGAGTCTCTTCTCATGGAGAGAAGAGGGAAAAAAATGCAAGGTGTATGGACCCTTGCATGCCATTGTATTTGATCCAAATTTTAGGGGGAGATAAGGAGAAGGTTGGATGGAAGGACGTATATGGTTTTAGCCTTGAAGAGGCATATTATTTGAATGTATTATTTTGGCATTCTCCTACATGGAAATCCACCTTCACCCCTTGTTATGGGTTCATGGTGAATCCATTTGTACAAACCTTGGGAGGGAGTTCTTTGTTGTTGTATTCATGTATGTGGATGTGTGATTTTTACCCGTTGGCTACCGATTCTCCTATCTCAAGGGTGGTCTCCTTGAGACCTAGGATGGGAGGTGAGCTTCCCATGGCTCTCCTCATGTATTTGTAGGTTTTGAATTCAAGATGATTGTGGAAAAGATTGGGAGAAATCTCTATTTTGGTGTAGTTGTGTGAGAGCAACTTTAATTTTACATGGTTACTCCTTGTATTGAGATTCATTTCTTGTTAAGTGTTGAAATGTCCATATTGAAAGATTTATCAAGTAAGATGTGAAGAGCTCTTATTCATTATGTAATATTTTTCATAACATATAAAATCTTGTGGAATTATGAATCTTGTAATCTCTATAATGTATTTGATTTTAAGTTTTCAAGTTAAAAATACTCCATTCTTCCTTTAGAAATCTAGATTCTATTTCAATAGGTTCAACACTTTACCATAAAATCTTCATCGCAACCTAAATTCTTGAGAAGGAAAGATAAACTTGATAACAATAGAAAATCAAACAAGTTAGTGTATTAATGTAAAAAAAATCAACTAATAATAATATTAAATTTATAGTTCACTTAGTGTATTGCACTAATAAAATATTTCAAATGCATACAATCAACTACTCTAATATTAAAACCAAGAAATCAATATGTTAGAAGCAAAATTAAAAAAAAATAATACCCATGACGCTTTCCAGATTTTTAGAGCAAAAATGCTCTCTGGAATTTGTATGGGAAGGGAAATAATTCTCTTTACCATAGAGAATATTCCCTTCCTAAGATGCTCTTTCTAATTATAGTTAGTATACTAACTCCCTAACATAACCTTGTGGTTAGAAAACTAAATATTACATTAATAAATGAAATCCTCACATAACTTTTATAACATTTCCCTTCCCATAAATGGGCGCAAGTATGTGGTGGCAGAGGTCACATTAAACAAAATAAAATATAATAAAATGATATTAATGGGGGGAAACAAATCTTACCTTGGTTTGAAACCTCATGGGTCCCACCCATATACTCCTTCCTTACCTTCTTCTACCATGCATTGGATATTGAGGTCTGACATGGAAATCAATGCTTATTCCCTATGACAAGTTAACCTTCCCAAACCATGCAAAATTTTCCTTGGGATCTTAGTGGCAGCTTTGGTGGGCCCAAGGAAACTTGTCAATCAAGCCTCTGACTCCATGCAAAATCTTCTTGCCTCCTTTTGGTTGAATTTACATTAAAATCTGCACATTGAAAAGGGAAACCTTGAGGTGGTCCCCGCCTCCACCTTGAAACCAACGCATGCCTTTTTCAAAAGGCCTTCCCTTGCATAAAATCATGCAAGCTTTGGATGGGTTGGGTTTTCCAACACCCCACCCACTTGGCAAGTGGGCCTTTGAGGATGGGAGGTGATGTGACAGCTTGGTAGGTGGATAGGTTAGTAAGCTAGTTATAAGTAGGTTAGTAGGTTTAGATTAGTAGGGTTAGTTAGGTTAGTTGATTAGGATTAGTATTAATAGATTATTTTTAACATGTTCATATTTATTTAGTATGGAATCAAATTTTTTAAATAATAGTCTATTTTATCCTATGGTTAGTTATTTAAAATGAATCATTAATATTAGTTAGCTAAATAGATTTATTTCTTTATTGTTTTATTTTAAATTATGTAGTTCATTTTATAGATATACTTTTTATTTAATGGTGCAATTTAATTACTAGATTAATAGCTTTAGTTTTTATGTAAAATGTATAGATTTGCTAATATGTTAATGGATTTATACTTTCTATTATTTTCCCTAGCTAGAATAATAGTTTAGCAATTCACGTTATTAATTGAAATGGAATAGCCTATTAGAGAGACAGATTTATTTGATTAATTTAAAATGTATAGTTAGTTGTTAATTTAATTTTATTATGACAAATTGAAATATGTTGCTCATGTGTTCAAAAGGGGTTAGAGGTTAATTTAAATTTGTATTAGAGGTTAATTAAGGGACTTAATATGTCTCTTCAGGGCACAGTATGCCTAGCCTTTCCTACCACATTCAGAGAGACAGTTGAGATGGCACTTGTAGCCGAGGACATCCATACTAGACAAGAGTCTCAGGATCAGTCTTAGCACCGAAACTCCTCTTCCCAACAGTCAGGACAAAAGAGACCTCCTTGGAAAGGGAAAAAAAATCACTCAACAGGATCCTGTAAGGGTCAACAGTCTCAGCAGCAAGGATCCCGGTAGGATTATAGATAGAGGCATTCACAAGGTTATCAGGGCTCTAAGCCCTAACAGTGGCAGTCTCAGGGTCCAAGATAGGATCAGAGGACATTGACCCCTCAAGCACAGCCAGCTAGGACTCAAGAGTCCTCTAGGGGTGATTACAATAATTCTAGTAGGACCATAGGACCATAGTAGTCTAGATCACAGGGAGTGCAGATTCATACTAGAGGACCATGTTACACTTGTGGTGGTATGGGTCATATAGTGAGGGGCTACCTCAGAGCCTACAGTTGGAGATATGTTGCCCATGTGTTCAAACAGAGTTAGAGGTTAATTTAAATTTCTAATAGAAATTTTATGTCATCATTCTTAGGTTCTTGATTTTCTTCACCTTGCTGTGATCCACAATTCTCGCCAATTAGATTTAAAGAAAAAAACTCTTATTTTATCTCGCTGAGATCTTTTTTCCAACTGGACAAAATAACTTTAAATCCCTTATCTCTAGCTTTATCTTGTTGAAGAAAACAAAGATAACTACTAGTTAACTCTATGTTTAGCTCGGCCTGCTAGATATTTTGTCTTTTCTAAACTCAAGTTAATTTTGGTGTTTAACTCTTTGATAGCTTCGGTCAACACTCCAGCTCTCCTCGGGCTTCTCCATCAGTTTACACTATGTTTCTGGCTGTCATTTATGCTTTTGATTCTTTTCATCGGTAATGCTCATTGGTATTCTTACTCAGACATCACCATGACTTGACTTTTAGTGATCTTTTTCCGTAGGTGTCCACTGACCGTCGATGCTTGAAGTCATAATGTGAATGCTTGTCTTTTATGCATTATTGAAAGGATAATATTTTTCTCTTTGATTCTCTAAAGTATTTGACACTTTAATTATAACCAATTAGATTATATCAATTTGACATCAATGATAATACAATCCATTAACTGATTTAATGTCTTGTATTATCCTTCTAAATTTCATTGATCGACTTAACATCTTTAAAAATTTAATCAGTTACATGTCATCAATCTCTCCCTTTGGCATTGATGGAAACATACTACATTATCATACTACACTATCACTAATACAATATGAAATATACAGTTTCATCAAGCTTCCTAATGTAACTATTACAAATGTCTAGCTTTCAGTAAGCTCAAAAAATAGCTTAGATTTGTTTCATGCAGAATGGTTTTATTCAATCTTCAATCCCTTCAATGGATAGATGTATCATCTGATATCTCTGTTCTAATATGTGCTCTACCTTTGACAATAATCTTTTTCTTTGTCTGAACTCTCTCCCTTTGTTACTTCTCTCCCTTAGATGGATAATGATATAATCTCTCCCTTTATCATATCTCTCCCTTATGTCAATGAGCTCATCTCTCCTCTTATATGATATGGAACCATTTCTCCCTTTGTATGATAATGAGATGAGATCATCTCTCCCTTTGACAACAATGCCAAAAAAAAATACTTCTCCTTGTTTTATCATCTATATCATGTTCCATCCCTTTGCATAATATATTCCTTGAATTTTCCTATTTATTAGCAATACAAAGCTCTGATTTTCAGTGCAGATTTATACTTTTCTATGTACAGATATATATTTTTCTGTTCATCTTAGTGTTTTCATAAACATGACTGATTATCAGATTTGGTATAGGCTGATGCAACCTCCTAGTCATATTATTGACTGATAAACAAGGGTTGGACCCCTAGTTTCTGTCTCAGGTACTCAAATGTATCCTTCGATAATGGCTTGGTGAATATACCAACTAATTTTTCCTTTGATTGAACATATTCTAGTGTCACTTTCTTTTCTTGCACTTTTTCTCTTAGATAGTGATACTTGATAGCAATATTTTTAGTCTTAGCATACATGACTGGATTTTTAGAAATGTTAATTGTGCTATTAATATCACAATAGATAATTACTGGTTCAAGAATCTTCATATTCATACCTTCCAACAATTTTTTGATCCATACAATATTGGAGAAATTTGCGGCAGAAACTACATATTCTCCTTTTGCAGTAGACTAAGAGATGCATCCTTGCTTCTTGTTGATCCATGTGACAAGTCTGCTACCCATGAAGAATGCTCCACCAGTTCTTCTCTTTCGGTCATCAATTTTTCTAGCCCAATCAACATATGTATAGGCTTGTAGATCAAATTTTCCTCCTCTTTTGTACCATAAGACATAGTCCTCGGTGTTCTTCAGATATCTAAGAATTCTCTTGACAACAATCATATGTGATTCTCTGGCATTAGCAGATAATCTTCCAACTATTCAAACTCTGTGTGCCATATCTGGGCTTGTGTGAACAACATACATCAATTTTCCAATCATTTATCTATATAAGGTCTGATTTACCTAATTGGATTTTTCTTCTTTTGTCATCTTACATCTGGTAGCCATAGGTGTTCCAACTAGTTTTGAATCTTCCATCTTGAATATCTTTAACACTACCTTGATGTATTTAGACTGAGTGATGTATATTCCTGCATCTTGTTGAAGAATCTATAGACCAAGAAATAATTTGATCTCTCCAAACATATACATTTCAAATTCCTTTCTCATTTCGTTAGCAAAGGATTTGCATAACAATTCATTTCCCCCAAAATTGATATCATCAACAAAAATTTCAGTAATCAGAATATTACCATCGGTGTCTTATTTTAAGTATAGATTTCTATTTTCACTTGTTCTAACAAATTTTATGATAATGAGATATGAGTGAAGTCTTTCATACCAGGCTCTTGGTGCTTGTTTCAATCTATACAAGGCTTTATGTAGTCTACATACCATGTTTCTCTTGTCTAGATCAAAAAACCCTTTTGATTGTTCAATATATACCTCTTCTTCTAGTATTCTATTTAGGAATGCAGATTTGACATCCATTTGATATACCTTGAATCCTTTAAATGCAGCATAAGCAAGTAAGATTCTAAGTCCTAGTCTAGCAATGGGTGCAAAGGTTTCTCCATAATCTATACCTTATTCTTGTGCATATCTCTTGCATACTAATCTTATTTTGTTTCTAGTGACCTTTCCATTCTCATTTAGCTTGTTTCTGAATATCCATTTGGTAGCGATGACATTCTTTTCATCTAGTCTCGGTATTTGTGTCCATGTATTGTTCTTCTCAATCTATTCTATTTCCTCATTCATAGTACTGACCCATTATTTTTCTCAAGTGCATTGTTAATATTTTCAGGCTCAAAATCTCAAAGTAAACATCTGGTGTTAAGTGACTTACCTCTTATTCTTGTTCCATCCTTTTAGTCTCCTACAATTTGATTCTATGGATAATGTCTTATGACATACTTTTCAATTTTTGGTTCAGCTCTGTGTTCATCATTTTGATCATCTTTTTTGCCTTCATTCTCATCTACATTTTTTAGAATATCATCTTGACGATTCTCTTGATTATCAGTAATTGTAGCCTGATGCTCGGGTGCAATATTTTGATGCTTGGGAGAGACACACTATTGCTCAAGTAGAGTGTCAGGTTTTGTATAAACAAACCTGTTGTAGTCCCCTGGTTCCTTTTTTCTTTCCTTATCATTCTTTTCTGCAAATTCATCTATTTTCACATTTTCACTTTCAATGATATTGTTAGATGACTTGTTAAGACATTTATAAGCCTTGCTTTTGGTTGAATACCCTAAGAAGATACCTTCTTCACTTTTTTAGTCAAGTTTCCCATTTCTATCATCCTTCAATATACAACATTGACTACCAAAGATTCAGAAGTAACTTACATTGGGTGTATGACCATAACAAATCTCATAGGGTGTCTTCTTTGTGTCCTTCAATTGTACTCTATTTAATGTGTAGACAACAATACTGATAGCTTCACTCTAGAAAGTTTGAGTGATGCTTTTCTCAATCATAAATGTTCTTACATAGTCAACAATTGATCTGTTTCTCCTTTCAACAATTCCATTTTGTTGTGGTGTCCTCGGTGCAGAAACCTGTCTTTTAATTCCATGCTCATTGCAATAGTCAGTGAATTCTTCCAAACTAAATTCCCCTCCTCTATTTGACCATAAGAATTTCAATTTATTTTCACTTTTTTTTTTCTACCATTTCTTTATACCATTTAAACATCTTTTATCTTTTAAAAACGTGACTGTCATCATTCTAGAAAAATCATCAACAAAGAGAATAAAATACCTATCTCCATAGTATCTCTTTGTCCTCATGGGTCCATATATATTTGTATGGACTAATTCTAGAATTGCAGTAGATGTATGGGTTTTACTCTTGAAACTAGACTTTGTCATCTTACATTTTTTATAATTCTTGCACATGATATGCTTGGGCATAGTCATGCTCGGTAAGCCTCTGAAATTCCTTTTGTTGCTTATCTTTATCATGTTGTCAAAGTTCACATGACACAATATTTTGTGCCACAACCATATGTCTTCATTTCTAGCCATTAAACAAGTGGTGTTAGTGTCATCAAGATAGAAAAGGTTACCTTTTGTTTTCTCACTGGTACCAATCAATCTTCTTGACTCATTGTAGATCTTTCCCTTCTTATTTTCAAATGCTACTCTGGGACCTGAATTGTTCAGCTGTGAGACACTTAACAAATTATAATTTGATCCTTTTGACCAGTAGACATTTTCATATTTTATCAAGTTATTCAACATTATGGTTCCTTTACCTTTAACTGGACAAGGTGTATCATTTCCCATTCTTACTGAACCACCATTATAGTATTCAAAAATCTCAAAATTTTGTTTATCACCGGTCATATGGTGAGTGCAGCCACTATCTATGATCCAGACATCATTTTTACTAACTTTAGATATGAGTGCAGTTTCTACATACCTTTCTTCATCTTCATCTGAATCATCCTTCATGGATACAAATACCATCTCAATGTCTTCTTTTGATTTGGTGTCGGTGTCATCAGCTCTATTTTTAGCTAGGTAAGAAGATATTCCCTTTGTCCTTGTAGTCTCAGGTATCTCTCTTGTCAGATTGTCGGTTGCTCCGGTAATCTCTATTATCACCTTTATCAAAATTCTTCTCATATGATCTTTTATTTCCTCTGTCATCTTTTCTCTGGTTTGGACATCTTGTAGAAAAGTTTCCAACCTTTTTACAATTGAAACATACAAGTGGTAATTTACCTTTGTATCTACGTTTGCCTCTCTGCAATCTTCTAGTGATAAGTGCTTCAATCTCATCAAGTCCTTGATCCTCATTATCATTGTCACTATAATTTCTAACAACATGTATATGACTTGAGTTACTTATCAAACAACATGTCTATGTCTTTAGAGATGATTTTAATGTAGATTCTATAGATGATAAGACACTATTATCAAAGTTGTTCATCTCAAATGAAATTAGTCTACCAATCAGACTATCTAGGGTAACTGTATTGTTTGTAACTGCTCTCATTTCTTGAATAGCAGAAACTCGAATAGCATAAATAGGTAATAAGGTTATTAAGATTTTACTTACCACTGTCTCCTCTTCAATTACACCACCAACTCCTCAGATATCATTTACTACCTCTTTGATTCTATAGCTATACTGAATAATGTTTTTTCCTTCTTTCATCCTTAGGTCATCAAACCTCCCTCTTAGGATTTCTTCCTTTTCTCTTAGTACATTGGCATCTCCTCCATGTACAAGCTTGAACTTATCCCACATTTTCTATGCAAAGGTGCAAGTTTTGACATCTTCAAACTCAGCATCGAAGAGTGATGATGCAAGTTCTATCATCATGTAGTTATGCTCATGCTTTACTCTTAATTTCTCAAGAGTGTGAGGTCCTGTAGGAAACACATATTCAATATCTAAGTATTGAACAATATAATTTCCAATACCTGATAGGTGGAGTCTTATTCTACTTTTCCATGATGCAAAGTTGTCTTTATTCAACTTGGGCACATCTCCTCTGTTCATCTAGTGATCTTTTGCTTGAGCTGTTAAACTCCCTTTCTAAGAACAAGAGCTATGATACCAATTGTTAGTAATAACTGAGAGGGGGGGGGTGAATCAGTGGCCTCAAAAATATTCAAATAATCAACCCAAATACTTAGTATCACAATATTAAGCCTCTAATTATCTTCAGTCCTGTAAGATGAATGCCTCCAAATACTTTTATCAAATTACTACTGCTCGGAATGCTTTGTAAAACCTTCTATTGTATGTTTACCAAATAGTAGTCTGTTAATTTACCGAAAGACAGTAAATTATCTAGAGTATACCGATCAATCCAATTAAGTTAAGTTTAATGCAAAACACTAAATTAATGACTTATAAACACATTGACACATGGATTTTTAACGTGGAAACCCTGTTAAGGGAAAAAACACTAGGGGTCGGTAACCCAAAATTTTCACTCTTCTGAAGTGAGCTTAGTGAAGAGCCAACACTTTTAAAGGTTACAAACACATTGTTAGGTGTGACCTTGTTAGAGGATTTAAAATTTTAGTCTGTCATTTGATATCGGGCATGTCTATGCTACCTTCCTTGATCAAACACTCACTTGGCCTGTCAATAGGTATTTGGCATCTCATGCTATCTTCATGATCAAAATTTTTGATACTCCTTGGGATGTATCTCAATATAGAAAGGATCTTTAAATCCCTCTTGGTTAAGAGAATTTATGAATCAATGGTTAAACTAAAATAGTATGATCTATTCACATATACAACTTATACTTGCATTTTTTCAGATCTATTGTAATCTCATAAAACTATTCTGATCAATATATCTTGTTTTATACCTTTGCTCCACTTTGATTCTTCTCGGTGATATTGTGCTCTGTTGATTGGTGTCCGCAGAATACTTTAGCACTTTCCTTAGCTTGTTGATCATGACTGTATGAATTTGTTATTCATCAGTTTCTCTTCAACATCCTCTTTTCATTCATTCACCCACCACACCTATTCGTAATGAATTGAGTTATCTCTTTATAGACATGATGTCACCATTCTTAGGTTCTTGA
The DNA here is from genome assembly GCA_018584345.1 of Thuja plicata. Lineage (NCBI taxonomy): Eukaryota > Viridiplantae > Streptophyta > Pinopsida > Cupressales > Cupressaceae > Thuja > Thuja plicata. Next base: position 3,839,288 of record MU226838.1, on the reverse strand, counting down.
TTTTCTTGATCTTGGCATGATCCACAATTCTCACCAATTAGATTTAAATCAAAAACTCCTATTTTATCTTACTGAGATCTTTTCTCAACTGGAAAAAACAACTTTAAATCCCTTACTTATCTTTGGCTTTATCTTTTCAATGAAAACAATGATAAATACTAGTTAACTAAATATTTAGCTCAGCTAGCTAGATATTTTGTCATTTTTGAACTCAAGTTAATTTTGGTGTTTAACTCTTTGATAGCTTCAGTCAACACTCAATTTCTCCTGGGGATTCTCCATCGGTTTACACTATATTTATGGCTGTCATTTATGCTTGTGATTCTGCATTCTCATCGGTGTTCTTGCTTGAGCATCACTATGAATTGACTTTTGATGATCTCTGTCTGTCAATGTCCATTGACTCTCATTGTTTGAATTCATAATGTGAATGCTTATCTTTTATGCATTACTGAAAGCATAATCTTTTTCTCTTTGACTCTCTGAAGTCTTTGACACTTTGTTTATAACTGATTATATTATATCAAGTTGAGATCAATTACAGTACAATCCATTCACTGATTTAATGTCTTGCATTATCCTTCTGCATTTCAGTGATCAACTTAACATATTAAAACATTCAATCAGTTACATGTCATCCCTATCTACTATATAATTATGTACTAAAGAATTTTCAATAATTAATGATGCATAAAAGGGAGGTGGTTTTAAGCACCTACCTTGAATGGCTTCTACTTTGGTGCTACTTCTTGGAATCTTCTTCTCTTGATAAATATCGAAAAAACATCAGCTTAGCTATCTCATTTGTGGATTTTTGAGGGATTTCCACTTCACCTATAGCTTTCTTCATGATCTCAGGTTTCATTGGAATAGCCAAGGAGTCCCACATAGACATAGTCACATTCATCTTCTTCATATTGTCTACAAAATTGAAGGGCACTGTTGTGTGCACTCTTTGGTATTCTTTCACCATCGTAGGCTCAACTTCCTTGGGAGATTGAATCTCCTTCACTTGCATGGTGGGAGCCTTCTTTATTATGGTAGGAATATATGTATGTGATGACTCTACAGATGTAATAGCTCTTCCTCCATCTTCTACTCTCTGTATGTCTTGGGCTCTTCTTTTTGATCTAGTATTGGCTCCAATTGAAGATTCACCATCAACTCCACCAAAATATTTCTCTTCACAAATAAAGATAATAGTCTCATCAGATTGTACATCTTGCTGGGGCATTGACCCACTAGAAGATTCTTTTGATTGGGTGTTAAAGGAATTTTGTGCCATGAGTGTTTGATTCATCCAACTATTTGAGTACATTGCCTAATTATGCGATTGATTGTAGGGGAAACACCATTCATTTTCTAATGCAAGATTATTTTAACTTGGAACCATATCTATGACTGAATTTGCAGAATTAAGAGGCACTGGATTATAAGGTTGGAATGGCCTCTGATTGAAGTTTTGCCTTTGACCCTGATAATTCCCTTGATATGGTGGTCTACTCTACCGATAGGATTGTCCCTCATTTTGATATTGTTGGTTAGGACGTTGATTTTTTTTATGAAAGGGTGGTTTACTTCCTTGGTTATTCTTTTTACTACTAGTCAACTCATTACTCATGGTCTTTAATAACCTCTTCATTTCTTGTTGACTGCTTCTCAAATCAAGTAGCTCTTGAGAAGGGCCTACTTTGGATTCCTCATAGCTAGTACTACCTTGAGGTGCTATCACAGTGGGTATGGGAGTGAATGGACGGATGCTCAAGGGAATGTTGGGTTGAATATCAGGGAAGATAGGCATGGGTGGCCTTGGGGCTATCATACCATCCTGAATCATTTTTTTTTGATTTGACAGCTATGTCAAAAGCCTGAGGTAATGAAGTACCTCCCATGGATTCGATCATGAAAGATATTTTTTTGTTCAAAATTTTTAAGAAATATAGAAAAGCATGATCTATTGAAAGCCTCACAGAAATAGGAATCATATTCAATGTCTTGATAAATCTGTTATTAAATTCTGCCATCTTCTCTTGAGGATCCCTCTTTATGGTTGTGAGTTGTTAAACCAAGGATAGATGGTCTGATTTTTCCTCAAAATATTTGCAGAGAGAATCTCCTAGTCTATCCCAAGAATCAATAGAGCCCACGACAAGAGTTTTGAACCACTGTAGGTATTTTCCTATAAAATCAGTTTCCAACAACTTAGTAGCCATATCTTCTTCAGCGATATGATGAACATTACAAATTGTGGCCACATCTCTTATGTGCTCACAAGCTGTTGTCTAGATTTCACCTATAAAATCATGAAAACTCTTTAGTGTTGCTAAAGGCACATCATGGTGTTGATAAAAGGCACATCATGGTGTTGATAAAATTTCAATGGACTCCCTTGATTAAAGGGTACAAATATAAACTCACTTGCCATTCTAGGAGCTATGATTTGCTGAATAGCAACTGTGTGGGTTGTACTTGGACCAGGGAGTGGAGCTAAATATTATAGAAGTTATATGTTTAAAGATCTTCCTCTCCTTCTTGAATGGATGAGAAAGGGTCTCTTGTCTGAAATAGGGGGTAGAATGTACTCTCCTTGAAGGGGATTCTCTTTGAGATTATCTCCCTTTTCTTCTTATTGGAGGCAGCTACAAGAACTCAGAAGGATTTGAGCTCCTTGTTTCTATGCTTCTCATAAAATTTAGTGGGACTGGATCTTCTTGTTCTTGGTACCAATGGATTCACTAGATATCCCTTAAAGATAAACCTCTTTAGGTCAGTACTATGCAAACAACATATCAAAGATGACATAGTCTATAAAGATGAACTACTTTTTTTGTCCCATTGGGCATGCCAGAATTTTATACACTGAATTTTGCACCCTGCTAAGCACTTAAGCCTAACAATATAGTATAACATGGGAATCACTTACAGGTTGTGGGACATCTGCTAATTGAAGTGAAGCCTCCAAATTCTAAGCCAGTTCATCTTGTATAATCACCTTATCTTCTTTTAAACATGAAAGTAAACTTTGGAAGGAAAAGGGATAGAAGGAGAACTAGAAGGGAAATAACTAAAAAACAAATTAGCCTACTAGGTGATGCACCAAAGGTAACATGAATCACAACACAATGACCAAAACTAGTATGAAATCCTGAATCTAGTGGAACAAAACTTCCTGAATAGGCTTGCATAAATATTTCATAGAGATGTATGAAATGAAAAGAGGCTATTGAAGGAAAGAGAATATTTCACAAACAATAGCATATTCAATGGAATACACACAGACTATGACCTAAAAACAAAAATCCACTCCAACAAATAGGCATAGGAATGAGACAAGATAACAAGGGATGAACAAAATCCACAATATTATCCTTATCAAATCATCCATAATAGCATACAAAGATGCAAAAAGAAAGAAGGCTCAGGAACTCCAAGATTTCTCTAATATTAGCCACTATATTATGCTTCAAAAATAATCCCAAAATGCATGAGAACCTGAGGGTAGGAAAAATACCACAAAAGTTCCTGCATAAGCCTTGGAAGATTGAGAATTATAGACACATGAAATGCTTGACGATAGACAAAATGTCATAGAAAACTTCTTACATAATCCAGAACTCTTTACAAAAGAACCAAAAATGACTTATATACAACCTCCCCTAGCACAAAGGCTCGGGAGTGAACCCATCTGATCAGTTAGGGAAGAATTAGGGTTACAATAGATTCTCAATAAATAATGCAAAAATCCTAAAATAGTCAAGTCTTCTCATCAATGCACTCGGGAATTATCTTAAAGAATCAGATATGCCCATTAATGCATCTCCCATCATCATTAATTTGAGCAAAGAAGTTGGCTCAACCCATCTCTCTTGTCTACAACTTGAAAGACCATGCCACCACCACAAAACCCTAAGAACAACATTTAAATATTTGAATTCAAACCCAAACGGTCATAGATGGCGTGGAAAGACCAATCAACAACTTAGATTTGAAACTTTACTATCTTTAAAACATGATCGTTGATCTTCCTTAAGCTACTCGCGAGCATAGGATATGATCTGCCATGCAGCACGTAGGTAGGATTCCTTAATGGTTATCCTTCTTCATCTTTATGATCAAGTTATTACGCCCACCCTCTGATCTTCATGAACTTTATTTATCTTTATTTTACCTTTGGTGCTGACCCTGGGCTGACTTGAACACGTGTCTTCAAGGCGTGATGCCTTAATGAGTAGATTTTGAGCACTCCATTATTAAGGCTTTACACCCACCATAGGATGAAACTAAAAATGATCAGAGATTAACCTTAGTGTAGATGGGGCGAGGGTTTTAACAACATGTCATGCATCATAATGACAAATTTCCTTGAAGATTAACTATGTGTATCTTGGTGATCAAGGGATCGTGCAAACCATTGGATCTTTATTACTTGTTGTGTCTTTACTGCCCTTTTCAACCTGGGACCCATGATGTCATATGTGCCACATTTCATCATGGCTTGATGGCTTGAACAATAGATCTTGATCATCTTGGTTCTAAGCCTTTAAGTCAACCATCCAATCAAATTGAACTTGATCAGTCTCTACCTTATTCCTTCTGACTTTATCTTGGCCCGCCATGGATAGGTGGCATTCAAGATTAATGGCTTGATGGATATATTTCAAGAAATTTGTCTTTAATTCATTAAGCCAACTATTGGACTAAAATTGAGTTGCATGACACATAATCTCCTCCTTACCACTGTGCTGGGCCTGCCATGTTCCATGTGTCATTCAGGCTTAATGGCTTAATGGATAGATTTTGATCAATTTGTCTTTAATTCTTTAAGACAACTGTATGATCAAACTGAACCTAATCAGTATTTAACTTGTCAAAGACCCTGCATAAAGGTGACCCCACTGTCCACATGGTGCAATAGATTAATGGCTTAATGAATAGATTTTGATAACTTTTTATTTAAGCCATAAAACCGACCACACGATCAAAAGAAACTTGATCAATATTTAACTTGTCTCTTAAGCTTGGATATGAAATGGACACGCGTTGAAAAATCATGATGCCATAATGAATAAAAACCTTCATCACAACAATTAAGGAATCATGATGACTATCTGATTGAAAAGGAACTTGTTTCCGCCTGGGGTAAATAAAGTGCTTCGGGACTTAGGAAACTAAACTTAGGAAAAGCTAACCCTCTTAGGAAAAATAACTTTGGCCCCAATCGAACAACTTAAAACACATGCAAAAATTAGAACTTAAGTGGCAAAAAGGTAATGAAAGATTAGAACGGGCCACCAAAGGACTAGGGTTTAAGAGGGTTTTCATAGGGTTTTTTGCATTTAGGGCTAAAAGACATGAACCAGGGGTAAAATGAGTGACCTAGAAAAATACAAAAAGCAAGATAAGGACCACAAAAAGGTGTAAAATTCATACAAGCTGGGCTCTACCCTTGTGGGAGCCTCATTTACTCCACTTGTATCCAAAATTGTATAGGATGTGAAATTTAGGTAACAAGTACTTCACGATGTTTATTACTACCACTAGATAATTCTTGAATAAAATTGACTCTCTTTTCACTCCCTTGGGAAGTAGAGCCTTTCTATGGACACCTATAGGTAGGGTGTCCCATTTGGTTTCAATGATAGCACTTCATTGTTGAAACATAGGAACCTCTTCCTTGGCTATTGTTCCTTCCTCTTCAATTACTATTAGAACCTCTTCCTCTATTGAAGCCTCCTCTATTTAAGCTTCCCTATTTTTGTTTGGTCAATTTAGTATCTCCTTGAGTCTTTGGTTCTGAACTTCTACCACCATATCCTCCTCTTTGGCTTGGCCTTTTCCATCTCTTCCTCTTCCTCTACCTCTAGTATTTCTTGAGTCTTGTTTCTTTTTCAAATTTTCTTCCACCTTAACTACAAGTTGGTGGCACCTATGAACTGTGGTAGGGGTTAGTAGACTCAATTTATCTTGGATAGTCCACCTTAAGCCATTTATATATCTGGCTACCTTTACACTTTCATCTTCTGCAACTGTTGACCACATGTACAACCTTTGAAACTCCTTGGCGTAAGAGTTGACATCCAGTTATTTTTGTCTTAGACTTTGTCTTTTCTTATGTAACTAAATTTCATAGTCTTTTGGCACATATGCCTCTCTGATTTTAGCTACCATAGCTTTCCAAGTGGCAATGGGCTTCTTTCCTTCTCTCTCCCTCTCATCTTGGATGAGTTTCCACCAAGTAAGTACAGACCCTCTAAGTCTTTCTTTTTTCACATTTACTTTTTGGGATTCTATTATCCCATCACATTCAAAATGGTTTTCAAGTCCTACAATCCATTCTAGGAATACTTCTGGTTCCATTTTCCAACTAAAGATTGGGTTTCCCTCCAATGCCTTTCCACTTAAGGCTTTCAATTCTTTCAAGAAGGGTTCTCCGGTGAGGATATGGTCTAGTTCAGGGACCTCATCATCTATGGCTATCTCTTTACTCTTGCCTTCAACTTTGTTTATGACTTCCTCAGTCTTCTTTTCCAATTGATCCAATTTATTTCTAATTGGGCCAATATATCTCTAAGAAACCTATTCTCTTATTCTTTCTCATCCAACTTATTTGCAATTTCTTCAATATTGGTCACCATTTTATACTCTCCTACTAACTCTGCAGGTTGAAACATTCACCACAAGCCTAATCTTGTAGGCTCTGAAAACCAATCTAATAGAAACTCCCTTAGTGTGCTTACACAAATTCACTAGGATCCTAATTGTTCCTAGTTTCCCCAAGACCCTATTCATTCTTCTAGGACCTTCCAAGTCCTTATTTATTTTAGGAGCTCTTCAATACCACTCTAAGAGTTGGCAACGATTGTGCTTCACTAGGGGTGACTATCAATGAGCTTTCCTTCACTTCTTTGTTCTTTCTTGGATTCTTCCAAGTGCCTTTTTAGCTCCTCTCCTTAGAAAGTATTTGTAGGGGTTATAATTCATTTTAGACAGCTTCTTGGACTTCATTTGATCCCATTAGGATATAGTATCAATACTTTCTCAAATGATTTCCCAACTCTTGGGGAATCTTGTCGTTTAGGCCTAATTCTCTACTAGCCCTATTTGATTCATTTTTCCCACTTCTTTCAAGACTTTCCCAAATAACCCCCCAAAAAATATGATATTCAGATACCCTTTTAAAAAAATGAAATAATTTTTAGGTCTTGTGTCTCTAAGGTCTACGTACAATGGATTCCTAGAATTAAGGGAAACTAGGGCTAATTGAGCTGTTATGGACTAGTCAAGTGACTTATGCTTCAAAAAGTACCCAAATAGATTGGGAAAGGCCTAAGTTTCTTCTAAGGTCTCTATGTAACCAAACTAAAGACAAAACCACTCTTGGTTTCACTCTGCCAATCATACCCCTACATTCAAACCCAAATTGATCATTGACAAGCACCTAATTGGATGCATTGGACTCGTCTAGGGATTTCCATTAAAATTAGCTAAAAATATTCTCAGAGACCTCCATTCATATTTACAATATTAAAGGGCTCCCCTTCCATTTCCTTCAAGGATATGATAAAATGCATGGTTAGGTCATATGGGGGAGTCATTTTACTCCAAACTATCTATTATGCCCTGCATACTTGTCCCTACATTTTGTTGGCAAAATGTTGGGTCCCCCTTTTTCACTTTTGCCTTGTTCCCTTTTTCTTTGGTTTTCTTCCGGCCTTTGCCTCCGCGGAGTCATTGTTTTATTTTATTTTTGGTTTCTCTCCCTCAAGGACCCGGTCCCAGAGTGTTCTTTTTTCTTTCTTCCAGGCAGATTCTAGACTCGGGATTCTTTGTCATTGCTTCCTCTTTTGTTTGAGGGTGTGGCTGCATGAGATCCCCGGGCCCAAAGTCTGGAGGTTTTCCTTTCTCAGGAATTTCTATAGGAAGTGGTATTTTTTCACCCTAAGGGTATAAATGGGGTTTTAATTGTCTTTTTCACATTTTCCATGAACAAATTACCCATAGAAAATTAAGAGAGATTAAGAGAAAATTTGTGCTAAGTGTGATTTTCTCTGAGAGTTTAGCAGTGAAGTTGGTATTCAAGCTTGTGTGTGCTTTCAGCTTTCTTGCAAGGGTTTTGGTGTTCATGGTTTGTGAAGCTTCTTGGTTTGTAGAGAACCTCTCATGATCCTCCTCCAGTATTTCCTTGTTTCAAGGTAGGCCCTTTAGCTTCCTTCTAGTTCTGTCTTTGTTTTTCTTTGTTGTTTCCTTTTTTTTAGTTTCGTCTTTGTTTTTTTTTCTTTGTCTTCTGGTTTTTTCATCACCTCCCATTGGTGGGTTGGCTTTATGGGAAGGTTGTCCACCTTCCTTGCACTACATTTTTATATAAATAGTGTAAATTCTTGTAATTTCTATAAGTAGTTGTAATTTTTATGTAAATTGTTGTAATTTCTCTATAAATTATTAATAGTCTATAGGATAAGGTCATTTCCTGTAAATCTTGTCATTCCTCGGTTTCCCATGTAAATTAGGTTTTTATATTGTCATGTATCACCCATCCTATGGCAAGCTCATCGCACTCTTTGCATTGTCTACCCTAAGTTTCAAGCTCACTCACCTGGTGTCCGCCTAGATTGAACTCAACACCTTATCTGTTTGATCCATGGCCATTTTCTCTCTCCTCCATCATTTCATCATTGATGGCGGGATTAAAATCCCCCATGCATGAACATTCAAAACCATCCCATCTAGCAGTCAATTCATCCATGTAAAGACATCTATCACCATTAATGCCATTACGTCATTTATTGTGTGACCATGTGACAACCCACATCAGCCTAGTATGGCTCACTGCCTGGTCACTTCGATAACAACTAGTTTCTCCAAATTCTGGGTGCTGAGAAGTCACGGGGCCTTCATCACATTGTCACATAAACTAGTATCCCCAAAATGCCCAAGTGTCAATCAAATTCCAAGTAGGTTTTTTTATTGTTGTATTTCTAAAATTTGATGCAAGCTAACATCTTTTGACAACAAGTGTGAAATGGTGGTGAACTCTCTGGAGTTTGTAAAATTGCTTTATATTTTATCACTTGTATTAACATTTGTCTGGTCTTGCAAGTTGTAGATCACTAAATAAACAATGTCTGAAGTAACATCTCCTCCTGGAAGTCCAGAACTCCCAACTACCTCCACTCGGGCAGCCACTAAGACAAAGGCAGAGAAAATGCTGGAAAAGCTCCAATTAACATACCAATACCTGAAGGATGGTGTCATTATGGGATCCAAAGTGGATTCCAAACTTTAGGATATTACCGGCACAGAGGCTAGATCATGGGCATAACTACAGGGCCTTGTTCAGATAATGTACCAACAATGATCTGTCAGGGATAGCATGGCAAAGAACGTGGCCACCTCTAGCATTAACAAAGATTCCTATTTCCCTTTCTTAGTGTAGGCCCTAGAGTTGATTCTCCACCTAACAAAGTACTAAAATGCACCCACCTGGGTGGTTTTTCTTATTGCTTCCCTACCATTGAATTACTCATTAACCATAGTTATTCCTGATGCTTCCACCTTTACTTTGGGATTGGGGATCCCCCAGTTCAGAAATGCTATTGTCATCTCCTGAGATGCATCATTGAAGGAGTTTGAGAGAGTTCCACAGCCTTCCCGGCAACACCTCAATTCTCACTGGTTGAATTCCCTAAGGAAGGACTATAAGAAAATTAATTTTGAGATCCCCCATAGAGATTTCAAGGAATGTGTAAAGGCGGGGATCATCTTTTTGTGTTAGCTCTTCGGGGAACCCCATGCCAGGGAATTTTTGGCATGGATGTATTATTTTCTATACTGCATCACCACTCATGGATAGACCTTTGACTGGGTGACAATTATCACCAACCATGTGGACTTTTAGTTGAATAATGTCAGTTGGACATCATAGTTCCACATGACTTCGTATGTGTTATGGGCACTAGAAAAATAGAGACCCACACTCTGGGGTTTGCAAATAGTGGGCATTTTTAGGAACAGACTAGGCCAAAATCCCCCATGGGACCATTATCCCCAAATTACTTGGGAAGCCAGCTTCCCCAATTTTCTCTGGGTAAATGACACCTTCATTTACCACAATATTTTGACACTTACTTTGGATTCTGGGTACCAACTTTCCAAGGAAGCAATGACCTTGGTGAATTCTTATGAAAATTATTTCATTCAGTTTCAACAACATTCTTACATTCAGGTGACCAGGTTCTCCCGCAAGCCATTCCTACTCCCCAAGCATTGTAGTGATATGATTATTATTTTGGAGTTCTATAGGAAAATCCTAGAACTTCAAGCATTTTATGGAGTGAAGAAGGTTACCTCCATCCCATTCCTGCATCACTTGCAGCAACTATTCTTGTAGTCTTACAGTGGCCAAAGAGGCCGACAGTGAGTTGAAGAGTCTGGGACTAGCCGAGTTCCACCTGACAACGAACAATTTTGACCCACTCAACAAGATAAGTGTAGCACTGCCCTTGGTGTCCACACCACATGAGCCTCACATTGAGGATTTTGGGTAGATTACCAGGATGATTTCGACCTCCAAAGTTAGAAATACTCAAGGATGATAAAATGGATGATGAAGAGCCTCAGCCTTCGAACCTTTCCAAAATATTTTTTAGATATTGGGTCTTTGGAGGACCTATCATATAAGGCATAGGGGATCGGTAAGATGGATCTCCCTCTAGTGGATTGGGACACCCCAGAGATTTTGATAATTGAGGATGTCAGCCAGGGTGTCATTCAGCACAGCCACGATTACTTTGCACAAGTGTGCAAGAAAAGCATCTGCAGGGGTCCAATTTTGCAGGGGTCTACTTTGGCCTTCGGAGCAGCTAGACCAAGTAAAGATAAGGGGAAAGAAAAAGAGAGCACCCCATCCCAAGTTCCACACCTAGATTTTCTCCCCATTTTGAAGAAAATTCACACTCAGCTTGAGGTGTCCCACAAGCTGAGTGAAACATTAAGCGCCCAACTTTACTGTGGTCTTTCAATTACTACATTGGGATTTGCCCTTTTGATAGGATCCCCTTCACTAGAAGCACTCATGAGCTGACAAATGGAGGCCGAGGATGAAACTATGGCTATTAAGGATGTAAGGGCCCCATTACATATAAGATGAAAGAGGAAAATGGTGGATCATCCCCGAAGAAAAGATATAGGTCCCAGGATGCCAAAGGTTCCCCAGGTGGAACTCATCCCTTCTTCTCCCAAGTTGGAGGATCCTCCAATGGTCTCTCCTCCCCATGATGATTTTGATGACCTCTTCCAAATGGAAGACCTGGTGATGTGGTGAGGGCAGTGGAAGAGATAGATACGCAAGAAGAAGTGGCCCCGAAAAAAGAGTTTTGGGAGTGGGAAAGAGAGCAGGAGCAAGAAGAAGCACAAGAAAATCCACAAGATGTGGAAGAGACACTGGTCCCAAGGACCGAGATAGAATAGAGGAAAAAAAAATATGAGCAGATGATAATGGCTGGGGAACTTGGACCTTCGGGAGCAACTGTATCTCGAGTTGTCACACTCCAAACGCCTCTAGTTACTCCAGGTGATGAAAGGCCCCACAGTGTGACATTTGGCGAGGTGGTCTCTACTACCCAACATTCAGATCTAGGCCTGACACATTTTGCCTCTCTAAAAGATGTGCCCTTAGAGGAGAATGTCCCAGTGGATGGCACTGATGAAGAACAACAGCAATAGGATGAGGGGGATAACCCCAGAAATGTGGATACCGAGACCACAAATGCTGGAGAAGGGGAAAATATTGGTGATGCAAATGTAGATGCCACCAAAGTGGATGATATGTGAAATCCCAGGGAGAAAAAAAAGAGTCTAATGCCACTATGGATACCTAGGAAACACCACAGGACCCGGAGGAAGACCCGAATGCCCATTCCTTAGAAGAAACACCGCCCTAGCCACCACAATGGCTAGTGGAATCCAAAAAAAATAAAGGCCTCAGTGGCAACAAGTGCTCCCCTCTCCTTGGCTGAAATAATGGCCAAGAACAAAGAGGCTAAAAATCCTAAGAAGGCTTGGACCATCCATAACCTCTGGACTGGTCCAGGAGGACGTACTATCCCAGTAGTTGCGATGCCTCCCCTAGTTGCAGACATAAAAGACTTAAGGGCCAAAGATTATACAGTTATAGAAGTTCCTCTAGGGAGGAGAGACAAACAGGGTGAATTGGACCTATTGAAAGAGGCTACCTGGGCAGTTGAGGCCTGGTATGAAAAACAGGCACAAAAGCTAAAGGAGGAAAGAGAAAAGAATGAAAATCTCCTCGAGATTCTCGCAGAACTTACATAGCCACTAGCCGAGATCCATCTGGAAGCCTCCAACTCTAGAACACCACTCTCATAGGGTGATGTAGATGCTCTAAGGGCCATGAAAACGTAGGCACAAGTTTTGGATTGGTGACTCACTAAGAAAATCAAGGTCATAAGGCATTTCCTGACAGCGACACTCCTGGACCTTTATCAGGCCAACAACCTCATGGGCCAGTTGAACGATGTCGTCTCCCTATGGGAGAAAGATATAGAAAAATATGAGGAGTGGAGGTCTGAGCTAGAAGAAATAATGAACTTCAGGGAGGAAGCCATCACCGAGACAAGAATTTTGGGAGAAGAACCCTTTGGGTTCCTCCGGGCCCACCACTCAAGACTTGGCCTCAAAATTGAGGTGAGAAAGCAACTGGTAGTAGCCCTAAAGAATAGAATCCCAGGATTCTAGAATTATTTGGATTTATACACAACATTTGTAACAAGGTTTTTGCAAGTTGATCCCTTCCCTACCGGGACTTGTGCCCTGGAATATTTTGTACTAAGAAAATTTGATGAGATGATGGAGTCTCGGTACCAGTCCGTCAGAGATTTTGATAGATGGAAAATATCAAGATTATCCAAGATGATACCCCGGGCTCATGATACAATGAAAGTGGCTGTAGAATTTAGAGAAGGGGTCAGGGATGTTCACGAACAATTCAGGTTTGTTAACAACCAGTGGGACTGCATCAAGGATGTAGATGAAGATGGAATTGGCCAAATTTAGGATGCCACAAAATAGAAAATGGAAAAATAAAGTTCTTTGGTCTCCAGAGATTTTCACCAATGGGGTGCAATTTTTTAAATTCATTATTCTTTGAGCATAAGCTCATGGACTCTAGAATTTTGGGTCCAAAGTTTTGTATTCATTCATAGTGATCCATGTCTAGGTTCCCGGGGCCGACTGATCACTGTCAAGGAGTTAATAAGGGGTCAGCAGGTAGGTGATCCCGATAAGGCATGTTAGATGAAAGGATGATTCTGACAAGTGATTCTCTCGAGGCACCACTCCTACATTAATTCACTGGTGCACATCAAAGATAGTGAGGCACAATATGCATTTATGAGGCATGTAGCCTCAAATACTAGGACAATCAGATTTCTTCTATAAATACCCCAACACTCTTCTCTATGCTGATTCTTCTAGATCTCTCCTCTTATCTTTTTCTTCTATCTTGTCAGACCTCTACAATTTTTGAGGTGATTGTAAGTGGTACAAGTAGTACCAGCCACAAGATAATGTATTCTATTTGTTGAGTGTACAGTTAGATTAGGTTAGTTTTAGGTCAAACTGTATGTATAAATAAGAGGTCCAATGCCATAACAAGGGTTGGCAAAATTGATAATTTTGTAGTCCAGCAAGTAATAGAAGATAGATTTTCATTTTCAATTGTCTCAGGAGCTCAATGCTCATTTTTCTTAATATTTTAGAATGCTCCCTAGGAGCCATGATTGTACATGCTAGTGAAGCTGGAATCATTTGAGTTTATGAAGAAGGAAGGATATCTTATGGCTATCTATTATTTGTTGTTCTGATCTTTGGAGTTAGCGAACATATTTTTGTGCAGTATGTTTTCTCATGTCCTCTGATCCTATGTTCTAGTTTATATTAATGATCTTATCTCCCCTTTATATTGAATGCATGTGAATCCCTAGTTCTTTATGTATTCGGTATTTAGTGTAGTTTTCTTGCATTGGAGCTTACTTTGATGTTTTAATATTTATTGCATCACTATAGATAGAAATAGATATCTAACCCTGATCAATCTTTTGAATTTTATTTGATAATCCAAATGCTTGCAAGAAACCACCCCCCATTTGAAATCCCTGAGAAGATGATTAAAAACCAGCTATCCCCTCACATAATAGTCACCTGCCCAACTTAGCTTCCCTGCACCATCGAGACTCGAATACCAGGTGCTTGGAAGCTAGGAGAATTCATTCTCTAGAAAACCTCTTCAGGCAGAGTTGGCCAGTACCTCGGTACCCGATTACAAATTTACCTCTGTTGGTAGAGCCAGTGACAAAGTCCCATCAATAGAAAATAGTGCTAGAAGGAGGGCATGAGCTCATCTCCCTCGAAAGATTTCAATTTCACACCCCCTAGGGTTCCCCAAGTAGTAGTTTTAGGAACTGAAATTTCCATGGAATAGGTTCGTCTTCACCCCTAAGTTTTGATAGAATCCTTTGATCAACCCCGAATACCAGAGTGTTTGTAGAACTCAGACCTCCTGTCTGAAAGAGGACCTAACACACCAAACAACTAGCCAAATTTATCTAAGAATTCACTACACATCAGAATACCCAAATCCCTCAGATAATCCCAGGGACAAATTTCCAACCCAGCCAAAATCAAACAGTCCCAATGGCTACTTACTTTGGTAACACCGGGTCCCTAATGGGGCAGTTCCTTGGTGCTACCAATGATCTTCCCTGCATCTAGAGAAACTTTGTCCCAAGTATGAGCATCTAGACCCACAAACTATAGAAGAGCACCTCTAGGCCTATAAGGATGCCATAAACTGACACCGGATACAACATCAAGACGTTGTAACTTGGATGTTCCCTTTGTCCTTAGGATAGAATGAGTTAAACTGGTACCTAAACTTGCCTGCCAACTCCATCAACAGTTGGAAGGATATGGAAGATGCCTTCCTGGAAGCCTTCTGTATTCATGTTGATCCAGCATGTTCCCACAACTTGTTTATCTTCATCAGGAAGGAACCAAACGAGCCTCTCACTGCATTCAACCATCGGTTCCAATGTTCCTTGAAGTGGTGCATGGGCCCCTTCATCCCATCCATTGACGTAACCATCTAAACATACCTGAATTCCATAGACCCCATTGTTTCCACTCTCCTCTTGAGAATGACCACCGCCAATGACCTGGATACTCTAGAAAAAGTTTACAACTTGGTCCTGGAGTTGTCTTGTGGTTTGAGAAAAGCTCCCGGTGGGATAGGATAGAGACTACCATTCAATATGATACCTGATGGAAATCCTTACACTGGGGATACAACCCTAATCCAGAAATGGGTGCTCCAATGAGGGCCATTAGCCCACCGTTGATAGACCAATAGGATAGGTACATTTATCCATCTCAAGCTAAGACAATACCGGGTCTGGAATACGTTCACTGGAACCAACCACAGCAAATGAAATGACCTCTAACACAACCCTTCAGAGTACCCTTCTTCCAATCATCTACAGTAGGAGGATTGTCATCCTCAACTCTGGGATCTGTTGTCGCTTCCCCCGGGAACCCACCACAACAATCATCACATTGTGACACAACTACCCAGCTATCCGCCAAGGTTGAATCCCTCTGGCAATTGGTGTCCTCCCTAACAACGGACATGGGAAAACTAAAGGTGGGGCCTTCCGCGCCTCACAACTCTAATTCCTAAAGAGGGAATATTTTATCCGGACAATAAAACACCAATTTCGGAGGCTAAAACTACAACAACGGGCCTCCGTCCAATCAACAGTAATGGAAAACAAACACAAATACCAGAGGTTCTCCTATGAACCAAAATACCACTTAGGGTGGTGCTGGACTCAGTCATTCTACATAGCTTATAGAATTGCATCCCCTGACCATGTAGTGTAGATTGCATGACATTAGATCCCATTCTGAGGTGAACTATGCCACACTGGAGAAGATCATCATGATCTCCCAGTCAGACAGACAATAACCTATCGATCCTACTCCTCCAGAATCATCCTCATTAGAGCCTCCTCACACTGCCTTCATGTGTGAGACCATCTTCTTCAGGACAAACAAAGAAAATGAAGAAGAACCCAAATTATATGGGTTCTTTGATGAATCCATCCCGAACTTTGAGGTCAACGCCTTCACTAGCCCACAATCTACCTACAACACTCAGAGTTAGGATGGAAAAGGCCCACCTTACACATTAATGCCTCCCAAGAATACCTCCCCCCAGGACAATAAAAATTATCAATCCTTCTCGCCAAAAGGACCCGGCCCTAACCAAGCAAGGGATCCCGCCAGGGGAAACCAGCTATACTCGGGGGACAGTTTGATATTGTAACCACCTGAATTTGGTTTGTTCCAACTATGGACCCTATTTTCCCTAAGTGTGATCATACTCCCAATTATGTCCAAGCGATTCTGTTACTTCTTGGCATAATTCTTCGAATCAATTTAATTTCTTAGGTGATTTTTATCACTAAATTATATTAACTATTATAGCCATATGATTCAAATCAATTCAAACCATTTAAATCAAACCAAATTCAAACATGGCTATAGTATTTAATTATAAAGGAATTAGATAAATCCCTAAATCAATTATCCACTTGCAATGAACCCATTCCCCTAGCCTATATAATTTAATTAAAATGGCTATAGTCCCCTTAATTATTAAAAAGCAATAAAATGCTTAAATAATTAATTCCTATATTTTAAATGAATTAAATAAGTTTAATTCATTTCATTTATATTCCCTTAAACCCCAACCTAACCTATCTCAACCACTTCTACCTAGGGTTCTAACTCATCTCAACCCATTCCACCCTTGCTAATCTAATCCTAATTCTAATTCTAACCCTAACCCACCTCCTAATGTTGTCACATTCCATTAAGGAATTATTAACAAATCCACCCACTTAAGAAAGTTAAAGAATCTCAAGATTCCTTCCTCAATTCCACCTTCTCAAGCCACCCTCTTACACCCTTCCCATGCTTCTTGAAGGCTTTCATTAATGCCTCATTAATGAAGATCCCTTAAGCGCATGTCTCCTTTATGCTTCATTAATGCCCAAGGAATTAATGGCTCTTACACCACCGTTAATGAGTCCCTCAACTCATTAGTGAACCTTCTCTCTCTCTCTCTCTCTCTCTCTCTCTCTAAATAGTATGCATTTTGGAGCACAAAAGGGCCTTCATCTCATATTAGAAAATACATTGTTATGCTGCTAGGATTTAGATAGCTTCATTTTCATCTCATAGTTCGATTACCATGCATTGTTATAATTTCCATTTTTAGACTAATATGCATTGCTCATTGAATAATAGCTTGTTTTCAATCAAATATTTCATGCTAGGTTGTTTATGTCACTGGTATTTAGCATAAATCTGAGGGCTTTTATGTTATTTGCTACACTCATCCTAGTTAGAAAGCAATAAGTCAAAGTTATGATTTATATTCTCATTAACCCTTGTTTTTCACTAACAAAATGACTTATTGAAGTGTTGTGTTATAGATAATAGGTGCACAAATATACACACACATTTTTGGCACCCACAGTGGGGCTCAATTTCCAAATTGGCCTCATTTTCTATCAATTTTTCACTAATTTGCATGCCCAGAATCCTGTTACAGGCTCATTTTTACCATTCTGGATCGCATCCGAGATACGCCATTGCACCGCAGTAAATGAGGCTCGCATCAGGGATTTTACAGATCATTTTCAGTTTAGGATTGCATCTGGGGAGCATACTTTTTCATCTAGTAAGAAAGGTCGCATACAGTATGTTGTATCACATTCAGTGATTTTTAAGGCTTGCATCTAGTTAGAAAATTTGCACACTTCATTTTCCTAACTCTAACATTTTGACAAGTTGTGTTTTTGGTATCTTGCAGTCTAACAAGTGTTTATAGGTTGTTCTTGAAGGTCTTCATGGGAGTTGAAATAAACAGATACTAACTTGGTTTTTTAGGTTTCCCAACCCCCATCTTGACCTCTATTTACTTGCTTTCAAAATTAAAGATACATATTCTAGTCTATCACTAAACTGACTAGGGGATTATGCTCTTTTCCTTTTAAGGAAAATTAGAAACTCACACATCAGTTTATGGTTTGAAAAAAATTTGGAGGTAAATAAACAAGCAATCTCACAGTTTAATTTCATTTAGGATTAGTAAATGAACAACGCAAATCACTAAAATCTTGTGGTTCAATGAATAGCTACATCGTATAATTTCTTTTGGAATCAGAAATTGGAAAATCAAAGCACTAAATATGTGGGATCAAAGAACAAGTGCAATCATTTAATTCAATTTGGATCGGTAATTGGAAAAGCAACTCACTAAATCTTATGGCTAATTGAACAAGGCAAAACTTCCTTGTCAAGCAATCTTGTTTTTCTTAAATAGGAACAAACTAAATCAAGATCAACATAGCTTGAGGGGATGAACATTGATTTACATATTTTGGGAGAAAATGATTTAGATTAGGAGAGTATGCTCTTCTTCTTCAGAAGAATCAGAAATCCAAACATCCAAATCTCGCCAATCCTTGGTACATATACTTAAACAGTAGAGGGCATAACGATTGAGGAAAAAATCTCCCAGGAATGACCCAAGTGAGGACAGTTTTTATGCCAACCCTTCCAACTCACTATAAATAGTTTCTTCCTCGTAGGCTAAAGCCTCGGAAGATGGAGCCAGTTTTTTTCATGGAATTTTGACATCATTCCTTGAACATATCTGGGTATATGTAGAGTGGAGCCACTTGAATCTTTCTTGCGAGACTACATAGATTTAGGTACTCATAGGGCTATACACCTAAATTTTTTCTTGTTCAATTCGATGGGGGATGGTTTCGAATGGATTTCCCAATAATCTACAACAACTTCAACTGAAAGAATTCCTTATTCATCCCCGGAAAGGTGATAATATTTGTGCAAGGAAAAAAGTAATTTCTCCAAGACACTCGTCATATTGTGCCCTCACTTGCATTTGGAGTCAGCTAATACAACATCATGATTGGAGTCATTGCGTGCTTGGTGATGGCTATATTCTGATTAGCATTTGAGTGTGTACTTGAGTCAATGAGAAAAGATTTTCATCCTCCACCTAGAGAATAGGAAAAGATGAGTGTTTGTTTCACCCTCCTACCAATGCAAAACTATTTGACGTGTTCAAAATATTATTAAAAAGATAAGCTCCTCAAAATAATCAGCAAGTTTCAAACCCTAGATTACAAGTGTTTTTCACATATTACAACATCTCCTAATGCAATCTGGAAACAAGCAACTTCATGCACTTAGAGAACAAACTTTTCAGAACTAACCAAAATTGACAAAGACATCATAAGATCGCATCCCAGATTTCCCAAGTCACATGTAGTATTTAGGATCGCATTTGGTATTCTGGTTCGCATTTGGTCAACACATAGCCGCATCCAAATTCTAGGCTCGCATCTGGTGTCATCAGAGGCTTACATTTAGGACAGAGGGTACTTGTAGACATTTTTATTAGAAAGTCTCAGTTGATTAGGATACCCTTTTGGCTCTTTAGCTTGTTCTTGTTGTCTTTTCTAGTCTCCCTATCAAAATTTCAAAACACTTTCGAAACGCCTACCTTGCATGCTTAGTTAGTCTTTCATGATTAGTTCAATATGTGTGGTCTACCCGCTCTCTACCAATGAATTGGTTCCCAACTCACTATCAGGGAATTCTAACCCTCTGATGCTGGAATCATTTACATCCACCAACAACAACCAGTTAATTTTACCTAGACATTCCCACTTGAACAATCTGAAACTCTCACTTGCACTATTGGGAAACGTTGACAAAATTTGAGAAACAACTTCATAGTTAACACAAGATGCAACAAGTACATGTCTAAAGGATTGAAAGTTCCTCCTAAGACACCACACTTTCAAGGAGAAACTTCTTGTAGTTCTCTTCTCAATCTAGATTCCCCTCAAATGGATAGCAACACTCGCAGATGGAGTGAGGCCTTTAAGGAATATAACAATGGAAAACACCAACAACCCGAAGATACTGATGAAGAAGAAGAACCCAAGTTCAAACGTCCTTTATTTGAATCTGGTAGTGAGGACAAAATCAGTAAAGAAGAATATGAAAAACTTAAAAAAAGCAAGAGGTTCCACTAGATAATGGAAAGAATGATTGATGAGGATAAAGAAAAATACTTCCTTCATTTAGCTTCCACAAACGTCGAATTTCCTAAAGATTATGATGTAGAAAAACTCAAAGAAAAGGAGGTACCAAATCCTATATCTATTCTCACAAAACAACTCAATTTGATGCAAATGGAGCTCACAAACCTCAAACGGAAGAAGGAAAAACCTAAAACAAAATACTCTTTGGACACCATTTGTCCATTTCATTTTGACAAGAGTATCACTATGGTCCCATTTCCTCCCAACGTGGCAAGACCAAAGTACAACAAGTACACAGGAGAAACTGACCCACACGACCATGTGAGGAAATTCTGTGGTCTAAGCATAGAATACATGCACGAACCTACATACCTCATGCGATTGTTTTGAAGAAGTCTAGGAGGTAATTCCATGGAGTGGTTCTCAAAATTGAACCCCAAGTTCAAGACATTCAAGGAATTCATTCAACAATTCATCTAACATTACTCCTACAAAATCCAACATGATGTAACTATTGGAAACACTGAGGAGGGGGGGGGGGGGGGGGNGTGAATTAGTGTCTAGCTTATTATTAAAATTCAGCAACTTAAACATAAATCAAATGAAGCTTAACACAAGAACACATAAAACTTTATATGATTATGGGGAAACCTTGATTAGAGGAAAACCCTGGTGGGAATTAGTACCCACAAATATTTTGTACTAGTTTCTTATGATCCTTGTTAGAAGATCCTTAACCATCTTAGGAGTTGTGTTTACAATGTATGAAGTACAATGACCTTGTTAAGGGTCGGACCTTGTTAGGAGTCTTTTCCAATAACCCTATTAGGGGTGGTGGACTCACTGTCCAAGGACTCACAGTCCAAATGGTGAAGGCTACAACCTTCTAGATCTTCGATACACACTGTATCTGCAAGGTGAACTACTGCTATGACACTGCTTGTCTAATCAATTCCTTTTGTGCACTGATGCTTTAACCTCTTGTAAATCACTACAACAATATTGTCTTCAATCTGAAAGCTTCTACTTCAATATCTATATTATCAACATATGACAGATATAGATTTTTTTTTTATTACAGTAAAAATAGGTTTTGAAGGGGCCCCAAAACCCTATTACAAAAGAGAAGAGAGATAAGCATGAAGAACCAAAGAACAACTAGCTGCCCCAAGGAGAGGAGCAGGCTACAAAGGGACAACTCCCAAATTTAGCAAAAAGTACCTACATAACAAAAAGTGAAAAACGCTAGAAGAAAAATAGAGAAAGAAAGCCACCAGCACCGAGGTCAAGACATAGTCTTCAATAAGCTCTCAGAGTCCTCCAAATAAGTCTGCATGGTCTTAACATTATCTTTCAGCCTCTAAATGTCCTGATCATCAACCTTATGCTTCTTTGACCTAGAACAGGTACCAGGTCCCATCTGCTGGGTAGGTTCAGTGAGGTCAATTGTATCTTTGTTTCCTTCCAACATTTTACTTAGAGTATTCAAGTTCTCCGGGGTAGACTTCATACCTGTATTAACTAGGCTAAGCAAGTGTTTTAACATTTCCTCATTCCTGCTTGTTTCCTCCTAGATAGGTATCATATCTATCTCAACTACTTTTTTAATTTTTTCATCCATATCTAAACCATAATCAAGCACACGGGCATTATCATTGTGAGAATACTCCTTCCTGATATTATCGATTATTTCCTTGATGATAGAGTTCTTATTTTCCAATATGATA
The DNA here is from genome assembly GCA_018584345.1 of Thuja plicata. NCBI lineage: Eukaryota > Viridiplantae > Streptophyta > Pinopsida > Cupressales > Cupressaceae > Thuja > Thuja plicata. The sequence goes on along the minus strand of MU226838.1, from coordinate 3,817,339 downwards.
CATATGTTCTTAAGGTCAACCAAATCACTCTGCACCCATTTTTCCAGATTATAACTGTAGATGGATTTTTTTTTAGCAATCTCAAGGGGGGTCATGATGATTGATCTTCTGACCTATGAATCCATCTTTCTGATTTCACTTTGAAGAGGTTGAGATTTAATACCATGAAGGATTCTCTCACTATCCTCCTCCTTGTTCTCCTTCCCTGAGCTAGGGGAATCATGGGATTCTAGATTTTCCTCTCCTAGACTCCTAAAGCTATTATCCCCCAAGTTGTCTACATTACTATCATCAAGATTAGTATCATTCTCTTTGACATTATTTTCATCAGCCTCTACCTCAACCTCAGTATTCTCTTTACCTTCAGTATTAATAGTCTCCAAAGTAGGGTTAAGCTTCTCCCCTCTTTTCTGATTATCCTGACTATCCTCGGGACTATCCTTGGCATTTTTGATTTTAGGATCCTTCGAATCCTTCTCCTCAGGGGTCTAGGTAGTGGGATTAGGCACAACATTACTACCCACCTGAGTATTCATAACAACCTCAGTCTCAATGTCTTGGGGAATAAGCTTCACACCATCAGGCTCTGGGAGGATAGGGCTAGCAGAGGGCTCTAGGACATTCTTATCTGATTCAGAGGCAATGACATCACAAGGGTGCTTATCATTCTTCATCCCTTCCAAATGCTTAGAGGAGGTCAGCTCAGAGAGTGAAATTGCTTTCTCAGGTTTAGGATTCTTAGACAGAGAGCCATAATTCTTCCTTTTTTTGATCTGGGTAGGGATAGGGTCGGGAATGTGGTCTCTAGCATATTCAACAATAATGCAAATGAGCCTGACATGGAGAATAGGGAAGTTCTTCACTCTATAATCAGTGATGCTCTGGTTAAGTGAATAGAGGAGAAAATAGGGAAAAGAAATACACATATCATGTATGAAGTGATTAGCTAGGGAAAAATGATAATTATAGACCCTATAAAATCTCCCCTCAAGAGTGAAGTATTCCATTATAACTTTGATGACAAAACCACAAATTTTGTCAATATTATCCATATCAACATAGTCTTTCTTACCTTTAACCAGAAGAGCCCTCTCCTCGTCAGTGATAGGAAATTTCTTATAAGATCTAGTACCAACCTTCACCTCTTTTGAATACTTCAGACCATCCAATGGGAGACTAGTAATTTCCGAGAGGAGCTCGAGGGTGAGGCTAAAATATTTGCCCGAAAGATTCACCGTGCCTTTATCCCAGCCATCAACAAAGGCTTTGGAGACATCATTGTCAAAACCATGGAGTCTCTGAAGATACCGGTGAACATGGCCTTTCTTGAAAACTCTCCAAACTTCCTTATCCTACTTCCACTTGCATTCTATGGGATCTTATCTTCTAATATCACCACCCATGGCTGAATACTTTACCTGCTCTTTTTTCACAGACTGGGAAATGTTGTGATTTTGGTTGTTCTTTGGCATAATAAGACTGTTAAGCTGATTCACAATCCTCTTCACATGCTTGGATTGGCCATAGTTACTAATGTTGATAGCGACACACATTAAATTTTAGGCTTTCATAATGGGAGAATGATTCCACATCTTGGAGATGTACTTAGCATTATTTCGAACATCATTCGAGATCACCCCAATCTGAGATGAATTAAGTGATATCATTAAAGCTCTTTTTAATGACTCCTTCCTTATGCCTAATTTTATCATAATTAATAAATGAGGTGACCGCATCATTACACATAGTATTACCATTCCTTTTTTGAATCCCCTCGCTTTTGGCTCCAATATTGGCAAGACAATCAACAACCTGATTAGACTCCCAATAATTATGAGATATATGGAACATCTCAAAGGATTGGACTATTTTTTTAATTTTGAAAATGATATGCTTGATATTCTAGGATGGGGTATTGATATCTTTAATATTATTTATAATATTTAAAGAATCACCTTCAAGCCAGACTCTTTTGAACCCCATTTCTTCCACTAGCAGGATGGTATTGAGGGCAGCCAAGGCCTCTGCTCTATGATTAGACTGAATTCCCAAGGGGATTGAAATGGCACCTAAACAGTTTCCAGAGCTATCTTTGATGATTCCCCCACCCCCAGAGACACCCGGGTTGCCTTTTGAGGCCCCATAAAAATTTTCTTTAACCCAACCATTAGGAGGAGCAATCCAAACTGAGGAATCTCTTAGGGTGCATTCTTGAGAATTGTGAAGAGAAAAATTCCAAGTTGACCAATCCACATCTGGGATGAGAATCCAGAGCTTTCTCTTGCTATTATTTATAGCATTACTAAATTTTTCCTTAATATCTCTAGACATTATGTTGAAGATAATTTCAGGTTTAGGAAATTTCTCTTTGAAGATTCTATTATTTCTTTCCTTCCAGATACACCAGTAGAGATGAGGCGGGATTAGATTCCAAAAGTTTCTGACAAGATCATTATCAAAAGGACATCTCCATTGAGTGACAAAATCCTACCAAGAGTTAGGAAAGAACCAAACCAAATTCCATTTTTGAAAAACCAAGGACCAAACTCTCCAGGTAAAACTACAGTGGATCATGGGTAAAATGTTCTAGCTTGTTCATTGCAAAGAAAGCATCTATTAACATGACAAAAACCTGTTTTAACTAAATTATCAATGGTAAGGGGCTTATTCTGGATAATAATCCAAAAGAAAAAATTAATCTTTGGAGTAAGGAGTTTATACTAGATAGTTGCACACTGAGGCTTAACTTCCTTGGAGAAGAAGAAAGAGCAGGCAGAGGCCACCGTGAATTCACCATTAGCAGAGAGATTCCACACAATTTTGATAGGATGATTACCTTCACTGAAGTAGGATTGCAACTCGATCATAAGAGGAGACAGACTTCTATCAAGGCTAGAGAGATCCTTCCAAGATTTATCAAGCATGTAGTCAGAAACTTTATAACCAATAGTGTTTTTAGCTTGGATAATAATATCCTTCCAGTCTTGTCTTTCTGAAAGGGGGCAATCATTGATCCAAGGATCATTCCAAAAGTTAATATTGGTCCCATCACCCAATTTCCACCTTAGTCCTTTTCTCAAAAAATCAATGGAAGAGCAAAGACAATTCCATATATAAGAGCCATTAACCCTAGCATTATTGTTTAGGAGGTCCTTCAAACTATTGGAATTAAAGAGGTATTTACTTTTAATTATACAATTCCATTGTTTAGTATCCCCAAAGATTCTCCAAACCTTCTTTGCCAAAAGAGCCTTATTGACAAGCTTGATAGGTCTTAACCCCAGACCCCCTTTACTTTTAGGCTTACAAACTTTTTCCCAGGCAATCAAGCTAAGTCTTTTTTTTTAATCTTCAACACCAGTCCATAAAAAGTGTTTTTGGATAGTTTCAAGCACCATAGAAACTTGTGGGGAATCTTGAAGAGACTTAAAGCATACACAGGAAGATTTTATAGGGTTGACTTCAGAAGCTAAATCTTACCAGAGCTGCTGAGGAGAGCACCTTTCCATCCTGCTAGCTTCCTGTTAAATATGTCAACTATTTGATTCTAGAAACTGTCAGGAGGTTTAGAGAAAAGGGGGAGACCCAGGTAGGAAGAGGGAAGATCACCAATGCTGCAACCAAGAATTTTAGAAATCTTTGACTGTCTCTCAGGGGGGGTATTGATAAAAAAGATGAAACTCTTATTCCAATTGATGAGTTTCCCGTAGCCGAGGTATAGATAGATAAATCTTTTTTAAGATTCCTAGCTTCTTTAACAGTAGCTTGACCCATGAAAAGAGTATCATCAACAAAATTTTCATGGTAGCAGGAGGATCTGACTGAGGAGGGTTGGAGTCCAGAGATGATTCCAACATTTACAAGTTTAGATATGTATCTTCCCAGCCCTTCAGCCAAAATAGCAAACAATATTGGAGATATAGGGTTCCCCTGCCTAAGACCCCTTGAAGGTTTGAAAAAATTAGAGGAGCCACCATTCACAATAACAGAGGAGGTCATAGTAGAGACCAGCTGATCAACAATTTTAATGACCCCTGCATCAAAACCAAAGCTACTTAAGACTTTTTGGAGGAACTACCCGTCAACCCTATCATAGGCTTTAGATAAGTCCAATTTCATGAGAAAGCCCTATTTCTTGGCTGCTTCAAGGGAGTGGATATTCTCATGAGCTACCAGTATGGAGTCAAGGATTTGTCTCCCCAGAACAAAACCATTATGCTGAGGAGAGATAATTGAGGGTAGCAAAGAAAACATTTTGGATGTCATAACTTTAGCTACGATCTTATATATCCCATTACAAAGACTAATTGGTCTGAAAGATTCCACCATATTAGCACCATGAATTTTAGGAACAAGGACCAAGAAGGTGGTATTAAGTTCTCTAAGAAGAGCTTTTGTTCCAAAAAATTCTTTGACAGCATGGAGAACATCCTGACCAGTGATCTCCCAGAACTGCTGGAAGAAAAAAAGGGGAAATCCATCAAGACCCAGAGAATTGTCACTTTCAAAGGAGAAGACAACATCTCTGACTTCCTTATCATTTGGAATAGCTTTGAGTCTAGACTTGGTATCTCTGTCTATCAGTAAAGGAATACCAGAGAGAATTTCATTTTGGCTCTGGGAGTCAAGATTAACATCTTTGGATAAGAGGAGAGAGAAAGACTAAAGCATTTCCTTTCTTATCTCTTCTTCCTTAACCAGAGTCTTATTGTTCACAATTAAGGAAGAAATTTTGTTAATAGCTTTGTGTTTTATGGCTGTCATATGGAAGAATCTGGTATTTTTGTCACCATCTTTAAGCCAAAGGGCTCTTGATCTTTGCCTCCAAAAAGACTCCACTTTAGAAATAATGTTATGATATTCAGCCACCAGCACATTCTCAGTACTTCTGTGCTCCTTAGGGAGACCCTCTTTTTGAATATTTTCTTGAATAACCTTGATCTCTTCCTGTTTGATACTTTTAGCCTTGAAGATGTCCCAAAAGACTTCCTTGTTCCAAATTTTAACATTTCTCTTGACATTACTCATATTTTTAGCTATTCTATACATGGCAGTACCATCCTGGTTATAATTCCACCATTTAGTTATACAGTCCTTCAGATTAGGGTGGGCTAGCCACATCTTCTCAAAGAGAAACGGAGTGTTCTTTTTTCCATTCAAAATGTTAGCATTGAAAATGATAGGGAAATGATCAGAACCAATCCTAATAGAAGAAGATAAAGAGCAGGAAAACTTAGAGAGCCAATCAAGAGAAAGGAGAGTTCTGTCAAGTTTCACCTAGATGAGATCATCACCAGTTCTTCTATTTGACCAAGTATAGGAAATACGTTCCAGCTCCATATCAAAGAAAGATTGATTGTTAATATACTCCATGAGATCCATTCTTCTATCAACTTGAGAGAGAGCTCCACCCATTTTTTCATCAGCCAACAAGGGGGTATTGAAATATCCCTTAACCATCTAGCTGAGGGTCTAGAAATTATTTCTAATTTCTTTTATTCTTTTCCAAAAACTAAGCCTACCACATTTTGTATTGGGTGCATAGATATTCAACAAGTTCCAAGAGAAATCCACTTTAAGGTGTTTAACATGAATAAGGATAATGTTCTTCTCAACATGGAGCTTCTTACAGTTAACAATAGAGTTGTTCCAGAAAATCACAACACCTTCAGAAGCACCATCAGAGTCACTGCCAATACTACTACCATTCTTAAAAGGGTTAATTTTCTCAACTTTCTCTCTAGACATTTTTGTTTCCTGGATGAGAATAATATCAGGTTTTGTATCTCTTACAATATTTCTAAGAACATCTTGTTTATGAGGACTGTTAAGACCTCTTATATTCCATGATATAATCTTCATTTAATGGGTTGGGGAACAAATCTCAGGGATAGTAGATTGTTTACCATCCTCAATACTCTATTTTTCTTCTAACTCTCTCATAGCTTTATGAGAAGGTCTACCTCTTCCCCCCTAGGGTGATCCAACATCTTCTTTCTTCCTTCTAGTCTAGACTCCCCCCAAAGGAGTGATAATTGCCTTTTTCCCTGATTCATGAGCTTTTAAGTTTAGACCTCCTTTCTTAGAGGATTTTTTTGATTTTCTTGTTATTTGTCACCTCAGACCATAGAGATTCCTGCTTTTCCGAGATAGGAGAGAATTCCTCAAAACTTTCTTTTTGGATGTCCTCCTCACTGACTTCAGACCAACACTTGCTGCTATTACCATTATCAATAGAGATCACCTACTCAATCACAAAAGGGGAAAGATCCAATTTTTCCAATACCTTGAATCCTAATCCAGTTGTGTCAAAGAGGTAGCCATTCTCTTTTTGTAGATCTATTATTGGGCCTTGTGACTCCTTTTCAATACTTACTTCCTGAGGAATAGTTTGGGGCTGGGGCTCCTTCTCCCTATTCCCGACCGAAGGACTGAAATAAGTAGGAATGGGTTCATTTCCCACTTTTTTCTCTTGTTCTATTATTTTTGAATTCTCCTACTCCAGAATCTGGGGTAGGTCCTTATTGACTTATTCCTAATTGATATCTTCCTTTGACTGATTAATTAGATCAATAGTCTGGTTTTCTTGTGGTTTATCCTCTTCTGAAGGTTTAGGGGGGTTTGGAAGAGAAGAGGAAGATCCATTTTTCTCTCTCCATAAAACTCTTGATTCTTTCTTTTTAGGCTTAACAGAAGGTTTAAGAGGGCATTGTTTTGCCCAGTGCCCTGATTTTTTGCAACTGAAATAGGCAAAGGGGAGAGATTCAAACTCCACCACTTGAATATGAGTTCCTAATTTGGATTTAATAGAAATAACTTTCGGGAGGTATTCCTTTTGATTTATGTTGACACAGACTCTTGCATACACTAATCTTGTCTTTGCAGCTGTCATTGGGTCAATTAATAAGAGCTCCCCAAATGAGCTTGCCAATCCTGAAAAGACATCTTCATGCCAATATTCCAGAGGAAGACCCTGGAATTGAATCCACACTGGGGCTGATTCAAACATATCCATATTAAGGTCAAGATTAGCCCCCCATTTCTGAAGAGCCAAGGATGATTTACCAAACATCCAAGGAACTCTGCACAAAACATCAGAGAGGTCTTCAGAGTTGTAGAACTCAAAAGTAAAAAAGCCTTTTGGCAAGGCACCTATGTCAACTTGACCCTTAAGCTTCCATTTCCTTGCAGCATAAACCCTTACTGTATCAATATTAGTTCTTAGGCCCATGAACTTTCCTATAAGCATATTTTTCATTGAAGCTAATGTATGATCAACCAGGGAGTCAGGAAGAGAAATGTTAAATAGTCCCTTCTTAGGATCAGACGTATTGTCAACTAGGGGAAAAGAAGATTTCCCAGTAGGTTTCACACCAAAAAGAGAGGTCCAAATTCCTTTAACAACATTTTTAAAGAAAGAGTGGTCATCATTTGCAGCTTCAGGAAACTTACCGACACCTTTTGTTGCCTTTGGAGCATCTTCTCGATATTGGAATCTTGAAAGAGAGTTGTCCTCCTTTTTCTCTTTTGTGGAGCCCTCCACTGCTACATCTTTGACCTTTTTCTGAATCTCTAGTATGGAATATCTATGATCATTTCCAGAGGCATCTTTCCTGCTCATGTCATGATTCAAAAAACCCCTTTTTCCACCTTCTCGGGATCGATTCCGATCTGGGTCTTTGTCGCCTTCTGCTTCCTTCTCACCTCCCTTGGAAATCTTGATGCCTTCCCCTGTATTCACCTGTGATCCTCCTCTAGCAGGTTTCCCACCTGAAGGGGAATTTGAATTTCCTCCAGCCACTCACTCTCCTCCTCTTCTCTCCATGGTGTATGAGGGTAATGTTTCTTTGTTTCTTTTACACTCTGCTCTGCTTTTCTTATCTTTGGCTTTCACAACTTCTTTGATAAAAAATAACCTTCTATAAGTACTTCCTCAAAAGAAACAAACATGTTTACTTTAGGAAACCTTTTACCATATATCTTGATCACTTAACTAAGCACACAACCCTTCATTAAGTTGGCACAACATTAATTATAACTACTTTACTCAAACCGAACAGACCTGTCTCTTCACATAGTCCGCTCCACCAAATTAGCTCTAACTTCTTTCTCTGGATGAATCAAGTCATGTGCCTTTAACCAAACATGATTATATCAATAAAAATAACTAATCCAAAGATGCAAGTATTGAGGATATGTGCAACTTGTGTACCAAAACAATCTCTATTGACTCTTTCTATGATCTTTGTCCTGTTCTGGCATTCACTGGCTGTACCTCTTCAACTGGTTGTATCTTCTTCATACTTATAGATCCAATCATGATCTCTTAGAATTAGAATTTAGACATACTCATAAGCTTATCTTCCAGGGAACATAGCATTTGAATAACAAATGAACAGATGCTAATCAAAACAATAATAGTCTGTTCCTTGCTCTGTCTCGTTCTGCCCATTACTATCTCAGTCACTTCATCTTGCTATAACTTCTTAATACTTGTTGATCTAATCATGCTCTCTTATAATTAGCATGAGTAAATACTTACAAGCTTATCTTCAAAGGCACATTCCCTAACTCAGTCGTATGCACGATCACTGATGCTCTATTCTTCTGGTACTCTGTTAACTGTCCAGTCTTCTGTACTTAGCCAATTTCTGATCTTTTGATAAAGTGTGCTGACTCCAAAACTTCATATCACTTTTTTTCCATAATGAAAACAATAAATAGAGTCATATACACTATTATATTCAACTTTCCAACAATCTCCCCCTTTTTCATTAATGGAAACAAAGGAATATGGTGAAGTTACTATCTGTACTCTTATACAAAAACTCTCTATCTTATATCTCCCTCTTATCATATACCAGACTCCATATTCTTCATACTGTACTCCCCCTTTGACATTAATGACAAAGGTGCTCAAAAATACTTCTATGTACTTACTCAGCATACACATCTGGATATGCAATCTGCAAATTTTGGATATCTTTCTCCCAAAATGCAATAATCTGTAGATCGGTGCATAATGCATATTGTAGCTTCTCCATCTTCTCCAAGTCTATGCTAGGACCTTGATCATATGACATACTCCATATTCTACATTATTTTACTCCCCCTTTGATATTATCTTCTCTACCTTTTGCTGCAAACTCTTTCAAGGATGCTTGACCAACCTTGAGTGAACTAAGATCAAGTGTAAAGTTGCTAACCAATTCACTGAGTCTTTTCTTCATATAATTCTCTTCTGCAATATCTGATCTATTTTTCATGAATCCTTTAGATTATATACTCCCCCTTACTTATTTACTCCCCATGAGTCTAAGTCTATTATGGGTGTTAAACTTAACAACAATGATGATGAGCTATCCATCAATTCAGTCTTCTCTTTTTCTTCTTCCTTTTCTGTGATATCTTAAATCGATATATCTTCTTTCTAATATAAAGAATCTCAGCCTCTTGAGTACTCACAAATGTATCTTAAAAATTTTCTAGATCAATATCCATTTCTTCCATTGATACTTCAATATTATCAACCATGAATGTATCCTCCATGTCCTTGGCCATGGGCATAGAATCCTATGGACTTGTCATAATAGTTTTATCTGCTTTATGATATTTCAAATTGTATCTTCAATCAATTCTGCTCTTATGTGAACATTATTTTTTTGTATTCACACTTAGATAATCAATAATAAGTATGTGCTTCTAAGCATAATATTAGGTTGTCTCCAAAAAAATATCTCCAATGGCTATACTGATACTCTCACATAGAACACTGCTCAACAAGATTTTGACCAATTTTGCTTCATGAAATTTATGCACTAAAGCGTACTAATAAATCACTTCTGAGATGTTTCAAAGAGTTTCTTGATATCGATCTCTATTGAAGAATGTAATTGTTATTCTTTGCTTCTCGAATGCAAGTTCTCCTATTATTATCCAACCGCTTACTCGATTGCTAAGTAAGTTTTCAACTAATTTCCAAAATGACATGTTCATGCTTGGGCTTTGTTTCAAACTCAAATTACTTTGCTTAAGAAATAACAATTATCAATCTCCTTTCTTTGCTGATGAGAACAGCTATAATGCATTAATAATACAAATTCTAGGGCTTCTATGATCTCCAATCATTTATTCTGACCGCAAGTGAGGAATTGGTGATTGCAAAGTAGAGTTCTGCCATTAATACTTGCCGCGTAGACACAAGAAGCAACTGTAACTTTCATTCTTGTTCTTGATAACAATTTAGATTGTGTTCTCTTCCATACAACACCATAATGTCACCAAACAATTTTAATCCAAGGCATATACTCAGATGGTGAATATACCAACCACGCAGGGGTTCGGAGCTAGAATAGCTCCCCCTAAGACCATGAGGGTTAACTATTCAAAAGTAGAAGGTGCGTTCACTGAGGATGCATCTGCTACCTTGTTCTCTTTATTATCCTTCTATAGCTTTCACAAATTTGATTTCTCCTGCCTCATCCCATAATGAATCTTCTAAATTTTTAGGGCTTTCCTGTCTCTGCGCTCTAGATCTACAATGCTTAGAGACATGTCCAGCGTTTCCACATGAGTGACAAATGATAGGAGGTCTGATGTTATTCATCATCATGCTGCACTTCTTGGCTATATGTCCATTGTAATTACATATCTGACATGTAATGTTCTGAGGGTTTCTCACATTTTGCTGAGGATAACTTCTTTGCCTTCGTTGATTTTGATTTCTTTGATTATTTTAGTTCTTGTTCTTCTGACTTGTTTTACAATTCATAGCTCTATGACCAAATTTATTGCAAGAATAAAAATAACCATTGAAGGGTCTTATCTCTTTAAAATTCCTTGCAATATGTCCATGCTTGTTATAGGCATAACAAGTATGGTCAACTAGCTTGCATTCAACCTTAGGTGGTTCAACATTGTCTTTAGTCTGATTTCCAATCTCCTTAGTATCTGTGATGTCCTTTGGTGCTTTCACTTTTTGTCGCATGACATCAATCTAAATTTGTGCTTCATTGTATCCTATACCGCTGGTATCTCCTTTAACCTTTTAAGCATACAACTATGATTCTATCAGATTCTTGCTTGTGTGTAACTTGTCAATACGATTCTTTGTTGCAATCAATTCAGATTCCATCTTATCTTTGTTGTTTCTTAGCTCCAAGATTTCCATGTTTTCTTGTCTTAGTTCTTCATCTAACTGCTTGTTCACTTTGACTTCATCATCATAGGCATCTTGATTTTTACATAGATTTTCATCTAATTCTTCAATCTGATCCTTTAGAGATGAATTTTCTTCATTCAACTTCAAATCATTGGTGGAGAAATCTTTTAGTTCTTTCCTTAGTTTCTTGATAAGCATTTATGAGCCATCAAATTTTAGTTTGAATTCTTCATTTTCTTTCTCAGATCTGTGTAGATCTTCAAGGGCTTCTTCAAGATTATTTTTTAGATGTTTGACTTCTGCTGAATCCATGATCTCCTCAAGTGGTTAAACTTTTCTCTCTAAGGACCAAGATCTGATACCAATTGTTGGAAAAAATTAGAGGGGGGGGGGGGGGG